>VYXB01002417.1:116055-445970 GCA_013397135.1 Pachyramphus minor
TTTTTTTTTTTGGTACCATTTTAACTGTGTTAAAGATCTCCTAGCTGCAGACTTTATTCCTAGAGGGTCTTTTCTTCATGTGCAACCAAAAATGAGAGATATCATTGAAGCATGTGTATTCAAAAATATAGCCAAACTTCCAACATAGCCAATGTTCCCCTGCTGAGAAGCTCCCACATGCAGTACTGAGTGTAGCTCCAATACCTATTGAGCCTCACACTTGGCATTAAAGTTCTATGGCAAGTAAGTTCTGCAAAGCTAGCAGGCAAAGAAGTAGACAACTATAGGGACAGATGTATTTTTGACAGATTTCATGCAGGAACTGAACACTGGGCAATGAAGGAAGTTAATACAGTTCTTGAGCAATGGAAATCACTAGAACTATAGAAATGTGTTAACACATGAGAAGTGAACACTTCTTTCTTTCAGAGAAACAGATAAAATACATAATCTGAGCGTTCAAGTATAAAGAAAGTCCTGTTGGTAAAGTGTAGGACATCTGCAGTAAGCAAATCTTATTCTTTTTGCTGGAAATACCCTTACAGAATTATTTGATTTCTTCAGATAATGGAATAAAATATGCACAAAGTAAAACTTCAGCTCTTAGCTAACGCGAAAGGAATTGGTCTCATAAGGCTGAAAAATATTTCCTTGCTTCACAAAGAAACTTTAGAGAAGGATATCCTTACATTTACTGTAAGTAACTCATACATAAATTCTGCTTCTCTATAGTTATTTTATAAATATTCCTATCTGCTTCTGCTCTTTTGTTTTTGATGTATTTATCTTCAAACTGAAGATTTTATGTGCAGCATGCTGTATTGTAGTGCTGCTCCTTCACTTCAAAGATAAGCCAAGGAAGCTCTTTTGGACTGAACATCTTCCAGAGAATATTTGCTCATGATAAAAAAACTTACAGCCAACTTTACTAGATTTTTATCTTTTCTCTTTTAAATGTCTAAGAACTGATGAGTGTTTGTTGCTAATGAGAAGACTTTTTCCTTTTGCTACTGAAGCTTGCAGATCCAAAAAAAAAATAAAAATTACTAAAGAAAACTGGTTAGGGATTCAGTTTTCTTTTTTACAAGGGAAGAAATAAAAGTTTGTGGCCTTGGCTTTTTGGGTTTGGTTCTGTTTCTTGGTGTTTGTTTTTTGGTTTGGTTTTTTTTTGTTTTTTTTGTTTTTTTTTTAAATAATGGAACCATGTAATTGTATATGAAGTAATACTGTAAGTAAATGTGTAGGAATTGAGTTTAGAAAAAGTACAAGGCACTGGAACAAAGTAAGCTACGTATCATGGAGTACCATTCATGCAAAAAAAATTAGTTTTAGTGACTTATTTCAATCCACCTGCTAAGCTGTAATGGACAGTGAAATATATTGATCATGTCAGAAATTAGCAGATCCTCTGTCTTTTATTTTCTGCTCTAAGGAGCTGAATTCCCACTAAGATCTCTGCAGTCATTTGTCACATTTGGCCAGCTGAAACAATAAGAATTATTTGTAAGACAACTAATTGGAACTCCTAGTTCCCCCACCCCAACTCAAGTTTACTCTTTGTTTCCTTGCCATCAGCTTTTAGATAAATTTGGTTCATTATTTTTTGACTTTACTGTGCTGCCTTCTGTGTGTATTGCTTGAGGGAGTGTCTTATGGTCCAAGCAGAGTTCTGAGACATGGCATTTCTCCATCCTTTGTGCCAACTTCTTTCTTGAATCCAGTATTTTCCTAAATGCCTGTGGTCCGCTGGTAAAGCGATTACAGAGGTTCCTGCAGCCCTTCCTCATGGCTTTATGAAACATTTCACTACTTCTCCTGGATTCCTGGAAATTGGTTGTAGATACAGAGCTTCTTTCTGCATTCCCACCTGGCTTTAGTTCAGCATGTTGGTAGCCCTCTGTAGAAAGCGAACCTTGATAAAGAGAGTATTCTTCCTTTCAGCTAGCTTTCCAGCTGCCTAAGTTTCAAATTATGAATGTTTTTCTTTGTAGAAGAGTGGTGTGGGAAGGGAGAAAACACTCCAACAACACAGCCAATACCATTGGCAATAAAAATGCTACTTAAATGTGAAGCATGGTTTCTTCATGGTATGCTTCTCTGGGCTCCAGTTCCTCTCTGTTTCCATCCCTCCTTCAGTTCAGAAATAAATATATTCAAACCAAATGCCTAAGAAAAACTTTCCTTTCCTTTTTAGACCAGCAATAGGTTCAGGACTGTGTAAAGGCTATCATAGTGCACTAACAGCTTTGCACAGTGACAATTTTGTATTTATTTATCATTCACGAAATTATTTGAAGGTGTGTGGTAACTCTATGAACTGAACTGCTGCCCTCTGCAAGTTGAAGTGAATTATGCTTTGGTTAAATGATAACACACAAAGCTTAAAAAAGGCCCTCTGAATATTTCATGTTGCTTTCTATGCTCATTTTCCTGAGAAGCTGGAGCAGAAGGCTATTAAAATTCTCAAATTCACTAAACTTAAACCAAGAATAATAGCAGAATAATGCTTATAATCTAGTAGTGAGTTTTGGATAGGCTTACAATAGCTTTCTGTCTGCTAAGCTTCTGGTCACTTATTCTGCTATCTTGGGTATGTATTGTATAAATATACCACAAGAACATGATTTAAGTAATTTGGTGGTTACTTAAGATGGTTCACAAGAGTAATCTTTAAAACTCATAACTAAAGAACTAAATAACAGTAATTGTAACCCAATTAAAATAGCAGTATGCACGAACAATAGTGAGATCTGTTTTTGGGTCACACTTGCAAATTGCTGAATTTCTGCATATCTGACATAAGGTTCCTCTTGGAAATTACCTTTCTCTTTCTCAATTTCATTTATGATCTGTGCATTCTAAAAACTCTCTTCTGTAATTTACTGGGGAGGTTAAAGTATTTAACCAAGTTAATAAAAGTATGAGCAAACAGATAGTGGAAAGAAAAAATGCTTTACCTTATGTATTTACTTTTTCCCTGGTGAGTAGAAGTTGAAGATAAAATAGTGCCTTTATACTCTTGTCTGCCATCCTACTGCCAAAATTGAATTTCACAGATGCTTGTTAAAAACAGATTAGGGTGTGGATAACAGAAATTAGGATAGAAATAGTAGCTGCAAAAAGACTTCAACAGAATACTTAAGGTACAGTTATAGAATTCAAATCTAGCCATATCATCATATTGAGACAGTGTGCATTTGGACATGTGTACCAAAAAAAAAGAATAATACTTGCATACCACATTTTTAGGTAGTGGTTGCAATTTATAACCTGAGAGAGGATGAAATAGTGTCTGGTAATAGAGCAGTACTTGTATAGCCTTTCATCTAAATGCGTCAAAGTATTTTGTAACTAGATGGGAAAACTGTGGCTCAGAGGAACTGATTTGTTCATACCATTTGGCAGCAAATCTGGGAAGAGACTGCAGAGTCTCGGTTTTCAGTCTTGGCTTTGACCCCTGCCTGAGTGACTCAGTTGCCAAGCGAGCATCAGCGATTCATCCGACTGCCTTCCCGGCAGCCCCGCTCGAGTCTGGGGGCAGTGGGATGGGAGGGGGGCTGTGAGGAGGGACATGCTTCACATACCAGACAGAGCTCTCTGCCAGCTTGATGTGTAGAGCAGAAAAGTAAGACAAAACTTTCCTAACAAGCTGATGTCTAGTGCGGGATCTCTTCTCAGTCCTATTCTGTTTCTTTCTAAAAATGTCTTCTGGTATGAAACCAAAATCTCCCGGACTGCAGGAGCCAAGAGCAACACCAGCCAATGCAATGTTGTGGGAGCATCGCTTTCCTCCTCTTGTCTACAGAGGCATCTGCACCTGCCTACACTGTGAAGAGTCTCTCCTGTACCTGGCACTTAAGCACTCATTTTACACTCTAATGAAATGCTGCCTCTGCCTCTGTTATTTGAATGTTAATATATGAGGATTGTGTTAATACATAATGGACCAAGTAACTTGTTTGTTGCTTTCCTAGATGTTGGTTGGATATGTGATTTAAGTACAGTGCATCTGGTAAGTATGAAGTTACCTGTAGAGGTGTGATCCCTTTTTCAAGCCTTTTTGCTAAGAGTTTGGATGAGAGAAAATAAGAGTTACCTTCCAGAAGTAAAATTCCATCATGTTTCTTTGAAATTATTTACTGTTCCAAGTACTGAAACACTAATTTTATTTTTTGGTGGTTCTCTTTTTTTGTTTACTTATCTTTGGTATCTTCAGTCCTTACAAAACACTGTCAAATATTTCAAGTGACCACTGAAATATGTTTAGTTGTACCTTTTCAAAGCCAGGTCAGAAAAATAATATAGAACTTAAAACTATGTTTAAAAAAAAAATTCCACAGAACCATTTCTTGAAGTTTCTTAACAAGAGGTAGCTGGATGATCTATTTTTATCTGCTCTAATTCAATGGATTTGCCTACTCATTTTAGTCAAGTTAGAAAAATTTAAATGGAGACTCTTTGTATACTTCAGTGAGTGTATTAACTGGTTGTGTAGTTTGTAGGCTGCAGAAGGAAAGACATAAAGGAAAAATTATGTACATTTTATACATCAAAACTGTAAAATGATTGGGCTATTATGTTTTATAAATATTCATTGTTAGCAATAATTTGATTTCCTTTATCTACTCTAGACTAGATCTTGAGCTGCTGACTGATAGAATGTGAAATCTTTGTGTTATCTTGTAAGTTCTCTGTTGGCAAAGTTCAATTGTTTCAATGTAATTTTACTGTCAAAGGAAGTCATTACCAGGAGAAGAGGCAATTTTTTAGTGAGTAAAGCCAGTTTAAGTTTTTTCGGATTGGCTTTTGAATTTGTGGGTGTGGCAGATTGGAAAATAGAACTGAAGAATTGTTTTCTTAGTAGAAAGTATTAACTCCCTCTTCTATGTGAGCTGAAAAGTTAGAGTTTTGAAGCACATGGAGCCTTTTCATTCTGCAGGATTTCCTTTCTACTTGTGGTGAGTGGGATTAACTGGAAAAAAAAAAGAAATTCCAAAACTAGCCTTAAAAACTAATCCAGAAAAGAATCCTTATCTTGTTTGCTGCTTACTTAGATTTTGCTCTTTCTAAATGCATTAAAAACTAAAGGACTATAAAGGGTTAAGAACAATTTTTCCTATAACAATGGAAAATGTAGCAACTATAATTACAGTGGGACTTCTGTGGTTGCTTGCACTGAGTCAGGTTAAAGCAGACTTATGGGGCAAGGGGAGAAGAACAACTTTCTTTACAAAGAAATCAGATTGTTGGTAGCACGAAGGTACATCGAGTCACTCTTGTGCCACGTGTCAGCACTGTTTCACAAATACCATGGTGCTGGTGTCCACCAGTGTCCTGCTGGATGCCCTGGTTATTCTACAGCACTCTTCAACTGCAGCTGGGCTGTCAGCTGGGTAAATCATGCTGTGTTTGTATTGAGAGGTCATTCTTGGCCAGGATTGAGTACAGATCTGGCTGTCCAGATAGTTTTGCAAGTACACAGCAGTGCTGGAGAGACTAGGGTTTCATCACATTAGTGGAAAGTTTTGAGATGCAGAGTGGGTTCAGTGTGTGCTGGGCAGCTACTGGGAGACCTGTTTATTTTCATGGCTCTGCTTTCCCTCGACAGCCATCCTTGCTGCAGGAACACAGGAAGAGGTGTGGATGCAAGAGATGAGACTGCAGCGCCGCTGCCAGGGGATCTGCTTCCTCTATCACCCGTTCAGCTTCACTGAGCTCGGGTGACATGTCTGGGAAGCAACAACAGAAATGTCCTGTTGCCATTTTTAGTCCTGACTGACGTTTATAACATCAGGCACAGAAGAAGTTTTCAGCTCTGAGTGAATGAAACCTCTAAATCAAGAGTTGTATGGCTGCTAATAAAGCAGCTGCTTACTCATAGAATCTTGCCTTCTTGCAAATTCTTCACACCTCTGGTCAGGTTTCATTTCCTAGATGTATGGAAAGTATATATCCATCAAGGAAGGTGCTATTAAGGACAAATAAATGTGTGTAATATATTTTATTTGAATTGTCATTTGGATGAAGGCACTTTCAGAAATGGCTTTTTAACTGGAAGACTGTTTCAGAGTGATTCAGAGGAAGAATAAAGTCTGTGAAACTCACTTCAAGCAGGGCTGAAAAGAGGCAGTAATTTGTCTCTTGCTCCATTATATAATTTGACAGTAGGTTAAAAGCGCTTTCAGCTGCAGAACCAGGTCTTCTAAAATCAGACAACAGATTTTTCTGTGTCCTGAGTTGATGTGGGGAGTTGGCTTGTATAGTTGCAGGCCATGAGGAAGAAGCTCAGCTTGAAGGTGTGCCAGAGTTGATTCCTGAAGACAGAGACCATGAGTCCTGCCTGCTGCCAGGCTGTGGGCTCTCCTGACCCCGGCAGGAGCCTCAGCCTCCTGCAGAGAGGTGTTGGGAGCTGGGAAATGTAAACCAGGCCACGGCTGCTCTTGGCAACATGCATCTCTTTTTATAAGACAGTAAAACCTGGGTTTTATTGACCCTCATTTTCCCCTTCCCAGAACAGAGTAAATATTTGTCCTTAATCTCTGTCCATCTCCTGATATTTGGAATTCTGCCCTGAAGGTGTGTATGTGTAAGAATTGGACAGTGAATAAGGAGGAATGTTTCTGTTAAAGTGGCTGCAGAAGAGAGAAAAGAAGCTGCATGGGTTTGGGTTTTTTTTTTTTTTCCCCTGCCCAGAAACGAGATCCAGCAAAATTACCTTTTCAGGAAATGTGCAGATTTGCTTTTAAAACTTCTTTCTCCTTCAACATATTTTCTTTGCCACCTGGTCTCTGGAATTCATTTAAATTCATTGAGTCAGCAGCCACTGTAGCCTAAGCACTACTGTAAAAGTTTCCAGGGACTTTAATTAATTTGACTCCTTGTGTTATCCTGATGCTTAATCAATGGATCAACTGTGGCAAGAAAGATTTCAGAAATTTTACTTTGTTTACCAGTGCATGGTAATTTCTGATTTAAACTTGATGATTGATAAGGGAAAACGGTGGCTCTTACAGGCTCTATTGGACAGATGTATATGAATGCTGATTATGCTATTTATTGTGTAGATCTCAACTGACTGCATACTAATCAGAGGCTAAAAAGCTAGTCTGGAGTTGCTTTTCTAGCAGTTTCTACTTTCCCCATTCCCTTGCCACGTATGTACTTTCTCTCCTAGTCTTTTATTCTACACAGATGCTCTGTTAGTGATCTTTGAACACAGGCAGGGAAAAGCCCCTTGTCATAAATATTTTCCTTTTTTTTCACCCCTCTTTGGCACTGAAGCATTTGGCCACGTCTCCGTACTCTCTTCCTACCAGGATTGCTTCCAGATGTTTTCGTGGTACTTTTTTCTTGTTTGCCTTTGGATTGTCGCTTATCATTAGCACTCTGTTTTCAAGAGGGAAGCCTTTGACTTGGTAGCAAGCAGACATGAACCCAAGCCACAATTGTCTGACCTCAGTTTCCTCAGTTTGAGGTTATGTTTGGATTTAAGAAGTTGGTTTGGCCCATAGCAACAGTCAAACCCAACCACAAAGTGCATTTCTGAATTCAGAGGTGGATTTTGCCAATGAGTCAAGACTACACAGCTTATTGCTTCATGTTGACTACGTGTAGAGTCAAACTCAAAGGATTTAACCCCTTTGTTTGTTCATTCATAATAATGCTACAGACAACTTGCATCTTCAGAGGAATTAAATAACCTGAAAGTCTCTGCTTGAGATGCTTTTGCTCTTGAGGGTGATACGTATCATGGCAGGACAGAGGATGGTCTCACTTTACAGCCTGGAAGAGAGACCATCTCTCCCTGAGGTTTGCACTGACCCTGGCACAGACCTGAGCTGTGCTGCTCTGATAGGAGCAATCGGCACTTGGTTTCTGCTTGCAGCTGCCTCAAACACCTTTTCCTTCCCTTAGCTCTGTGCAGTTGCTGGAGGAGCCTTGGGGGAGTCAACCTTTGCTGGAGTGACAGATGTGACAATGTAAGGGGCTTTGCAGAAAGAATTATTAATTACCAATGTAAATACCAAAACAAACCCTCTTCCCCTGTGCTCCTCAACAGCTCTCACTACTCATGAATCAAGCTCAATAAAAGGAGTATGGTCTTTTCTCACATAGCCCAGGTAATCCTATCCTGTCTCCTGGCTGTTGCTTCTGGCATAAAGAAATCAAATATTAGCTTCCCAGTTTTTGAGTGGTGTCTGTGATTTGTGAGTCACTGGGAGCATTTTCTACATCCTACTGGTGCGGCACTTGTCTCTTTATCCCATCCTTAGGAAGTGGAAAAGCAGCTGGAGGCCAACCTAACTACATACTATGCCAAACCAATTCAGTCACAGGTTGGAATACAGATGGACCCAAAATTCAGTCTGGTACAGAAATGGGGACCTGTAGTCCCCAGGTGACAAAAATTTGGGCAGTGTCACCCAAGTGACAAACACATAACTGTGTCATAACAAGGCTGTTGCAGACAAATTCACCTCAGCCTAGTCAAGGGAGAGGCCTTCCTCAAATTTTAAGCAAAAATGGTTTATGCTTGGGGGTACTCAAGAGTGAAGCCTCCAAATTTCAGGCAAAGGATGTGGAAAAAAGAAAATCAATCTGCCATTAAAACCTGCTGAAAAAAATGAAGAGCAGGGTTTTGTCTTTTTTTTTTTTGTTCCAGCAAACTTCGTATGTCACCACCCCTTCCTCAGCTGGAAGAAAGCATAAATAACATCTTGCAAGCTGCGGTTGATTTGGCAAGATGTCGATGTTTATTCCTATGGAATAATTTCTTATGCAGCAGACGTGTTCCAAAAGTAGTCCAGAAGTGATTTTATCTGGAGAACAATGTTGCATTGACATGATTCACAGGGATTCAGGGATTACTCCATCTCAGCTGGAAAGAGCAAACTGCCCAGATTTCTCTTGATAGAGTGAAGGTGTGGAGCTCAAGAGCTCTCCTGTTTTTTTTGGCCCACAGGAGGGCAACATCGAGCTGCAGCTGAAACAGGCATTGCCAGAGGAGGTGAACAATTTACTAAATTAAGAATCAATGAACCGAAACGAATTAGCTAATTTAGAGGTATTATAGACTGTGGCTATTTAGTTGCTCTGCATCCACTTTGACTTTGGGTTTGGTTGTATTTGCGGTTAATCTGTAATTGTTCTAAATTGCTTTTGTCATCTGTGGCCAACAAGAATGTGTTGTCAACAATAAGACAAAGTTGTTTATTGGATGGTAGCTCTGTTTTTTTTCTTTTTTTTTTTTTTGCTTCATCCTTCTTGTTCCAAACTGTTTTGCATAACAGTGTGTGTTGAGGAAAATGGACTATTAGGGTTATGATTTTGATTTGTGGCATTATCTAAGAGTTACCTGTATGTTAAGGACTATGTTGCATGGGTTGCAGGTTGGGAATTGCATGATACTCATAGCATGAAGTTCAGTTATTTTGGCAACATATGAGCTGTAGTGTTTAATGCAGGTGGCTTTCATTAGTAATAGCAGTATAGCAAAGGTAGGGGTACAAAGGGTCCTGTTTTGCAGTAACCTATAGTCTCTATAAATTCTGATCACAGTCTGGAGTGAGGTGCTTTGGGAGGCTGAGAAGCCTGACTCTGGAGGAGCTGAGAAATGAGGCAGATATGCCAGATCCTAAGAGGCTGAGATTTTTTTTCCCCCGGATCTTGGAGCTCATGCTTTGAGTCTCTGCACACACGATGTTTTCAGGTTGCAATCAGTTACTAAAATTAAGTATTTCTTCCTCTATATAGGAAGCTGAATAAGCCAGAAATAGTAAGTAGAAGCGAAGATACATAAGGGTAGGAGTCGGAGCACATTAACCTTTGCCTGTGTTACTGCACAGGGCATGGCAGAGCAGTCCAAGAAGCAGGTGCAGCACTCTACCTATGTTGAAACTTTGAGCTAACCAAGTGGAATGAGAGCTCCAAATATCATGAAAGGGCATGAAGAACTTTGGGAAGGGCAAATGAACAGGCACAGAACCTGTGAACTGTGACCTCAGTCAGGATGAAGAAGATGGGATTGCTTATTTTGTGATGAGCATATGGAGATCTCTATATTGTTATTGCCATAAGGCCTTTGTGTAGATGAAATGAAAGCAGTAAAGAATAAATGGCTAGACTTAGTAAGGAGATGTGATGTGCAGGGGCTTACTCTACAGTCTGGTGCCCATTTCCACTGGGGGATATTGAGCCTTGGATGCTTGCTAAGCTGGTGGTAAGAGGTAAGTGAAGGGGAGAGAGGGCCAGTAACTGCAACAGGGACATCACAAACCTTTAGTCCTCACCTCTGATGTATCCGTTTGGCTGAAAAAGCTGTTTTTACCAGGGGAATTACCAGGGTACCTGAGCTTTCAGGCCCTTTTCTTCCAAGGGAAGATAGAGACCCAGGTGGAGGTTGTGGTATAACAGATATTGGTGTTTCTAACCAAAATTATCAGGAGGTATAAACAAGGCAAAGTTATTTAGTAAAAGTGGTGTCCTCTATTAGATTGATTAACTGATCCACACTGAGGTTAAGGGAAGTTTCAGGTTTTACATTGAAGTTTATGGTATGGTTAAGAGATCCTTGTTCAGGCACTTTGGGGACTCATAGAGGCAACATATTGCTATTTAAAACAAAATCTGTAGGTCGGAACCTCCTGTCCTCCCCCAGCCATATAAACTAAAAGCATTTTTGAAACTGAAAGTGAGTTAACAGGATTCTGTAACAAGGCATAGATTATTGTGCCAAGTTCCATGTTTCTGCAAGTGGATAGTACTTGAAATCCCTTTTTAACATTCTTAGCAGGGAAGAACAAACTAAGCCTCCCCCCGGCCCCTTTTTTCCTTTTTTTTTTTTTTTTTTTCCCCCCTAGAAACTCCTGAAGTATATTGGCATATACTAAAACAGTGTTGACAGGACGTTGTAGATGATGGATTGGTGTGTAAAGGATACACATTCTAGTATTTTATTAAAAAAGCAATTGTTTGGATGTGTACCACTTCTAGTTTAGCCAGAGGCAGATACATAATTTCATATAGTCAGTAAGATTAACTCTCTGGGAACTGACATTTTGGGAAACTATCAATCTTGCAAAGACTCAAAATAATCTCAAGTAGAAGAACAGGCTTGTGTCCGTTTTGCTCTTATCGGCAAATGCCTTTTTTGGGTCTTTGGGACCCAGACTTGCATTTGAAAACGATTCCAAATTATTATGCTCTAATAAAGGAAAAAAAAAAGTCTGGAAATGAGCCAGTCTTCAAACCTACTCTGTTGGCCTTGCTTTACTGGACTCTCAAAGAACAGGTTTGTTTGTCTGTGCCGTTCTGGCCTTGCCTGGTCTTTGGATGCATTTGCTCAACTTATTAGCAAAGGGTGTACAGATACTAAGTACAGATACAGATACTAAGAGAATGATCTGTTTCAGGGCGAGTAATAAAAATGCTCAGTGCTTTTATTTAAGGTTCAATTATGCTAATAAAAACTTAGGAAAGAAAAATGCCAAGGAAGCACATGTCATGCTGTGGATGGCAGGAGGAGGGCTCAGGCTTATGTGCAGCACAGCACCTTCTCTGGCTATAGGAGTCTATGCAAGGCAGCCACCAGTGCTCAGCCAGCCACATCTGCCATCACAGTCAAGTGCTCACGTAACAAGTGAAGCAATCCCAGGCCAAAGCCCTCCCTTTCAGTCCTTGTTTCCTAGAAACCCAAGGTCAGAGTAACAAGGGTATTTTAGATGAGCAGAATCTGCCCTGACTTGCCTCAAACTGAGGTCCCAAGTCTGTTCAATTTCTCTCCGTCTACTAATTCCCTTCTCATGCCACCCCTAACCCCTGTTCTCCAATCCCCTTTTTCTCCTCCTGGAGCACTCTACAAACCCTTTCTGACAATGAGTAGTTTCACAAGCTATCTCTGGTGGCAGTGCCTCTTCCAGCTCCTGCACTGCTGCACTGCTGTGGCAAACCCTTTGTAGCCTTTGCTGTTGAGGAACTGCACAAATTCTGTCTGGGGTTGGATGAGAAACATCTCAAAGGTATCGCTGCTGCTATGAGAAATGCCTGTGAATCTGGAGTGTCAAATTCTCATTGACAGTTGATTTACAGCAAGTGGGTTGATGTAGTATGGAAATATGATATTCATAAAAACATAGTCCATCAAAAGAAACCCCTTTTTCTCCCCCTCCACCTCTAAAAAGCATGATGCATTTGACCTGAATCCAATTATTGGCCAAGTTTCTACAATAAAGTGTCAAAATGTGAAATTTAGAGGAAAATCCGAAACTGAGGGAGGAGAGAGGACAGTGGACTGTTACAGGGGTTAATATTGTTTCAATGTAAATGAGAAAGACTTCTGTACTCTGTAGCCCTGATAAATCAAGTTTCAGAAAACATAAAACACTGAAAAATGATGTCAACCTCTTGGACAAAGCTATACACATCACACCAATTAGGGTGGTGTGTTATAGTTTTCTGCTACCAAGTACTTGTGATTTCTGACTCAGTTTGACCTTTTCAATTGAAAAATATTAATGCATTTCAAAGTGAAACATGTTTTTGTGTGTAAGTAGTTGTGTTTGTGTATAAACTCACTGATTTCAATTACTTTCTTACCCTCTGGACCCTTGGTATATATGCCAGGACTAGGCTATGATTCACTGATGTTGAGACCTTCTGGAATAACTACAGGTGTGGCAGAAATCCATCCAGCTGTAGTGATTGCCTTATTCAAGGTATGCAGAGTCTATGCCTAGGTCAATGAAGTAGATGAAAGGATTAGGAGAATTAACTGGTGTTTCCAAATTCTGCCACTGAAAAAATTGCTCAACACACCTCCATTTCCAGGCACATGTACAAATTGTTCTCCTAAGAAGAAGTGCTCAGCATGCACTGTATCTTCTATCTGTAATCTCTTAGACACCCAGCTTCCCAGCCCTTGAACATTCATAGATGACTTGAAATTTATTCCCCAGCAGTGACTCGCTTCTGTGGATAGGAACTCTACAAAGAGTTCAGGGACTAGTATTGGGTGACTGTAGGCAGAACCCTCTGGGGAAACTGAGACCTTTGTAAAGGAGGGCTGAGGGGTTGGTAGGAGGCTGCACATCATGGCCACAGAGAACCTTGTGGCAGCTAGGCTTGGTTTCTGCAGCTAAAAAGCACAGTCCCTGCTACAGAAACAGGCAGTTGCCATTAATTTTTGTCAGGGAGAGACTGGCATTGTTCTACTGTGTCTTATAGATCTTTCACTGATGCTGCTGTGTGTCACAAACCAGCAAGCCTGCTCCCTGGATGGGGATGGGTCATGGACAGAAACAAGCCCATGGATGGCTTTTGGATCAGGTGAGGTGGCTTGTGTCCTCTGGGGCACAGGCGCAGTGAACCCAAGTTGGCTCTGAGTGTCACAGGTAGGAAAGGACAATTTGTTTATATAATTGTAAAAAGGATGGGAAGCTCTCAGGTGGGTGCTCTCAGCACCTAATTCTTCTGAAGTGCATGGTGATGTATGTCCCATAAACCTGTTGCTGTAGAGGTGGGTACCTGGCATGTCATGATGAATTGAATTCTAAACTCCTTAACAACACTGAGGAATTAATATCTAAAGCTTTGGATTGTCAGTGTAAGAGAAGGACTGTACATCTTAATTTCATAGAGTTCAGAGTTTTCATTTCCTTCTGCAATAGTGGAAATTTCGTTAAGCAAGGGTGTCCATTTTAGATTGTTTAAATGATGTGTCAGAAGAGTAGGTACATGATTGATGAGTGGGTGGAGAATAACTATTACTTTGATGTTTAATATTACAGGCTAGCTGAAACTAGAGACGGATGTTTTCATTACATTTTCTGTCTTGAAAAGATGGTAAATTAAGGGTGGTCCTAGACAGCAAGGTGCTTTTCATAAAAAGCAAGGGAACAGCACAGAAATTGATGTATTAGTCGTTCTTCTCTTTGTCCTCTGAAAAATGAAAATGCTGCGTGCTGGATTATGGAACTCTGCTTGTGGTGTCATTTGTCATGAAAAACTGTGCTTGCTTTCTCTACCACCTTTGTTAATAATTGATACCTATTCTAAAATCTAAACACACAGTACTTGTGTAGTGACAGAAAATAAAACCCCAATAGAGAGCCACAGATAATAAACCAACCTTATGCTTTTTCTGCTGAGATTTTAAGTAAAAATGTTGTCTCTGGAGAAAATACTTATGAAAACATTTGAGAGTGAACAGGCAAGGAGCTTATATATCTGGAAACAGTGGTAGTCCCATTTTGAGAGTTTAGATGTCCAAAATGTCTGCATTGCTAAGGCAGAAAACAATGATTTTGCAAAAATAAATACCATAAAGGAAAGGAAAGCATCTACTATTTAAAGTTACAGATTATTTAAGTTTTTTGAGGATTTGTCAATCTAATTGCCAAAAGCAATTCTCTGCCCAGCAAGTATAGATAAGTCTGGCCTCCTAGTTGTCAAATTGGCATCAGGAACCATTAGATCCAGTACTATGCCAATGCTGCTTGAGTAGAGCCTCAGAACTGGTATTTGGGTCTCCCCGGGGATTCCTCTAAACAACGGGAATAGTGACTAGAAATTAGTTTTTGACCACAGGATCAATTATTTGGTGCCAGTCCTCCTGTATCAAATAAGGGATCTATAAGTCTATCAACTGTATTGTCCATTTTTTACTAGACACAATTAATACCACTGTCTCACAAACTCAGTGCCCTCAAAGAGCTGGTAAGGGGCAAATACTTGTGATTTGAACTGACTGGACTTCTTCCCTGAGAAATTCTATAAACAGAAGTACCTGACTTTAGAAAGCCATCCTAGATTTTTTGTTGTTTGAAAATCTGTTTTTTTCAGATAGCCCATTGAAATAAGGATTTCTCTTTCATTTCTTCCTAAAAAGAACTGCTCAATGTCAGCAGAGGTGGAAACTATGAGTTCAGTGTGTGCACAAACTCAGCAATACCAGTGCTGGCACTGAGCACTGGCAAAGATGCTCAGCTTTGTTTTGAAAGGGCCATCTCCAGGAGCAAAAGGCAAGTTGGACAACCCAGGTCTCATAATATTTTCCAGAGTTTGCTGTGAGTGCTATGACTTTCATGCTTTTAAGACTTATTTCATGAAGCCAGGGAAGGAAATACCACCAACAAATGTCAGAATAATCTGTTTGCAGCCAGTTCCCCTTGGGTATGGCTGACTTGCATTTTTTACATCACAGCTATACTAGTTAAAGTGAGGTATTCTGACTATCATAACAGTGGAATTGTTTTCAGCAGACACTTGAAAAGAACCCTAGAAAAGGACAAACAAAGTAGGTGGATTACTAGCAGTTCTAAATGCTAGAGGAATTTATATTAAAATTCTGTCAACACATATTTGGATGAAGGCTAACTCTCAGTAGTACTAAACAGCAAAAAGTACTGCCTGTTAGCTTTAGTTTAGTGGCAGAAATCTAGTAATCTTCTTCCTCAAAGTACGAGTTGTTTCAGTGTACATACAAGAAGGAACTGCTAATCCTGATTCTTTATTACAGGGATAAACATCCATTTCCTAAATGTTAAGAATTAATGAATATTTGTCCTGTATGTTTCATTGGTATTCATACATTCCCTGAGTTTTCTCTCTGCTTGCTGTCTTCTAGATGGATTTATATGGCACCCATTTACCAATAAATAGATTTTGGATAGTCTCACTATAGTAAAATGTTATGAGCACTATCATCTTTTGTAAGTAATTTTTCCACTTAGCACTTCAGACTCTAAAGATTAACTATATAAATGTCACTCGTTAAAAATAATTGCAAATCCCAACCTATTATCTCCCAGGGATATCGGGCTTTTTCCTGTATATATATTTTAAATGTTAAAATACTTAGGGCGTCTCTGTAGGTAACATACATTATGTAAAAATATTTCTGCATTGGGCACCTTAAAATCAATCCTCTCTCCCTCATGAAAATAAATGCATATGTTGGCTGGTCTGTACTGCCTGCTGTTAAATATATTTGACTTTCTCTCTAGAGACCTTGTGTCTTGGAAAATAAGACACGTTTGACTAGTGATCATTGACCATCACTGAATTTCCATACAACTGATTAAGCAGTTTCCTTCTGATATGAAGGAAGATTACAGGGAGCTTTACAAATCATAGATAAGTGACATTACTAATAGCTGTGATTTCATATTTCTTCCTATTTCAGGTTTAGACAATGTGTGCAAATGCATGTAATAACAGTGAAAAGTAAAAAAGCAAAGCCCAGGCGTGCAGAAACACTCACGCCTGGGTATCCTTGGAGAATGGCCAGTTTAGTAGAGATAAGTCAGAATCTTGTTTGTTTTAGCTGTAGCTTTAATTAACTACAAAACCTAATAAACTGTTAGGTCATGTTTGCAGTTAAATGTAATAGTATTGATTAGAAAGCAAAGTAAATTAAGTAGTAAACAAAAAAAAAAAAGGTTTGGCAAAACCAAAACAGCAGCATACTTCTCTAACCAGTTCTTTTTGTTCCTGGGAAATACTTAACAATTTTCACATCTAGCAATCTTGCCATAACATAGAAGGGTGGAGTTTCCTACCTTTCAACATTTCTCTATGTGTGTTACTAGTGCCTGCTGTGCTCTTTGCTGAGGAGAAGATAAATAGCTTCTGATGCTAAAGAGACCTTCAGAGACCTTTCTGAGAGTGTGCTTGCAAATGGCATTCAGCATTCTTGAATCTGCTTGAAAAAAAAATGTTTAGTGGAGACTTTAATTTCAGTAATTAGGATAATATCTATGTTCAAGACATGAAAGTTAAAATATTTAACTGAATCATGAATTTCTTCCACATGCTCTGGAGGTCTTCTGACATTTTTCAAATCTCAGTTACTTAAATGTCCGAGTATAAAACCACATTAGTATTCAAAAAGAATGTTTGAATCTTCATGCCTTATTTGCTCAGGCTAAGTATGCATCCCTCTTTGATTAAGACTTCGCTGATCCTGGAGTAAAATCATTAAAGATTCATATGCGACCATTGCTTTTTCTCCTCCTCAAGAATGTACTGACACATTTTATGCAATTATTTGTCTCGAGTATCTTCCTGAACTTTTAACCCCCTTTACATTCTCTTATGACGACTTACATTAAGGAAAAAAATCTTCATTTCAAAGCATTTTCAAAAGCTAATATGTGATTCATTTGAGTTCAGTGAAAGTAAAATTATGAAAAAGCACCCTGTCATGGAAGGGCTCATTGCTAATTAACTACATGGGTGGTTTTCTTTGAGGAATAATTTCTCTCAATTCTTTAATTTCCAGCTTAAAATGCCTTTGAATCTAGGCTCATCTTTTAGAAAGATGTTTTTAAAAGTGATAGCTGGATGATGTCCTCCAAGGTAAAGTCTGCTATCACATCTCCTGCTCACACGTCTCAGCTCAATGACATGGGGCTAGACGGGGGAGTATAATCCACTACGGATTTTTTTTAATTTATTTCTTTTAGCTTGGCTTTTAAGCACATGGGGTTTGTGCTTCTTTTAGCACTCATCTAACCCAATCCCTCCCACATCTGTGTGTGGTCTGGAGGGAGAGGGATGTTTCCAGGACTCCAAGCTGTGCTCCGTGGCACCCAGCCCACATCCAGTCCCGGGCTGTGCCACGGTGGCTGAGCAACATCTTCTACTCCAAAGGCCATGACCCAAAGCACCAGAAACCAAACCTGTCCTTGGGTGCTCACAGACCTGCCTGAGCACTTGTACAAAGTTATCCCACCCTATGGGGGTTTCCTGGCACTGTGTGGAGGAGCAGTCATAAGGAGAACTGTGAGATCCATGGGCAGTGGTTTTTCTTTCCTCCTGGGTTTCGTGCTCTCAAGCTCTAACTCGGCCGGAGGTGCAAATGCCCAGAAGAAACAGATGAAAGCCATTATGTTCAGAGTCGGAAATGTTTTAATGCTGAGACACTTACAGCAGTTTGAATTGGTAGGTGTGCAAAGCTGGGAGAGTAACCAGCCTTTTACCATCACTTATGTAAAAAATTTCATTTTAGAATTCTATATAAAATGCTCTAGAATATCCAGTCCTTTTATTAAAACTTCTTTAACGTGTTTATAATTTTCAGATGATGATCAGATGTGTACTTACTACAATTAAAACTGATGATAAAACTGTCACTGGCTTCAAGAGTAGGGATTAATCAAAATACTAGTTCATTATTGGGAAAACATCTGCACAGGATTTTAGGTTGTCAAACTCATTTGCTTTTGATGCCTTGGTTTAAACTTCATGTATATTGAAGCCTAAATAGGATTTTAGTACAAAATAGGAAGGATATATCTATACTGGAGAAGGAAGGCAGTTTATATTCTCAGTACTAGCTGTATTGGTTTTGTTTAAAGTGGAATATAAGTCTTTCTATATTAATGGTTTCTAAAGCTTAAGAAAGATGGGTTTTTTTAGCATTTTAAGATCTTAGATATTCTTCCCAGCCAAGTCTTTTTCTGCTGTCTGTTTTAATCAAAAAGCTATGCATTACTGACATCAGAGATACCAGGAGACAAACTTTTATTCGCAAATGAGAATTTTAGTCAAATTATTAACATTTCTGGGTAACTTTTTTTTTTTTTAAAAAAGGGGTTTTCTATCAGAAAACAAAAATGGAATAATTTCTCGTGTGTCCATACATTCAGAGCACAGCATTTGGCGTTGTAGTAGTCATCCTTAATGCTGAAAATTTGTGTTCATCTTTTTAAGTCTTTCAAGAGCAAAAAAACCTTAAAGACTTGTTTTCAAACATTTTGCAAAGTTTTTTGCCATCCATTGCTTTGCTACATAGATGACATGGTTTGTATCTCATCTTTGAAAAAGTTTGGTTTTGATACACTGTTAGGTAGTCATTCTCTCAAAGAAAGTTTCTATGAGTTATCTGTATTATTTGACTTTATATACATTTTATGGGCAACTCGTGGCAATCTTACCAACAAATTTTTCTTCTGGATGAAGTCTTTAGTACTACAAAGAAAGGAAATATAAAGTCTTAAGAGATTACTACTCTTGATACAGCTTTGAAAAAATAGCTGTCATCAGAAAAACCCCATCAGATATTCTGCCTTCCTTCAATGTCCTCCAGGTTATCTAAGGACAAACACAGGAAAAAAAACCCCATAAAAGTCAGGATAACCTTGGCTTTCCAAAAAAAATGTTGCACAAGATTTCAACATCTCTTTTATATAAGAAAAGAAACCCTGAGTGCTGATTTTCCAGATTTTCCTCATTTGAATCACAGGATTTTCTGACATTATTTATAACTATAATATTGTCAGCTGGATATTTATCTATGTATATAATTATCCATGGTGTTTTTAACCATCTGCAAATATAGCTTTAAAGAATGTATTAAAATGTCATTAACCTGCTAATATTTTATATTTCACATATACCCTTTTCCCTTGTTTTTTTTTTTCACACAGGAGTTGTCTATAATTTATTCCTTGATTGGAAAAAAGTTCCCTGTAAGTAAAATTTCTACCTTATTAACCTTCAGGATCTATACAGAAAGAGCAGACTAGAGAACTGCAGGGGATAGTGCCTGTAAAACCCTTTTAATATACAGAACTCTATTAAGATCTGTAAAATTGAGTCTCACATGCTGACTACCAGTGAAGCTGGAGAGACTGCAAGAAAAGACAGATTTTGGGTGGTTTCATCTCTTAAGTATTTCTTAGTGATCTTTGATAACCATATGTTATTGCTTTGTTGAGACTTGTGTCTGACTTGCATGGGTGGTTTGGTGCTCAGTGCCTTGTAAGATGGATCTTCTGTGGCAAAACAAAGAGATATAAGTTTTGAATGGTTTGAGTGTCAAGATGTCTGCATGTCTTACATTGTTCCACTTCTCTGTAAGTCTTGTTTTGTTTCACTCTGATTTAAGAGCAGTAAGTCCATTTACTTGCTTTGCTGACATGACTGAAATTGTGGCAGTGGCTGGTGCAAAGCATTTGTAGCCAGCCTTGCAGTGGGCATCATTCCCTTCTATCACAGCATAACTTGGCTCCCATTCCATGATAAACTAATTTTCTCAACTCCCTGCCTTTTATTATTGCAGTAGCAGAACTGCCTTCCTAAATGTAGAAGAAAACTCTTGCTACCCAAAAAATGTCTCTATTGTCATTGAACAGAAAACACCTTTGTTGTGGGCTGAAATTGCTACCTTCTCTCTCATGAAACTTTCTAGGAAGCTTCAAGGCTGGATGGAAACTTGTGGCAGTGTTAAGGATACATTTATTACCACTACTACCTGTCCAATCCATTCCTTCTATTGCTCGTGTCAACACACAGGGATTCTGTGGCTTTGCAAATTGCCCCACCACTGTTTCCATGGCAGTAAAAGGATCAGGAAAATGTCTGTTTGTGGATGTCTGCTGGTTTTCATTTGCTGGCTTCTACAGCCATAAAGCCCATCATGTTTAGGTGACCTCTGTGGCAGAATTATTGATTATTTAATAATGATGAGAAAGTAGAGTTAAGGCATAGATCCTTTATTGTGGTGGGAAAAATTAGCACTTAGGCAGCAAGTACACACCACAGTGACCTCAAACTGCCTAATTTAGCAAATTCAGTACCTGATTAATATGCTAAATATGTGAAACATATTTGATCAAATTTAGGGGTATAAAAAGTTCATTGAAATGTTTTGAAAGGGTTACAGTAGGAAGGCTTTTAAACATGAGCCTTTTATTTCAGGATCAATTTTCTAAATGAACTCATTGAAAGCAGTGTTTCTGTCACTGCAGCAGTGTGTTACACAGGCAAGTTGTATTCTGCAATAGGTGACATTACAGACTCTTACACTGATTATAGAAAGCTCAGAAAAATGTACTATAGTAATCCATATTTCCTTTTTGGATGGTGTCATTTGGGCACTGTAAAGCTCCACAGTGGTGAGGAGCAATCTGGTGTTTACTTTGAAAATTCTCAGACAGAAGATGCTCTGGTTTGTGTACATCTAGCAAACCACACCATTCTCTGAAGTGCTTTCTGTCTCAAATAGGAACATTACTTCTTTCTACCTGAGGAGTGGCACAGTTTTCAGCATGGGGAAAAAAATGCTGGAAAAGACTCTGAGACCAAAAAAAAACCACAAACGAACAAAAAAAACCCCAAACAATGCAAAATGTTTTGATCAGCATTTCCCTGGTTTGGAGGATGGTCCTTCCTCCCTGAAGGCAGGAGGATTGCATTCTGCTGTGGGTGCCAAATTGTTCTCCCTCTCTCTCTGTGCCTTGAAAAGAGGTTGGGTACAGATCTAAAATATTTCACTCTCTGTGCCTGTGTGTAATGTTAATTTGGAACAGTCAGTCCAATAGGTGAGTGTGGCAGTTGGAATTCAGGGATGACCATGGTAGATTATTCCATCCATGCCCTCTTGACTGGAAACACAGGGCAAAGAGATCTTTGCTGATGATTCCACCAGTCTCATTGAGTTTATTTTTTTTCATGGTTTTACAGACACTCTATTCCATCTACATGATAATGCAATTCTTACTTGCAAATGTAGTAGGAACATGAAAGGAGGTTGTAGCCAGGTGGGGGGCAGTCTCTTCTCCCAGGTAACAAGCAATAGGACAAGAGGAAATGCCCTCAAGTTGCACCAAAGGAGGTTTAGATTGGATATTAGGAAAAATCTCTTCACTGAAAAGGTGGTCAAGCATTGAAACATGCTGCCTAGGGAAATGGTAGGAATTACTGTTCCTGGAACTCTTCAAAAACCATGTAGCTCTAGTGCTTATGGACATGGTTTAGTGGTGAACCTGTCAGTGTAGGTTTAAGGTGAGACTCAAAGATATTATTGTTCTTTTCCAACATAAATGATTGTATGATTCTAGGAAAGACCTGACTGCACATCTTCCTTTAACCACTCAACTGAAAAAAGTATTTCATTAAGTACTTTTTTTTTTAAAAAAAAACAACACCAAAACACAACTCTAGAAATATGCAAGAAAGCCTGATTTTTTTGGCTTAAATATCTTACAGATGTTGTCATTAGACTTACTAAACCACATCGTTATTGTTGGAGCTCTTGCTATCATTGCAGAAGCTGAGAGGCCACTCCAGTAAATCAGGTGAAGGGAAACTGGAACTCAGCCCTCTGTTTCTGTCTGCTGGCCTGCAGGCGTAACTTCATACCTCCAGTGCACTTAAGGGACTAACAATAGACACTTTTAGTGCCAAATGCACTTTTAGTTCCTGGCAACTTAGCAGATAACTTAGGGGCCTTGCACTTATGTTTTCCTGCCATATATATTGTTCACAGCTGGAATTTTTTGTTATGATAAGGGTAAGAGTAGGGAGAGAGCAGAAGATAGATGGGAATCTGAGGAGTTCCCTGCTTAGTCACTGACTTGCAAAGATCAGATCTGGAATTAAAATTAAATTCAAATATTGTCTTTTACTTTCTTGCACATCAATAGTCTATTACTAAAACCCAGTTGCTGAAAATTAGTTTAATTAGCCTAATCTTAATCAGATAGCTTTAAATATTCATCTACATTGTCCAGGGACAGCCAAAATTAAGTTGATTGATAACTGCTTATAAATTGCAAATATACATCGATTGATCCTTTCTGCCCACCCTTGCTTTCAAGTGGAGTTCATGTGCAGGAAAACTTCTTTCCTATAAAGCCAATCCATACTGGAACAGCTGCAGTCAACACATTGACAACACATGGCATGTGCAAACAGATGAGGGTAACAAAGAAGTCAAATTTGTTTTCAGGAAAAATACAAACTGTCCTGGCTGATACATCGCCATTACCATGCTCCTCACTTCCCAGGGCCCAGCTCATTTCTCACAGGTTCAGCTGCACCCCTGTTATCAGTGAAGCTGACCAGAATTTTAACACTGAGATAAGCAGAATATGGAAATGCATTCCTGCTTCCAAATCCATCAGTGACAGGGTTTAGTCTTCTCTGGGCAGGAGTGTAAGACACTAGAATAAGCCATATCCCACAAAAATGGATCTTGAAGTTTCCTGAGCCACTTCAGTAGATCAATATCACTCAGAATACCCTCATCAGAAACGCTGACCACTTAAACTGATCTCCTCTGAGTCGTTGCTATGATAGGGTTTGCTAAGTGCCCTCTGCAGCAAAGGAGTGGACCTTGCTAGGCAGAAGTCTCCCCTGGTCCCATTTCCCATGGTAGAGAGAGGGAGGACATAAGCTGATCAAGCCACCAGAGAAACAGGACTTGAGTCCTGTTGAAAATTGTGCATTGCCAGACTTCAGCAGATGGCATGGTAATGTCCTGGGGTCCCTAGGCTGGAGGACTGAGCTCTGGGCGAGCTGCCACAAGGAGAGGAAGTTCCAGCTCATTGAGAAATTGCTGGTGTGAGCACAGGGGTGTGGGAAGGGGGGGCTATGAGTTTCTTTCCTAGCACATTGTTCCTTTTTTCTATTATATTGTATTACAGCTCCAAGCTCTTTGAGTACTATTAACTCCTTCACACTGCCAGAAATAATACAAAGAGTAGTTCAGCAAGAGTGTGAAAGGGAAAATTGTGCATATAATAATGCAGGACCAAGACGTATAAACAGTATTTTCAGTAAAGAAGTCATTCAAATATTTCCATTTCTTCTTTATTTATTTATTCTAGGTTACCATTCATGCTTGGCCATTCTTGCTGCATATGGCAGATTAGATATTTTTTTTTGTTGAACTCTTGTGCTTGATTTAATAATTTGGAGACATAATGACAATGAAATTAGGCGAAAATCCCATAAACCATCAAAATTACTCATCTAGAGTCACATGGAGTTCAGAGTCAATATTTCTGTTGGAACAAAGATACAGAGCATGTTGCTGTTTTCATTTGGTCATACTGACTCTGAGACAAAAGAAAAAAAGACAAATGCAAAACTTTTTGATCAGCATTTACCTGGTTTGGAGGATGGTCCTTCCTCCCTGAGGGCAGGAGCATTGCATTCTGCTGTGGGTGTCAAATTGTTCTCCCTCTCTCTCTGTGCCTTGAAAAGAGGTTGGGTGCAGATCTAAAATATTTCACTCTCTGTGCCTGTGTGTAATGTTAATTTAGAACAGTCAGTCCAATAGGTGAGTGTGACAGCTGGAATTCAGGGATGACCATGGTAGATTATTCCATCCATGCCCTCTTGCTGGAAACACGGGGCAAGGAGATCTTTGCTGCTGACATAAGGTGGTATGAACAGCATTCCTACGGCTGTGTGAATTTTTGTTTTCTATCAGTTTATTTCTCAGGGTATTTTTTCCGGATTCATACATCCAAGAGGTAATGAAATCAATTCTTTATACTCAAAAGTTGTTTTTAATGCCTTATTGTCATCAATCAAACAGTGTTTAGTCTCCAATTGTAGAATGCTCAGATCTAGGGTTATTACGGTTATCAGCAGTTTGAACTTTCTTGTGCTTATGCCCCAGAGGTCTTAGAGAAGCAGATAGTTTATAAAGAGGTGATTTTTATCTCCGTGTTTATGGTACTAGAAAATGAAGACACAGTAAATGTCAAAGTAGTTTTCAGATTTAAAAATGAGAGATATACACATCTTTCCTGTTTTTTATGTTCCAGCCAGCTCAAAACACTACTTATAAAAGGATTTATATATATAAAATGACTACTTCGCAGTAAAGGTAGTACGGAAGAAGTCAGTCTCCAACATGTGGTGCCATCCATGCCCTTTCTTGCCACAGGCCAACAAATCCTGTTTGTACCAATAGCAAGGTGAGCAATGGACCCACTTGGTCCACATTCATTTGACCAGTGGTCAGGCCTGTCTGGGCTTTGGTGCCACCTGAAGCTTGTTGTCACTGTCTGCTCGCTCCTGGTGTGGGGAAACCACAGCTGATCCACTGTGGAGAATGCTCAAGGAGGCTTTTTCCTTCCTGTAATATTGTTGTTCCTTCCACAGAGCTCATCTAGCCTTTTCTCTATAATTCCTCCATTACTGGGGAATGAGCAACAGGAACAGTCATGAGGTCAGGTTTTTTATTAGTTTCTATTTGTTTCTTGAAGCTGTTTGAAATTTGTGACCTATTTTTGCCCTGAAATCAAACATAGTGCACAGAGCCATCCTTCCAAGGAAGTAGTCAGGTAGACTTTATAGAGGTAAATGCAAAAGAAAATGAGATTCACTGAAGCATTAAAGATGTTTTGGTACAATATCCAGGATATTTGTATCGACCTGTGTAACACTGCTGCAAAAAACCCCACTGCATCTCCCACCATTCTCAGAAATACTGGATAACACTTTTTTCCCCCAAGTGCTTTAAGTCATGTTCATTTAGATGTTTTGTATCACATATTCCTACCATCGGAAGAAGCAGTAAATAGATTTGTGAAAACTGTAGCACTTTTTAACATACATTTTCTCAATTCTTGGTGAAAATAAATTAATTGAAAATGCACTCAGTAAAGCACTCCAAATTTCAATATTCAGAATTTAACAAAGTGTTTAAAAAGAGTAAAAAATATACACTGGTAATAATTACGTAGGCTAGTGCAAATGAAAACTAGGTAGGGATTTCAATCAACGGGGCACTGCTTTTTTTTTTTTTTTTTTTCTTTTTTAAAAATAATTAATCATTATGTGAGCTGTAAAGAGATTTTTATATTAGCCTTTTATAGTGATAGTGATATTATCTATTGCTGAGATAAACCTGACTGCTATTCACTGAAGTCGTAATAGGCTGCAGGAATACCCAGACACTGTACTGGATATGTATTTATGTACTCGCATGTGTTCCTGTTCAGAGACTGATGAAAAATTTTAAAAGCTGTCTACTAAAGCACAAATCCTATCAGAAAAGAGGTTTTTTGAGAGATGCAGAGAACGTATTAAAACAAAAAAGTCTACTAGTTTTAAAACCAGATGTGATAGGTCCCTATGAAATCATTTCCTACTGCTATCATGCTGATTAGCTGCACAGATTGTGTTACTGGACTCTTGAACAGATGGTCTATACTTCTCTTGCAAACTCCAGCGTTACTGAACGACAGAGGCATTTAATTCTGAAGTTCTTTAAAAAAATAGTCCTGTTTTGGATTTATTTCTTGATGAAGATTCACATATTTTTACTACAGAGTAATATTTCTCCAAAGCTTAAATCCCTACCACTTTATTTCTGGAATGATTCACAGGTTTTACCTCCAACGTTTGCTTCGTTATGTTGGTCTGGCTCCCAGCTCCAAGTGCTTTATTTTCTGTCCAGTGCCTGCTACACTCCACCCATCTGCCTGTGTGATTGAAGGGAAGGCAACATTAAGCAATATTTGCTTACAATAGCATCTTCCAGAAGAGCTCAGATACTTTCAAACCCTCTGCATTTATTTTCTTGGGTAAGAAAACAACTGTTGTTTCAATGACTGCCTTGAGAACTTCTAGGTAAATATATAGTTGCATGATCCAACTTTATGACTATGACCAGTCTTAGTCTGACACAACACAGCAATCAAGTACAGAAAAAACAGCTCTTTCCCATCTGTCTTTATGTAGCACATAGTTTTGTCTGGCAGGGTGGATTGTGCATATATACGTAAGCATGTTTAAATACTTCCTGTCAGTATAAGACAGAACTGTAACTACTATCAGTGCTGAAAATTGCACTGAGCATTTTATGAACTTGGAATTTATGTTACTGTTTAGTTTTGTTTCGCTTTTCTGCCATGTGTTTTCTTAGAAAGACCTCGAGCTGACAATATATCAGCTGAGTTCTAATTTAACAACTTTACTGCCTTATTTTATATTTCTGAAAATTATGTTGGAGAATTTAGTACCTGTGAAACTCTAATAGCTTTAGGGCTAAATTCAATACAAGGATCTATAGCAGCACAGCTAGCACACACCATGACAGATGGATAAAGAAGCAGCAACTCCATTTGCTCAGAAGGAGTTGCATAAGTCAAACCTGAGTGCAAAAACTCTACGTTTCTTGTAAACAGAGACATAACAGGCACAGTCGCATATGGACTTCAGGGCTCATCCAAGCATTCTTCCAGCTGCTCCCATGTGGAGAGGGATGCTTAGTGCCTTCCTCACACTAAATAAATAAAATTCAGAGAAGCAACCTTCTAGGTGCAGGGACCTCAGCTGTCACAAAAGGGTACAACTAATACCTCTCTCTAAATGACTGTATAACTTGACTATAGTCTTACTCCAGACCACACACTTATCACCTCCATGTCAGATAGCAGCATCACTGCTTTTCTGATCATGTTGTTTTATCATGCAACAAATGAGTGGTGTATATGCAATTGAACATGCATATTATTTGCATGTTTGAGGTCATCCAACCTTCAAAGATCTGACACAATGAAATGTTAATTCATACACTATCAATTTTCTTTTTTAGCTGATGATCCCTGCTCACTGCCTCTGTCTAGCCCATAGGATACTGGAAAACAAAGGCTTTGTCATGGTAGATTGATCCTGGGTGTCTATTCACACCTGCCTGAAGGAGTTGTATCTTTACACTTCTTGCTGAGCGCATAATGGGATGTAAATTTCCTGACTCATCATGTAGGAAAATGGCTTATACAAAGGATTTTCTCTGTCATATAATTCAACAAAGCCAGGTCTCTGCTTGCTCTTTTAGCTGATTTAGCATCCTCTCACTCAGGAGAAGAGACCAGGGAATATACCTCTCTTAGGTAGTTTTCATTACCTTCTGAACCAGCCTCAGCATCCTCCCTGGGCTTAATATTTGACTGAGATAAGCCATTTGAGGAGACAGATCTGAAGACAAATTCCTACTGACCCCAGAGCCTTGGGAGTCCTTAAGGAACAT
The DNA here is from genome assembly GCA_013397135.1 of Pachyramphus minor. NCBI lineage: Eukaryota > Metazoa > Chordata > Aves > Passeriformes > Tyrannidae > Pachyramphus > Pachyramphus minor. The sequence goes on from VYXB01002417.1 coordinate 143,831, forward strand.
CTTGATCTTCATGACCTTCACTTTGCTATCCTACAAGCACTTTTCTCAGAGAGAGTGCTTAGGCAGGGATGGCAGGAATTGTACATTGTCTTGCATATTTTTTCACAGAAAGAAGTTACATGGCTCTATTGCATTCCTTTTCCAATTTTTTACCAATTTACAAGCTTTTCCTATAAATCTGTAATTCCTTATTAGGTGAATTGACATGCCTGTTCTGCAGCAGAGGGGCTTATATTATGTGAGAAGTTATATGCTTTATTTGAATGCTAGAATATTTTTTTCTAGGCAGAGAATCTCAGGGAATGGACATACCTGTTTGTTTTATCTACAATCTTTGGCATCACTGTTGTTCTCTGTTCTTCTCCACAGGGAAGGAGTTTCAACAGTAAAGAAGTGACCTGATGAATTGTTATTAATTAACACTTCCACACGTAAGTTAGCACATCTATCATAGGCACGCAGAGAGCCTGCTACTCCACATGAAATGCAGGCAAGCAAGTTACCATCAGCTCTGTCCAAACTTGAGCAGTTTCTTCCCACATCTTCTGCCACACCAAGCAGAAGGACATGCGTACATCAATCTCCAAGACAAAGGATTATTCCTGTGGACATTAATGGGGAAGTTATATTGCCAGAACATGTGATCTTCAACAAAAATCACGTTTACTGGTCTTCTCAGAGTACCAAGGATGAAGCTTATGAACTGAAAACTCTCCTGGGATGTCTAAATACAGGGAAGTTCAATTTTTTATATGACTCCAGGGCCCAGAAGTTTTCATTTTCTCTCAAATATTTTTTCATTTGCTCTGTCAATCTATGTGGTTACCTCTTAACATTAGAAAATTTAGAAATCTATGGGATTGCACAGATTACAGATTTACAATACTGTTTGAGTTTATATGCTATTATAGCATATAAATCAGATTCTAGAGGGACTACCTGTCTTAGAAATTATCTCAAGGCTGTAGGAACATAATTAGTTATTTTTGAGTATAGTTGTTCCTTGAAACTTCAGCTTGATCACATCATGTGGATTTATAACCTCCTTGATGCTAAACATTTAAACAAAAGCAGTTTCAATACTGTCTGGAGAAGGGCCATGGATCTGCCTGCTATGGGATTGATCAAATTAGTTTTCTGATAAATAGCAGGCAGTTAAACTGCCAATAGTCTAAAAGACTCTGGGAACAAAATAAACTGGCTGTAGAAGAAATGTTATCCTTTATTCATAATAATATATGAGAAAATACTTGCTGGAATATCAACACTTCTGGCAGTAAAGTCTTATACACAGAAAGGTCCCTGGCACGTAAAGTACACTATCTAAGAAAAATGAAAAAAACTCAAACCCTTACTGCTTCACATACTCTTTTCCTCATATTCAGTGTCACTGTTGCATGGCAAGAGGACTGGGTGAGCTGCTGACGATGGTGTAGCCACCTGGCACCTGGCATTAGGTTCCTTCTCTCTCTGTTAAGGAGCCACTAGAGTGCCTTCATGGGTTTTCTTCTGAGCAATTAACTTTCTTCTGTCCTTTTCTCGCTCAACCTTTGCTTGTAGAGCCTTGGTTTTGCTGCTTCAGGGGCTTGACAACAAAAACCCGAACATGAATTTGAGGACCAAGAAGGAAGCAATGCTGGTGCAGCCTTTACTCTGGCCCGGGGTGGTTTCTGTGTCTGTATGTGGTTGTGGGGCCATCCCAAGGAGACCCTTCCTTGAGGCAGAGGCAGGAGTCCTGTGCTACAAAGCCTCCTTCACTTTGTGAGGGAGAGAGATAGCTCTTCTCCTATGGTGTTCCTGGCTCACGGTCTGAATGTTTGCTCAATTACTCAATTAATGTTTGTGCAATTTTAAACTCTGTGTACAAGAAGTCTTTTTACTTAACATATATTTAGATCAGGAAATAGTGCCTCTTTTCTTATGGAAGCAATCTTGCTGCATAAGAGTAAATGGTACCTATGAATTTAGCCTTTCTAACCTGTAAATTGCATCACAGACTGGCAGAAAAATAGTTTCCATCAAGCTCCTTTTCAATTCCTTCAAAGGAGAAACAAGTTTGTGGTTAACACATATATGATCCTGAACCCCACGAGTTTGGCATTTACTAGTGTTGTGCCAATGACAGAACCACAAATGTATATGTAGCAAGTCCTCTTACGGAAATGTCCTCTCCTTTGCCCTCTGAGAGCCAGAAATGTTTCCATTTATGAAAAACATACCATCAAGTGGTGTGTGGAACTTACAACCACAAATGGAGATCTTTGGTGAAATCATATGCATAGGTCTGTTCAAACTGTGCAGTGTATAATTATCCTGCTCCACAAATGGAAACTAAAGAAATCAGTCTCAGATAGTCCTTGTGGTCTGGTGTGTGTCATATGGTTTATTTAAACAGATCAATGATTCTGGGGATCTGTTACACAGCTTAATTCATACTGAAAATAGAAAATGGAAGATAAATAATTCAGTAGTTGAATAGTAAAAGTGCAAATTTTTCATTTTTTTTTTCTCCAGCTTGAGGATGTAGTTATGTGTAAACATTTCCACTGGGACCTAGTGATTGTAGCTGGATGTAAACAGTTTGCATTGGCAGTGCTAGATCCCATCTAGAACTAATCTGTTTAACAGTTCAGTCTGAAGCCACTATCAGTAGAACTCATCTGAAAAGATATTTCTCATGCAGACTGACTTTAAAGCAATTATTTAAATTACTGTTACCATTCCTGTTTTCCACAGAGCCTGTCAGAAGGCCTGCCTGGCCTCCACTTACAGGCAGGCTGGAAAGTTTTCTGGGTGTTCAGGATCTCATGGCAAGAGAAAACCTGCAAAATCTTGCACAATTCCCTGTGTCCAGTGCTGTGAGTACTTCTGCAGGGTTTAATCCTACGGGTGCATTTTTGCAACTCATTTTTGATACAACTTCAGCCACCAAGGTCTAGCTGACTCTCAGATGCCCACCGCTGAAGACAGGTAAGAGTCTTATACTAATTATGTCCATCTTAGAAGAAATCTTGTCAAGGTTAAGTTCTGTAGGTAAGCATGGGAAACACGCCGTTGGACTTTAGTGGAAATATATAAAGCTGAAATGAATATGATCATATATGTATTTAATGTCTTTTTAAATTGCCTTTGCTACTTATTTCTCTAAGATTTTTTTTTTCCTATATCAGTAACTAGGCAGAATGGTCCAAAACAAAACAACTGATCTGTATGCTTCACTAAATTTTTGATGGGTAAATTTCAGAAAGGATCAGGATGCAATGACTCCTTACCAGATCTTTGAGAGCTGCCCTGCTAAGAGTGAAGTTGATGGAACATTTCTACTTTTGGTTTTATCTTACGAAGGTAACAGACATGAAATGTGGATCACTCAGACAAAAGTGTGCTATTCAGATTAGAGAAAACTAAAAGGTGGCTTTCTAGATGACTTTCAAAGTGGCTACCTTGAATTATTCCCTAAACCTCTCTGCACCTTTGTTAACAAGGAGTCTCTATAATCAAATAAACATCAAAACCAGTGAAAGCAAGTCAGTCACAGCTTGTGTCCAGTAATGAACTGAATGAGTTGGAGTGAAAAATTATCTGAGGCTAAGCAGAGTTATTAGGTGCTAGAGATGTGATATTCCTGTACTTTTTCCTTTTTTTCTTCTTTTTTTTTTTTTTTTTAGTCCTTTTCAGTCAAAATAATTACCTTTTTTGAAAAGTCCATTGAATCCATAAGGCCAAGTGCTTCCAAGTAGTACTAGTTATGACTTGACTCTGTATTTAAGACACAAACTGTATATAAGAGGAACAGAAAATATGTTCTGATCCCATGACAAATTAAACAGTGTGACCAAAGCCAATCTTTCTCTCTCCGTTTTGAGCAGCTGCAGGTCTGTCACACTGGCCCTAAGCTGCTGTCCCACACCACAGGGGAGAACCAGGGAAATGCTGCTGAAGTCCCTCAGCGATCCTTGCTCAGCTGGGCAGCCTGGCTTCTGGACTGTGTGGGAGGAGCTGTGTGCGCTCAGCTTTCTCCTTTGTTAATGTGAGTTTTCTCCATAGAGGTGCTGAATGGCAAATCTCAAAACAGGAAAAACTGCTTACCTTCCAAATGGCAATCTGCCACAAGATGTGTCTGCTGAAAACGTGGTGAGAGCCGTTACCAGGGGACACATCATGAAACTACAATACATCAGAAGAACAGGAGACTAAAAGGAAAAAGAAACAGCTTTGTGTACACTAAACCAGCTACTTTATTATGATAAACCAGGGCTGTAGGAGAGGTGTGAAGTTTGTCAAATAAGGCACATCACAAAGTTTGACATTTTGTCCCTGCTTTTCAGTACACTGTGTTTCAAGTGTGTCAAGTGAGTAAAGGCTTAGATGGAAATGACAGCACAGCCAGAGCCATGACAACAGCAAGCCAACTCTGCATCCCACTGAGCCAGTGGGAGAGGCAAATTCCCTGAAGGGCTAGGATGGCTGGGGCTGCTGTCAGGAACAAATACCCTGCTGTAACTCTGAGCTTCAGTATTTCTGATGGATGTCTCAGAAAGTTGGCCGCTACTAGCATTGTCAAACATATTTCTGCACCAACACAGAACAGTAAAAATAGCTCTCTCATTTCTTATTAGATGTTCATGGCCAGAATATTCCTGTCCAGATTAATAAAGTCATTAGTAATTTGGAAAAGCACATCTCACATATCTCTTTATATAAATCCTGCCTCCACAGGGATAGCCAAGCAGCAGGACATTTTCAAGCACCACCTGCGCAGCCTGGCTAACAACCTGACAGAGACATGGGTGGTCTCCAAACACCAACTGCAGTCGTGCTGACACTGCACCTCCAGCTGTACTTACAGGGACTTGGAAATGTATAATGCTATGTTAGTAACTAAAGCCCCTAGTTAGGCTAACTTAAAGTAGCTTTTAATCTTTTCTAATGAAAATCTGCTGTTATGATCCTAAGTCTTTTTCTCAAATACTTCTGCAGCTTTGGGTGCAATCCAACACCCACTGACTTAAAAGCAAAAATCTGACTGGACAAGGCCATTCTGCTGACAGTCCTGTACCAGCCTTAGAGGCTGCCCGACACAGGGAGAGTCCAAAACTCAGCAGGGGCTCCCCCAACCAACCTAATACTCCTACTGCACTTGCACAAGACTCCTGCACATGCCATTAGCAGTGAAGAGTTGGCAGGCACTGTGCATCAAGCTCTGGCATGGGATGAGGTGCACACAGTTTTTCTTCTCTCAAAGAACTGCTGTCACAGCTCAAGTGCTCCTCAGGTAGTTCTTTCTCTTCTAAAGCAATTTGAGGATTTTGCACAACCAGAGCCTCAGGTTCTAGTTTGTACAGTAGTAGAAGTTGCATACTTGTGGGCTGAGGAAAGACTGATCAGATTTGTCATGTTTTTATTCTTCTGTTTAGTCAGAGTGGAGATGAGCCTCCAAGCAAAACAATCTGCAGCCTCAAGGGACCACTGGACTTGGCACTTGAGCTTCACTTCATAAGATCTCTTTTGCCAGCAGGTCTGAGCTCGAAATAGCAAACATGGACATGACAGCTGAGGAGAATGAGAGCAGGTTGGGAAACACTAATGACTGTAGTTCCCTTTCAGACTCCCCTACACCTGAGAGAACTGAGTAATGAGTTTTGACTAGAGTAATGTTAATGTGCTTTTCCCTGTTCTGCAGCCCCAAGTCTGCCTTGCCAGGAGCAGAGTGTGGCATCGGCTGGTTTTGCTGATGCTCAGGCAATTCCCTTTCTTTGGGAAGATGCCTGTGCAATTTGTTAAGTTTAAAACTGACCAGCTCATCAGGGCCAGCATGTGCTTGAAGACTGTCAGTGCGAGAGAAGTGGATGTGGGGGGAGCAACTGCAGAGTGGTCCCCAGGCTGGGGCTGAGCCCATTCAGGGTGAACATCAACAAGTTTCTGAGGTAAATCCATTTCTATTAAAGTGTCTTTGCATCCTTATATCACACCTATAGAGACAGTGACAGGGAGGAAACTTGACTTAAAACTCTTCATGAAGACCCCACCTCCACAGGGAGACAGAATCCTGTTTTTGCAGGAGTTTCTGCTCCAGCCTCTGTGCTCAAGTCCTGAGGTAAGGTGTCAGCAGGCCAAAATAAGCTCTTTAATGAGGTCCAGGGGGCATTGTGCCTCTTGCCAGCTCCTCATTAGTGAACTGACTGCACTACAAATAGGCAAAACTCATCAGCCTAGTGCAGTCGGATAGTGCTGCTGGGTCTGTTGCTGATTTACAAAGCTCAGCTGTTCTGGGTTAAGCAATCACATATGGGAACTAGTTGGAAGCTTCCTTGAAGTAAGCCCTAAAGTAAGTTACATCTTTATGGGAAAATGTTTAAAAATAAAACCATATGAAGAAGCATGCAGGAATAAGGGCTGGAAGGGGAAAGACAGTTCTGTTTTTATTTTGCTATAACTCACTGTCTACATCTGGTAAACAAAACGAGGAAGAAGCAACTACTAAAAGTGAAGTTACTATTTCAGGGGTGAAGAAAATGGAGATTGTTCCAAACTTAGCTTCAAAGATTTTTATTGATCTTAATTTTTTTTTTCCCTAGTCTGTCTGGGCAACAGAACTCAAGTTTTTTTGCCTTTATTTCTGTTTCTCCAGTTGGAAGAAATTATTATGGTAGGGACAGGCAGTGGAAATAGCATAAGCTGGAGTTATCATCACTCTCCTGTGTCCATGAGTATTTCATTATTTCGTTTTCATTTGTACTAGATCAGAGCAGATCCTTTATGTGGGATGGTGACTCCCATAAGGACACAGCCTTGAAGAAATGGATTGGTTTCAGTGCAAGTGTAATAATTTCTTTGACTATAAGAAAAATATTGCATAGAAATGTGACCCAAGCACAACTACACTGTCAGTGAATTCCAGTAAGTGAGGATCTGTGATGAAGGGCCTGTAGTAGAGTCCATCATACATGAACTATATTGAAGGACATAAATGTGTACTGTTTGTTCTTACCCCAGTGCTGAGGGAGAAGTGAGTGATTTTTTTTGTACTGAGTCTTTAGTTAGGAAAAGCAGTTACAGTTTACAAGGGAGTTAGCAGAGGTTTCTCAGGAATGATGGGCTTGTGGTCCATGGAAAATTATTTAATTCATGGTGGCAGAAGAAATGGTTTCTATTGGGCAGGCCCAGACTCTTCCTTCTTGTAGTCTGATTTTTCATCTTTCACACCTCTAGGAAAAAGGTTCATGAATATCAACTCACAATGTGAAAAATTAATTGTAGCCACTTATAATCTCTGTTGTTTTCCAGTATGTTTTGCCACAAGATTTGGAGTTCTTTCACGATCGACAAGGGTAAAGGAAAACATTTTGAGAAGTTGGCAGAAACACGCTAAGAGTTTACCAGGAAGCTGAACACTGCATTTCCATGTAAGTCTATAAACTGAGATCTTTTTATAAGTAGGAGGAAATGAAGCTTATGTTTTGTGGGTTTTAAAAATAAGTTACTGTGTCTCCCACATATTGCATGAAATAAAAAGTCTAAAAAGCTAAAATTGTTCACATATGCATAAACTGGCAAACACAATTTTATCTATGAATATCTTGAATTGATAGCTAAATGGTATAATTGTCCTTTTAAGTTTGTAGTAGCTTAGTGGTCCCATTTTTACCTTTGTCTTCTAATTGTAATGAAGGTGTAGTCTCCAGAGATCTGCAAATCTGCTGAGAGTAGAAGCAGGTGATGGTAGGATATGCAAACAGACTGACTCAAGCGCTTCAGCTGCTTGGCTGGGATGCTCCTGGGTTCCACAGGGCTCTCAACAGCCCAAATGACTCCTTCAGAATACACACTTTTCCACATCTTCAAAAAATAAAGCATAGCAACAAAAAAAATCCAATGTTCATTCAAGAATCAGTTCAATGACTTTGATACATCTGTTCACTATTAATCACATGCTGCATTTTACTCATTGTTTTCTTTATCAATATTTTTCATTATTTTATAGTATTCACATATCTTCTGGTTTAACTTCTTCTGTCTTGGTAGTGATGACATATTGGTCAGTGCTTTGGATTTCAATTTTCCCTTTTTTGTCAATGGAAGTTTTACTTTTCGTCTGTCCTGAGGCATCTCAAGTCTGAGCCCGTGCCAGTTCTTTTAGTATTCTGGATGGCTATTTCTTGCGTGAACACATAAATTTCTTTGGAATGAATTTTTGGATGAATTTTGAATATGGTAATTTTAATTTCTATAGTCACAGTTCATTAGTTAACCACAGTTTTATCTCTATATTCTACTTTATCATCTTTATTAAAAATGTAGGCATATGTTAAATTTAAGTTTTGGGCTTAAAATTCTTTATACTTTTTACCATCCTACTGTAAAACAGTTCTGCTTGATTTCTTTTTCCTTCCTTTTTTTTTTTTTTTTCCCCCCAGTTACTTGATTAATCATTCTTTTGGAATACATGTTTTAAATTGAATTTGAAAATTCAACCTGAACTTGTATTTTGGCAAACTTCATTTTATTAATTAGGTCTTTGTCCATTGAAACATGATTATTTTCCAGCCTTTTGCTGGGATCTAATTTAAATAAGACCCATAAGTGCAGCAGACCTATCATTCTGCATATATTTGTCAAAAATCTGCACTTATTATACAGAAGCAGTTGAATATATTCTTCATTTTGAAAACAAAAATTAGTAAGATATTATCTGGAGCAGGAGGCTGTAGAAAAGGCACCTAGGAAGTAAAAACTTTTTATGTGTAACTGGTGGATACCATTTCACTGATATTAATTATAGATGGAAAAAAATATGAGCAACCTTAATTTTTTAATCTTGTTGATGGTCAAGGCTATTTAGAACTTTTACTCATCAGAATAGAGAAACAGATTTTAAACAGCAGAGCTTTCAGAATAGAAATGTAAAGCTCTTGTAAACAGTCCTGTCAGATCTCTAAGAAGTTAAATTTCTGATTATTATTTTTGCAAGTGTTTTCTAAAGCATTTTGTGAAAGATGAAAAGAATTGCTAAGATCACATTTATAATAGAAATGGAGAGGTACAAGATGGGTTATATAAGCTGAAGCTATGTCAGTTGTGTTTGTATACTCATTGATAAAATTTTCTGAAAAATTTAGTCATTTTGGTACCAAAAACAAAAAAATTCCCCAAGTGATAAACACCAGGTATAAGAAATAATTATTATTTAAAAAAATATATCCTAATAAGTAATATATGCCTGACAGAATGAACTCAGCACTTAGGTGCCAAATGACTCATGCCAAAATCCTGTCAGCTGAAAAGGTTTTGCTCATTTTTATACCTGCAAAAGCCTGAAGATGAGGAGAGAGTTTGAGGTTTCTGAATTCACTGAGAAGTGAGACAGTTGTAAACAGAGACACCAAAAGTAGTCTCCTTTTACTTAAAATACTGTTTACTCTCTCCAGTATTTGCTTAGTTCTCTTGGATGTTGTTTAAGGACAAGAGTCCTCTCCCTACATGACCTCTCGAGGGTTATGCTGGGCCTTACCAGTGTCCTCCAGCCAGTAGACAAAGATGTGCATTCAGACACTCAAACCCTTTGGTACTGAGAGTTACTAGAATAACTCCTTAGAAAATCAGCTCTTCAGTGCAGTGTCAGAGTTGTGAAGCCTTGTACTGTTCTCACTGTGCCTGACAGTGCTGCCTGCTCCTCACTGAAACACGCAGCAGGCAAAGGGATGATATCACATGATATCACGTGTATTCACAAACATACCTGCCTTTCTCCTTAACAAATTTGTGGTTCAGGAATCTGATGATCTGCTCTGGTAGATATTAAAATACAAGAGGAAAACCTTTAGAAATAAGTTTTTCAAGAACAGGCCAGTAGAAAAGTCAACAACCAGGATCTAGCTCAAGCCGTCTGCACAAAGTACAGAACAAAGCAGGGTACAGAAGGAAAAATTCTTATTAAGACAGAGAAAGAGATCTGTGAATTGTTTTTGTTTCTGTGCTCTTAGAAACACTTTTCCCATCTGATGCCACAGCCCATGTCCCAATACCATGTTATTTCTTACACTGTACCTAAGGCAATGGGACATTCATCTTGTCTGAGGCCTCTGAATATTACTCAACTCTTAATTCCTTAATTGGACTTAAGTCCCAATGCTGGCATTCACTTTCTGAGGGTCTGAGTAAGGAATTTAAATGGAGCTGAATCTAAGTTCAGCAAACTAAAAACTGATGAATATTATCTTTATTGGCATCACAGAGAGCTTTTTGCAGTTTCAGTTTTGTGAAAAATGTGATACAGAAATATGGTAATATTTATGCTGAAGTCATAAGAACTCTCCTGCCCTTTTACTTAATATCACATTAGTAAAGAGTATCCAAGACCACCCATTTCACTGTCACCTTTTTCACTTATACGTGAGTCTTCTACAGTTTTACTTTGAGATTCATATTCAGTTTTTTTTATTCTAAGTCTGGTCCACCAAGTTCTTTTCCTTCTTACTTAGCTGTTTGCCTCCAGTCTGCTGACCTGTATTTCAACATGTATTTTTTCTACACCATTGAGTGCAGTGGACTCAGAAGTAAGTACATCAGCTTTTACACAAATAACTTTATTCCCTCCTAGCCCTTTTCTGTTTCAGCATTATCACATAGGGTTAGTGCTCTGAAAGTTATGAACGGTTAATCACATATGACAATACAGGACTCAAGAAGAAATACCAACTAGCCCATTGCCTGCTCATGCATTCACTAATTATACATAACATGGGGACTTTTTACAGAAGTTATGCTTCACTAATGTCTGTTCAGCATTTCAGAGAGTGGAGAGAGGAGGATTTCTTAGGATAGGTTTTAGCTTGCCATGTGCTCAGTCACGATGCTTCAAAGATTTTGGAGAGTTTGCCCATCCTTTAGAGGTCCAGGGACAGAGGTGTGGTGATAAATTTTAAAACTTTATACAAAATTTTTGAACTTCAAGGCTTCCTGGAAAATATTTGGTGTGTGCTGGGGGTATCAAGTCCTGCTGAACTGTGCTGGCAGCCTGTTTGAGTCAGATAGTCCTGTCCAGTGTGATCCAGGCTATCTGCATTGGGAAAAAAATGGTATAAAAGCTTTGTTCAGATATGCTTGAGGCAATGGGTTTAAACCTGATCAGGTCTAGGGACTTAAAGATAGATTGGTTTAATCAGGAGTTTAATGAGTCAAGTACCAAGGTAATCTATCTTTCAAAAGAACTGGTCTGGGAGCAGATTGTAAATCAACCAGAATAAAAATGCAGTTGTGAAGCAAGGAAGGAGGTATGTTCAGGTGACACTATGACATTGATGCCTGAGGCAAAGATGGAGTGCAGAAACAGCATAAACTGCAGCTGAGTGATTTCTGCACAGGCACATAGGTCCAATACCTCCAGCAGTTTGTGATCCATCATGGAGAAAACAGATCCATAAGAAGAAAGTGTGGATCATAGAGGTTGTTAAGTCAGCAGATCAGTAGAAGAAACTGTAGGCTTAAAAAGATGAAACCATAAAAAGAACAGTGGTATGTGGCATACAAAGCAGATACAATGATTAAAATAAGGATAGCAGATCCATCCGAAGGACAATCCTGTCACTGAGCAGCAAATACAACCAAGTCTTTGGAAGGTTTCCCCAGCATAAATATTACGTCTAACTGGAGCAGGAATTAACAAGAACTGTAAGATACAATGCAAATAACTTATTCAGTGTGAAAGAGGCACAAGCCTGCCCTGTGAAGGTGGTGTATGGTTCATGTAGTCCGTAAGTGGTTAATGACAGAGTGAGGGGCATTGGCATCCTCCTGGATGCTTGATTTTCTGCATGACAAAGACAGTGTGTGTGTGTGACACTGGGAATGCAAACAGGGAGCTGCAATGGTGATAGTCCTTATGGTGAATATCTGCCTGGCCCAGACTCAAATGCCTGAGGAAACAGTGCACTGCTTGGTGTGCTTTGCCCAAATACAACAGTGCAATGCTCTAAAAGAAAACTCTGCTCAGGAGAGACAACTTTATGGATAAAATAATTAGTTTTGAAGCAAAAAGTAAATATTCAACCTGCATGTGGTAGAGAACAAAGAGAAAGTAAGTTTAGTCTTTTGGAATGATATTCTCTAGGCAACCTATCTTGCTGCAGTTTGGTGATAGTTTTATAACTATATTCTTGTAGCCATTTTGAGTACCTGGAAGTCTAAAATAACAGTAGAAGCAATAAATAGGCCATTAGCTGATTGGAAAACGCTGGGATTTTTTAATTTTAATGATTTGATATATAGATAGCACAGTATTATTATTATTTTGTTATATTTTGATTTATTCTTGCACTAAAAGAAATCCTTTCTACACAGGAACATTTTAAAAAGGAGCAGAATACCTACATTACTTACCTTTCATTTGGTTTGTTTTGATTTACTCCCTGCAATAGTAACGTTGCCAATCAGATAAGTGTAATAGCACCTTCTAGGCTTAGCTAGCCCAGAACTGCAAACATTTCACAGTGAGCCTAAGGAAACTTGCTTGATGTTAAGATTGCTACAAAATAGATTAAAAACCCCCACCTTTCTGCCAAAGGTCTCTAATTCTTCTTTGTCACAGCTCTTATCTCCTTTTCCACCTTGGTTTCTCTTTCTTTAAGAGAGCACTTTTCTGTCTTAGAAAACTTCACTGATTCTTCTGTTTCTCCTGGTTAGTTATTATATTGCTGTTCTTCAGTAAAGGATGCACCCGTTAAAACACTGTAAAGAGACCTGGACTTTCTTACTCTGTTTTATGAACTATTTAAACATGCAAACTGAATTTGCTTGAAGTGTAATGTCCCTGAAATAGCTAAAATTGTGTTCTTAGTATCCTGTGAGGTGTGTTTGTCTCGGCACTCTGTTCAGATCTGAAACAGTTCAGACCAATGCTGAGCTATATGAATTAGTTCTTCTTTTCATGTTTTTAGGAACTGCATAATCTGAGGGTACTCTGAGCTGTCAATGAAGTAGGTTGACAAGAAGATTAGAATGACTAAAGAAATCAAATTCCATCCAGAGGGACTTGGACAGGCATGAGAGAGGGGCCTGTGCAAACCTCATTAAGTTCAACATGGGGGAATGGCTTTAAACTGGAGGGTAGATTTAGATTAGATATTAGAAAGAAATTCTTTACTATGAGGATGGTGAGACACTGGTACAGATTGCTCAGGGAACCTGTGGATGCTCCATCCCTGCAAGTGTTCAGGGCCAGGCTGGGTGGCGCTTTGAGCAACCTGGTCTAGTGGAAGGTGTCCCTGCCCATGGCAGAAGGGTTGGAATTAGATGATCTTTAAGGTCCCTTCCAACCCAATCAATTCTAGGATTATAGGAAATCAAGGATAATAACAACAAATGACACTATGCTTTGTATCTCAGTCTCTGTATGTTACATTTAAAAACAACAGCTTCTTTTGGGATTCCATATTCAATTCCTCAGAGATGCTTGCTGCATTAGAGCCTGCATTTGCTATGCTGCCCCCTTTAGAAAGCTGCTTCTTCCATACTATGTCCTTATTTTGATATTTAATTCTATTCTAAGCAATTGCTTAGGCACTAAAGTAAGTTAAACCCTTAACTATTTAAATATATTGTCAGTGTGTGTTTCTAAAGAAGTTGGCAAGACGCTTATTTTCCTTTAAAACTATTTGTTGGTCTAAACAGTTGGAACAGCTTTTCATATTTGTGTTTCAAATGGTAGAAAAGCCATTTTTAAAGTAAGGTATATTTTAATTTGACTCTGGCTGAACTGTAGTCCCTTCTTATGCTTATACACATATAGCACCAACTGCGCATTTTTTGGAATACTTGAAAAAGTAGGGTTAGAAATGGTAAAGTCAGTAAGTAGTAGGCTGTAAACAATGTCAGCATCATATAAATAGGATTGAGAGGAGTAAAGCTGGGAAGATCTAACCTGGCAAGTTGAGACTGTGGTGGAGTAGTAGCCCATGGAGCGGCCCTGAGTGTTGCAGGGACTACGTAGTGCCTTAAAGTGATTTTTTTATACTACTTCCTATTAGTAAACATGCTGTCATAGAGAAAGACCACGATTTACCTTCAAAGGAAAACATTGTGGCTTTATTTTCCTTATAGAGAACATGTTTCTCATTTATTTCAAAATAGATGAGACATGGCACACTGTTTCCCTCAGCTCACCATCTGCTAACCAGCCATGGAGCGACTGTGACTCACAAGCTACAAAGAAAGTGCTGATATTTTAGCACTTCAGCAAAGTTATGTAGTTCTGTAGATTCTGTTGTTTCAATTTTGCCACTGTTCAGTTGGGTGACAGTAGAAATTTTCATCTCTCCCAGGCACCCTTCTGGGGGAGCATCCCCCTTCTTGGTCTGTCCAAGACCTTTACAGTGATGGGAGGCTGACTGCCTCCTCTTGCATGGCCACGGCTTTGCCCAAAGGAGTTTCTGGTGTCACCTGGAGGCCCTTGACCTTAAGACAGTGTTAGCTGTGTTATTTCTCTATAAGAGAAGCAATTATCTGACCTAGGAGACACGTATACCTGCTTTAACGTGAGGCAAATATTTCTGTTTAGATTCTTGTGGCACATTTAGCCATCTGAGGATTATTCACAAGAAATAATCAAGGAAGCACATCTCTCCACACCCAAGTTAGATGGTTCTCACTTTGAAAGTTAATCTTTTAGGGAAAAAAATTAGAACTGAATTTTAATTTAATCATATTTTTGAAGGCCTACAGCTAGCCACTTCTTTTAACACAGCTTGTAAGTTGGCACATAACAAGAGTTACAAACCCTTCTAGATGAGGGGAAGTTTGATGATGTGCCAGGACTGCTTAATGAAAAAAACCCAAACACCTAATGAACCAATCAACCCAAACCCCCCAAAAAAGCAAAATGAAAGCAAACAAACAAAAAAATATAACCCTCCCATTTGCAATACTTTCTCCCCTTAAGGGGGATAAGTATTAATCGTTTGGGAAAGCTTTTGCTGGAACTTTTATGAAATTCTCTGTAAAAGCAAAGTCTTCAGTGAAATTACTCTCAGAGACAAGGGGCTGTGATAGTCACTGTCTCCATTCAGGATGATAACATCTCAAACTATCACACTTTTCCAAAGCCCTTCAATTCTTTACCAGTAATGACACAGCCAGCCAAGACTGTTATAGGAGCTACTGTATAAATCCAAACTTTCTTTGAATAAAGTAGTCCTTGCTTTTTTTCAAGTAACAAAAATAATTGTACCTTTAATATATAAGTAGAAGAGGGAGGAAAACACCAGGCATTGCCCTGGGCTTCAGCTGCCTTAGCATTTGGGTACAGGCTTTTGACCCTTACACAAGAGTCTTTATTTTAAGGGCAGAGAACAGACTCCAAGAGACCTCCTTTCAGGAACAGTTAATACTAAAGTCACAAAACTATGTGAGCTTTGTAGCAGAACACACGTAAAGGTACATCACACAACGTTTTACTTTTGCTGAAGAAACAAATCATATTGCTCACAATATATTTTTGAAAGTAGGTTAAATGTTCTTTATCCATTCACAAAAAAGACCGAATGTCAAAATAACTTAAATGCAGTCTATGTGGTGATGATTTTTAACACATAAGTGAGATCAGACGAGTAAGTATTTTGGCAAAGATCTGTGATACCTTCTAAGTTGAAAAAGAAGGGCAATTCTGTGCCAGTTTGAAATGTGACATGTATTTCCACACAGCTATTTCTTTGATGCAGATCGAAAGCCATATTTGACACCTTATTTAAAAGCAAAGGTTCCACTCTGTATGAAACAATTCTGTATTAAATGGAAAATGGCTTAAAGTGCACTCTTGACTTTTCTGTTAAAACAATGATTTCAGCAGATGGTTCCTGTGATTTCCATAACCCAAAGGCAGCTGAGGAACCATGCCACAGTTCAACATTCTTTGAAGACAACATGAGTCCTTCCACTGACTTCAACAGATTTGGGATTACAATCAAAATTTTATTCAAATGTGAGCTACGATCATACCTCTTTGGTAAGAACATCTATGATTTTTTTCCCAATTTGAATCCTATAAGTCAAACTGTATAGCACATTTCCTTTCTTATATCTCACTTCTCCCAGTTAGATACTGCCATCTTTTTCTGGCTGGTTATCAGTGGTTTCTGAGATACAGTCAGACGTAATTATGAAGTCCACTGACCTCCTCAGGAAAATGTGAACTCAGCCAGGAGTGCTTTCATACAAGTGAGGCAAATGGGACAGGACACACAGTATTGGATGCACCCAGTCTTGGAGAAAAAGTTTCAGCTTCTGTGGTTGTTAATTTTTATATGTGGAAAACAGAATTGAATACACCCCTGTCTCCTATGAAATTTCCAACTGTAAAATACTGTATAGTGGAACAGCTGTAGTGAATTGTTTCCTGTAAAACTTTGAGCCAAAATTTGACTAACGTAATTTATATCCTGCAAATTACTGCAGAACTGGTCACTAGTTTCTCTCTTGTGAGAGACCATAATGGAAATCCTCCTTTTCCCATTATGCTGACAAGGAAAAGATTTTCTTTAAGGCTGTTGTGCAGCAGGATATGGAATAAGCCAGCACAGGGCCTGTTTCCAGTTTTCTAGGGATTTTCTGATACGAGAAGCTCCTCTATTTACAAGAATACAATTTAATTCTTATTTTTTCAAATTCAAAATCAGTGAAAAGGAGAGAATGAAAGAAATGTTTGAACCTATTTCCCGGGAGTTAAGAAACATGAAAAGTATTAGGGGAAAAAAATGTTTGACAAAAATTCAAGAGGGTTTTTTATTTACACAGAATCCTCTTTTTTTTTTTTTTTTTGTTTCTTCTTTCCTGTGTTTATATATGTTCCTGATTTTTGCTTTCTCTTGATGAAAGAAAAGAGAAACTATGAAAAATTAAAAGAATTACACAAAACCCATTCTTATTATAGGAAGGATTTCCATTTCTATTTTCGTACTGTTGAAAGTGAGGAAAAAATTAAGCACAATATCTGGTTATAAAATTCTGGCATTACTTAGGACTGCTCTAGAGTGATGGCAACACACTGCTCCATCAGGGAAAGGAAGTCAGAGTCCTTGAGTGTTGCAGAACTTGCCGTGGTTAAAGTTTCCATGTTTTCGCAGTGCAGAAAAGTTGCACTGCTATTTCTGCCTCCTCATGGAATCAGAAAAGGGTTAAAACCTTTAGCACAGCCAAATTTTACAGAAGAAAGCAAATCCAAGCACAAATTCAAGTTCAGAAAAATACATATAACCTGAAAGTGGGCGACAGTGGGTGACATTCAGGGATTTAGATTTCCTTTCCTCTAGATTTCCTGTACTGCCCAGAGAGGGATTGAACCTTTATTTTCAGTGCTAGTTCAGCCTTGGGCTGCTGCTGACTTTTTTCTGCTTTCTTCTTTTGTGTGGTTGAGATGTGGCTTCCACACAAAATACTATGAGAATACTATGGTGAACTTTCCTTTGATGTTTCTTCAAGTATGAAACAGATTTACTGGATTTTTTCTGCTGTAACAGTAAAACCTCCCTGAAAATGTCTTTGCACATATAGGAATAATTTATTTTGTTCCAGGTAACGTGGAGATATTTGCATTATACTGCATATTCATTTAGCTGTCACCACTATGGGTGGGTTTCCATTTTCCATTGTAGGTGTGAGTAACAAGTTGGTAGAAGACAGTCACTAGACAGTTATTACGGGAACACATGAAAAAGTGATCGAGAGTAGCCATAAAAACAGGCTGGGTGGAAAACGGCTTTACCTACAGGTATTGATATTTCATTGCACACTTCAATCCCTATTGAGCAATTGCTCATAAAAAGAAAATGCTCTGGTTAAGCTGGCAATGACTAGAAATGCCACATATATATTGCAGACTGCAGTCCTGAGGAATTAACAATCCGTCACTCAATTACAGCCCCACTGTGCACAAGATGCAGGTCATACACAGCCTCTTGCATGGCATTCCTGGCCTGGAATGCAGGTGTCCATAAATGATAACTATGACACAGTAAATAGATGGCAGAAAAATCAGAGATGTGAGGATCCTATATACCGAAATGGAAGTAAAGCTGGAATTTCAGAGTGAGAGATTCCTGTTATCAGATGGGAAAAAAAGCAACCTTCCAACTGTTGCCAATATTTTAGTGAATCCTTTGACTGCATGGTGCCCTCTGTTGAACTGCTTTGCTGCTACCAGGTATGGAACAGCACCAATAATAGTTGTTCCCTGTGCAAACATTTAATTTTTGCTATCTTAGTAGTACAAAGTCAAGTCATGTATTTAGTCAATTTGAACCACACTTATGTTGGTATTTCTTGTGCTGGGCTTCTTGTTTATTGTCTGTGCACACCCGGGTTAGTTCACATGAAATGCTCACCCCATATTGTGCCACTTGGGCAAATTGGGCAAATAAACAGGCATTTGCCCAGACAGAAATTTTTGTAGTAAGAGGTTGAAGTCTGACAAGAAAAGCACTAGAACAATACTTTTTTTCCTGAAGGTTCACAGAGTTTTCTACTACAAATTTTATTTTAGATCTGACATTTTAGAGGTCCGGAAAATTGCCTCACAAAGGTTCCTAGCTTTCATGTGGGTTTTGTCGTGGTTTTGTTTTTGGAATAAGTATTCCAAACAACACAAAGAATTATTCACTAAAGCTGTATGTGGCCAATACACCACTACAGGATATTTTGATTCCTCCCATAATGACATCACTTCTCAGTAAGCCTTCTATATAAACACCTCACTGTTCAGAAGAACATTTATTTTGGTCTTCTGTATTCTTGACTTATGCTACTTGTGTGGCTGAAAATCTCTCCTGAACAAAGCAAATTACAAAGTGTCATTGGAATGGCTAGATTCCATGGAGAAGGCCCCCAAAGCACAGACTTAGGACAACCACAAAATATTGACAAAAAAAAATTGCAGAAAAGTAGTACTTCTCCTATTCTATTCTAGAACAAGCAGTACTGTGCTAAGGAAGAAGGTGGGAAACAGAAATGTAGCAAATTCATCCTGCCATCAATTTCTGTCTGAATGTTAAACCCTGTTCCACAAACACATTACTTTTCTAAAAATGATTGTGCTGCTCTGCTTGAGATTCAGAGTAAGATAAAGTTGAAAAGTAATCTTGTTGAGGTAAACCTAGTAATTGGGAATAAAGAGTCAGAGATAGGCAAGCTCAATTACCTGTATTTGTTCACATACAGTCCTCATAAAGAAAGGCACAGAGGAAGACAAGTGCATTTGCAAACACTTACTGCTCTTTCTGAAACCTAAAGGCTCTCACAGTGGGTGAGTTTGAGCTCTCTGAAAAATCTGACCAGAATAATAACAGTGAGTACAGAGAGAGAGCTGTATGAGAACAAAAATATCTCCTAAAATCCTCTTAAAGAAAAAAAATATTAGGAAACCCTGCATGTTAGAACAGTAATCGTGAAAGTAAATGGAATTTTTACTTTCTCAGAAAAATACTATTTTCAAAATCAGATGTGTAGGAGGTGCTGGCCTCTGTGGTTTTTTTAACTATGCAGGTTTGAAAAAGATTTGCCACATTTAACAGTTTTTTGATTTCATTCTTGTCTTACAAACTTAAACTAAAGTTGTATTTCATATTAGACACCTGTGACCAGTTTCAGATATGTCAGAACTTTTTGGTAATTATTGGATTCTTTGTACAAACACATCCCTTCTGCCCCATAGCAGAAGTCATTGGAAGCTGTGCACTTGAAAGCCCAGACAAACTGCAAACATAGAGGCCCAATGCATTTACTTCACCCAGCAAAAGAGGGGTATCCAGAAATTTTAAGTGGAAAATATAACACAAGGCTTTGGTTTCCTTGGCAATGCTGAGACTAATTAAACTTACAGCAAAGAGAAAAAGAAAGGGATCCAAAGAGTAGTCTTGAGTTTCATTCTGAGGTACCCAAACATGTAATAAAACAATTGCTTTCTATGACTAATTTGAAGGACTGACAACACACTGGATCTAGATCAGCCTGAAATAGTGATGAAGCTTCATCCTGTGAATATCTGTACCCGTTCCAGAATAAACTGTGCACTTGCAGACTCTGGAGGTATGTGAGCTTTGATGAGGTAAAGCCATTTTTTTAACTGCAGAGGAAAACAGATAAGAAAAAGAAAAGCTGTCCCTCATGGAGAGTAGCAAAAGCCAAAAGAAAATAATACGTCTCAAAAAACAAGGGAAAATAGAGAATAACTTGGCAAGATCCAAGGTAGACCCTGATTTATTATACAGATACTGTTCTTTGGCAACCTACAGCAAAATGATGAAGATATTTTCTAGGGTGGGACATAATTTTATATTAATCTTTCAATTTGTTTAATTCTGAGCTTGGTGGAGGAACATCAGAAGGAGGACAGTACTTGAAGGAGCTCAATTATGTATATGCTTTGCATCTAAGAAAAAATACATTGGTTTTTGTTTGTTTTTATATGCTTGCATCTTTCCTCTATCAAATTTTATTTTAATTATTTGTTACTCTCAGTAAGCTGTTCCTAGCATATTTGCAAAAGATGTACGCAATGTATTATTTCTTCCAAGGTAGGTGATGAGAAAAACTAACTTTCGTAGAAATAACTTTTTTTTTTTTACTACTATTTCAATGTCCAGTATTCATTCCAATTTCATTGTGAAATATATTACTGTGAAGGTATATTTTGACAGCTTTTCTGAAGGTGAGTAGAAAATAATTAAAAAGAACAGCAGTTAACCTGTCTTAGAGAAAGGATTGTAATATAAGTGCTGCTTAAGGGAAATTTCTATTGTAAAATCAAAAGGATACACAGGGAGCAAAATAGTATTTAAAGCAAACATCCAGTCAAATTATGTTCAGACAAGTTCAGTGTGGTGGATTTCATGTTCCTTTATCTTTCTAGTCAGAGTTATGGTCTTCATAGCAGGAGCATGTAAGGAACTGTAAATACAGAGGATATAAGATGAAATAAAGACAACATTACGATTTAGGATTAGAAAAATTAAACATATATATATATATATATACTCATTGGAAATGAAAACAAGCCTCATGTAATTAGGCTTAGTTATGTTATTTATAGCAGTATGGCTTTTATACTTTTTATTGAATTAACTGCTTAATACAGTGAGGCATGTGGGTAAAAGCATTAAAATGGCTATACAGAGTAAGTTCCTAATATGCTGTCTCAAGCTATGACCAAAAGCAGATGTCTAAGACAGACCAAACACGAGATCAGAAACTACCTCAGTCAGAGAGAATTTTCTGTTCTTAATAGATCCTAGCATTTATCTTTACTTCTATTCTGTGAGCTGATGGATTGTGTATGACTCTGCAGGATGCAGTCTGCAGTAATTTAGAACCCATCCTGTCATCTGTGAAACTATGATTTCTCTTTCCTTCATCTACATAATTTCCCATTTATTTTGTTGAATTTTATCTGCCATTTCAATGACCAGTTGCCCCTCTCAAAGGTTTTTTTTAGAAATACCCTCAAAGGGTATTTCTTTAGTGAAGCTTCAGCTTCTACTCCTACTCTCTGTTTTCAGCTGGGGAATCCCTCTCTTTTGGTGAGGGAGATTTTGAGCGTCTTTTGGAGAGCCAAATATATTATATTGAGTGGATCTCCTTTATCATAGACTTTTTGTCTCCTTAAAAAAAAACAAAGAAAAAAGACTCATCTATATTCTAGTTCATCTATTTCAATTTTTCTTGTTCTTTCTAATGATTTTTGAGGTTTTGATATCAGATTTATTGGCTTGTAATTTTGTGGCCTTCTCTTGATCCACATTTGTTGTATTTTCTGTTTTTCAGCCCTCAAGGACCAAAGGCAATTTTGAGCTACAGGTCATAAAACAGGTCAGTTATTGCATCCCAGAGAAACTTTAGAATGGGTGGAGATGGTCCTGGCAGATCTGTCTCTTGCATAGGCATTGTCTTGACCACAACTGATTTACTGTTGCTTCTGTTGATATGTTCCTAACTGTCCTTAGATATTCATATCTGCTTTATGCTCCACAGAATATGAACCAAACTATGCTATAAAGCCAGACCCCCTCACACTCTTGATGGGAACTTCAGCCTCTGCTAACTTGACTGTACATTTTTCTGCTAATTTCGATGGATCTAAGTTGCCAAAATCCAGAATATACTTTTCCAACTCAATAGCCAATGAATAGTAGCAACAGGAAAATCACTTTTACAGAAAGAGGAACAGCAAAATGTTGTTTCCATTTGTCTTTCTGCTTGGTATAAAAAAAAATTTCCTGCACCCACAAGCCCAAATATTGCAGAAAGTCTAGTATTGAAAATCCATAAAACTTCTCCATAGAAGAATGTGGACTCTTCTCAAAAAATTCTGGAATTACTGACAAGAAGAAGTTCCCATCTCTCATTCACCTGCATTACCTGCACAGTATCAGAAGGTGTATAGTAGAGACCTGATCCAGCAGAATCTGTCAATGTATCTCCTTTAATCAAGAAAACATTTCTGTACATCTTAAACACAGAAGAGGTTTCCAAGGACTCAGAAAATATTCTAAATGCCACAGCTCACAGCTGCACTGACTGCATGAAATATTACAAAGTATTCTTGTTGATATAAAAAATATTATTCAGCAGCAGGGACCATGAGCTACTTAGCTGTAATGTCATACTATTAGATTTAAGAAGAAAGGGATAACTGCAATGTCTGTTCAGTACAAAACGATAAAAAAACCTCAGGAGAGTAAAACAGTAATTAAGAGTTTCTGCTGCAGGATGAGTCAGATATTGCTGCACTAGTCAAGCTGCTGCCATGACTGAGACATGGGCTGATGGCATGAACTGCTTGGGAAGCCAGTGAAAGCTGGAGTCTGGAGCCAAAGCATGTTGGAGAATTACTGTAGCTTAATTTCTGTTGGTGTTGAAGGGTGCATCTCTCCCAAATCCTTTGCTTGTTTTAACTCTGTTTTGGTCAAGTGGACTGGAAAGGGGTAAAGCAGAAAAGACATTTTACTAGGGTGATAAATACTGCTGGGATCTCTAACATCACAAGATACTTTACCTTCCTAAATGCAGACTGGAGAATAGATACTGTTAAAATGGTTCAGTCAATGCAGTTTGTTACAGGTGAAAGACTTCTTCACCATTTCTGAAGCAAAAGGTACTTTTTGTCCTGCTGTGAATTTTGGTGAAGGAATTAATTTGAAAGTGATAGAAGCTCACACAGTATTTTTACTTAGATATTGACAAGTAGTAAGCTTTGGTTTCAAAAGGCCAAACTTTTAGAAAGCAGAAAAAACAGTTAATAAAAGGAAGTGGGATGGAGAGTTTAGGTTATTTTTAAAATGAGGGTCTCTCCAGGGTATGGGTACATTACGTTTTCAGTAGCAATATGAATGTAGTTTATGGATGTGAAGATATGATATCTAATGAAAGAGTGTATTAGCTAGAAAGTCTCACAACAGAGCTGGCAGTCAGATACAGGGAGCTCCATACACTCACACTAATGGGCCCCCACGGTGATGAACAACCTGACACTGACCTCTGCAAGAATATAAAAAGGGTTTTAATCATTCTTTCAGATGTGGCTGTAAGGGGCAGATAACAGCTCCACAACATGTGGTAATGACTGAAGCATGGAAGAGGATGGAGAAACGGGTGCAAGAGAAAGTTAGGTGAGTGTGAGCTCTCCTTTTCCACGTGTTAAAGAACTACGCCCATTCTCACACTACCCAACACCTTGCACCTTTAAATATGTATCACATGGACCAGATGGTCATAGATACTTAGGTGCTGGCAGGCAGCAGCCAGCTCGATATCTAAAAGTAATGACTGAAGTTCAGTGCCAAATCTCATTAAAACATTCACCCTCCAAGAAGGAGTGCTAATGTTTATAGCCACTTATGGTGCAAGCATTCTTTTAGGACTAGAGAGACACTTATCTATTACATTTGTTTATTTAATATGGACATTGTGTGGCAAGCAAATGGGTACAAGTGACAGTAGCAAGTTTAGCAATTATTTTTATTTTAATCTGTGGATTTCAATGAATTTGTCATTTCCCATTCTGTAGTCAGCAGAAACCAATCATTTTTATCAGCACTTTGAGTGCTACAATATGCCACCAAGACTGGAAAAAAATGGGGATATAAAAGTAATCTCTGCAACAGGTAGGGGTGTTTACATATAGATAGCATGTTTAGTTTGATAAATACTTCTTCATGTAGTCAGGCAGTTTTCTAATATCTGATATCAAGAAAACACATGGAAGGTGCCGAGTTCCATTTCTGTTTTCTATATAGAACAAAATGTACTGAATTTATAAATGCCATTTTTGAGCCACTGATTTATTGACATTAAATTCTGAAAATTGTGAAGAAGGACAGCAAATGAGAGGCTATTTCATTTTAATATAGAAGTGATAGTTCTGTGACCTTTCTTTGTCATTTCTTATATGATCTTACCAAGCAGCATGAACAAAAATGACACTTGGAACAAGAGACCAACATGGTGAATGTAGCGACAATTTGTTGTTTTCTGCTTTTTCCAGACCTCTGTCTTGAAAAAAAGGATATCCTGGAAGTCAAAAATTTTTGAACACAGCATAAAATTGAGTAAAACTTTATGACAGATGAACTGCATTCATTCACTCTCCCAAAAAAGTAAATGGGTTTTAGAGTTCTCTGTTTGCTTTCTTTGCATTTGTGTGACATCCTTAGTTTAAAGTAGAAAAAGATACAATTTATTCTTCTAAAAGAAAATCTATAAATATGTAGATACAGTGTTAGCATGAAACCAAAACCCAGACACCTGAATTTACCTTGGCATTTTGGCTTTTTTTTTTTTTTTTTTTTCCCTGATACAGTTTACTATTGTGTCAGGTAAGGAAAAAAGTGAAGACAACACCAAGTATCATTTAGAACATAAAAAAGAGTATTTTATGATTGTTTTCAAAGCATTAATGTTCAGATATGGTATGTAAACAACTCGGGTAGGATATACTATTGTGTTTGTATGATTCTCTGTAGATCCAAACCTGATGCCTCGCCTGATGATGCAGCTAAAGCCTAGGAGGAAGCTCAGGCCTGATCAGCATGTGCCCCCAGGTTCCTCCCAGCTTTAGCAATGTGATACTGCAGCAGGCCAGTAGAGTTTTCATAGCTCCACCCCTGGGTAGCCAAGGGCCAGCACAGAAAGCAAACATTCAGTAAGCAGCACTCCTGCTTTGCTGGGCACAAAGGAGAGTGATGCTCAGTACCTTGGGCTGACACTGCACTGGAATGAGCCTTCTCCCTCTTTGTGTGACGGTTCTTCTCATCATGGTGCCACAAAGGTACTAAACCCAGTAGAAAAACTTTTTTTTTTAATAAAACCATATGGGTTATTTTCTCAATTTCCAAGAAAGTATTAATTGAGGTATCTATTTTAACTGATCATAGCCTGCTAGTACAGGCTACAGCTGCAAAAATATATTAACAGCCTTCTCAAGCTAAATCTTATTTTTCATGGCTCATTAACTTTGGTGAAGTCTGCTCCAGGCTGCAATTTTACAAGATTCTAGCTCTAAAATGTTTTCTTTAAGAACTGATAACTAAAAATGGTTGTCAAGTTCAATGTTATACGAAAATAAATAAGTTATTAGCATTAGACATTTCTGATTTACAAGGCTTCAAAATGTTTAAGGAAAAGATGGCACACAGTTATCACTGCTAATTACCATTAAGCTCCATTCTGGACACATCTACAGTAGCTGTGAATGAAGTGATACTCAACAAGGCATCTGAGATAGACTAAAATAATTTTGTAAAAACTTTGATAATAATGTCTTTGTCAAAGGCAAAGGGTATTCAAACTTCAAGCAGAGAATTATCTTAGCAGCCAGAAAACTGTCCTTTCCCAGCGCGGTGCAAGAAAAGAAGCAAGAGGAATCTCTGGCAAGTTCTCCTCATTCCTTTGCCAGCTCATCAAAGGCAACAGGCACACCAGGGTGTTCAGAGCCTCCACAGCTCCCCACGCCTGCCCCAGAGAATGACAGGCCCCTGCCCTGTCCTTCTCCTCCCTGGGCAGCGTGGGCAGAGCAGAGCCCAGGGACATACCCCGTGCTGCCCACTCACCGTGCTCCCCATTGCAGCTGCCTCTGCAGTCTGAGCTCCACGACTCTTCTCAGCTCCTCACCCAGAGACAGAACAAAAGAACTTTCTAGTTAGGCAGTAATTATTAAAATGCAGACTCAGTGGTGCAAAACATCTCTAAATCATCGTTGGGCACATATTTTAAATTTATTAGATTTTTTTTGTTCTAGTTTTTTGTTTTTGAACTGGGTTTTATACTATACCATATGTCATGTGACTGAAACTGCTTCAAAAGAAGAAAAATGGTTTCAATATGTATGAAGAATTTCTTTCCATATGTCATCAGAAAAAAAAAATGTTTTGACAACTGTTTTCTCATGAGGCAAGATTTCTGTGTTCTGAGATGCAGTAACACTTGATCAGCTAAGCTAGGGAACAGCAGCAGTTTTTAGTAGCCAGTGAGGATGACTGGTCCGAAAGGCCACCTACTTTTTGAAGGCCAGCTGCAATACCATTTTTCATTTAGCTGGTGACTGACAGTCAAGATTTCTCTTTGGATTCAAATAAATATGGTCTATATAATGATTTCTCAGCATTTTAGTGTCCATTCTTCCTCTCTGTCCAGCAATTCTGGGCTTTGTTATGTTCCTGATTGTGACGTTTGGGACCTGGTTTTCTTCCCTTCCATTTTTAATGACCTTGCTGATATATCTGCTTTCAAAGGTCCCTCAGCTCCATTTAAAATACAGACCTTTAAATGTGGTCTTTAATAGTTGTAAAATGTTCTCATAAATTCCAAGCTATGTATTTTCTATATTGTTTCTTTATGGTTCATTTAGTATGACATTATATAAAAATTTTAAAAAGGCATTTCCTTCTCAATCACTTTTGAGTGAAGTGTCTGAAAAAAAAATCACTCTTAAAACTTTTTGTTTGAGCCATTAATTAGCTCACTGCTTGTTAACTGCTGCTGTAGCTTTTGATTCACTGGCATGAACACAGTTCTGGTGTGATGGATGTGCTGTAAAGGCTTAGATAGATAGGCTTAAATGCATTTGCATGTCAAAGCAAAATGAGATATAGCATTCACTTTCAAAATGAACTTTATGGGATAATACTTTATAGAAATAATGATGTTGTCCTGGATACTAAAGCTTTGTAAGTAAATACAAATAATGCTCCATGTGTTTTATCAGCCTTTGTCAGTGTAACCTTTAACATAAAATTAAGACAAATTCAGTGCAGTATTTTAAGATAAAAGGGGCATTATCATAAAAGCATAAATAACAACCCAAGAATTTATGTAGGCAGCTATGAATAAAGACACAAAGGTTTCCTGAATATAAGAAAGAGTCTGCTGTGAGGGAAGATCAAAAAGCCATGTATAAGTAGAAGGAGATACTGGAAATCAGACCCCTTGAGAGGGGCAGGAATTTAATGGTTATGGTTTTATTTTGACTCTTCTCCTGTAAAATAAAAAAATGTTTTAATATTGCCTAGCAGTTTTCTATGTGAATTATGTATAACAAATTGCAGTGTAGAAAGCTTTTCACCGAATGGTAATGAACAACCAAGAAAAAACCAAAACAACAGAAAATGAAGAGGGACATGTGTGGAGTGTGACAGCACTGGTCACCATCCTCTTTCTTGCCCTGGTGAAATGTCAGGCCTTAGGACACTTCTGTCTGCCAAATGTCCTGTAGCACTGTCATAGCTGTGGATGCAAGGCTTCCAGGTACTGTGAGCAAGTTCACCTGCACAAACTCATCAGGAAAGTGGCTTCAATGAGCTGAAGGGTCACACCTACCAGAAGAGTACAGGGTACTCACCACAGTCCAAGCAGGGTGCTACAGGGCACAAAGGTAACCCAAGGAGGTGGCTGTGGGAGCTCACGCTGACTTCTGTGCAGTCACCATCTGCATGAACCCCCTCTGAAGATCTCTGCATGCCATGGGGGTGAGGTGGCCTCCTGCAGGCTGCAGTGCTGGATACAGCTTTGAAGGTGCCGAGGGATTAAAGGCAATGAAGTGCTCAGATGCCACTGTAATGAAAGGGCTAGAACAGTACTTCAGAGGAAAAACAGCCCAAGAGCAATGGAGAAACCACAACTGATTACTGCCCTTGGTTTTGTTGGTCACCAGGAGCTATAACATAGCAGCAAGAACTAACATCTGTTATTTGTCCATAATGAATAGTGTTACTGCTGGAGTGAAAATCCACCCTGGGGCTCTGATTTTGCACGGAGGGACAAGGCTGGGTGAGTGCCTGGCTCAGCCCGGGCAATGCTGGCAGGTACCAGCTCCTCCAATCCGGGACATGCCCCCTCCTCAGAAAGCAGCAAGGAAGAAAATGGCATTAGTAAGGCTATAAGGAGATGTCTCAGAGAATTACCAGGGACATTGATGAATCACACAGACATTTAGACCATGCTCCATGGGAGCTAAAAAGTGAAAAAGCAATTTCATTCTGTAGTAGATTTTCAAAATACCTGGAGTCAGACATTTCCCTGGGCCAAGGCCCAGTCTTGCTAACTTCAAACTCCTTCTCTTTTTAGTTCTTTCATCTGGTGCGCTTGTATGTGGCATAATAATAACAAATTTAGGTAAAGAAAGTTGCCACTGACAGTAATAGCACCAAGACTCCATAACTTCTAAGTTATGGAAGAATTGTGTAGTATTTTCATTTGGTCATTACAAGTAGAATTAATGAAAGGCTGACAGGATAGTATTTGAAAGAAATAACAAATGCTTTTTAAAGGTGAAGAATAAATCTAGTAAATAATCCCAGCCCCCCCGCCCCCCCCCCCCCAAAATACCATAAAACAGAAAAAGAAGAAAAAGGCAAGAAAATGTCAGTTTGTATTCTTCAAAACTTTAAATTTCTAAGAAAACACTGATGGCTGGGTTTTGGCATTCAGCATTAAATGCAACTGTTGTGTTGCTGTGCATCATCTCAGGACAAAAAGTATTATATAATGCTTGTAGTTAATGTATTCTACTTATGTCAGTCAGTAAGTGATAGCATGTCCTATCTAATTAAATCCAGATTTCATGTGCATCTCTTCATATGCTTACTGTGCAAATAATGGAAGCTAACATTAAAGTGTTAAAACAGATAAAATTGCATTTCTTATTAATACAGTGTGTGGAAATGTATAATTTAAAATATATCTTATGAAATGTAATCTCTTTAACATATTGCATACAGCTCTGATATTGATCAAGATATTCCTGAGAGTGTATGATGAGAGAAGAAATTGAGTATGTTATCCTTCCTCTAGGGATAAAGGAGCTTATTGCTGATCTCTCACACTGCTTCTGTCTAGTCAGATATTTTGCAGAGCAGTAGGTGGGCAATGTGTGGCCTTTTCAGCTCTGTTCATTTTCTGGTCCCACTGGGATCAATTCCTAAGACAGACTTTGCTTTATTTTCCCACTTCAGACAAACAAAGGCCCAGGGGAGCCAGCACTGTCTCTCTGACAAAGGCACAGGGTGGCTGGACTGGTTTGAGGGCTGCCCTGGGCAACGGGAGGGCACTGTGAAGTGCTGCAGAACAGATAACAGCTCAGATTGACAGGTCATGTTGTAGCTGCACTTTAACTTTGCTTGCAGTTTGAAAATTCAGACAGAAAAGGATTTAAAACACACGACAATCCTTCAGGTGGGTTCACATGTCATTCACATTGGTGTACATCCTCTGAAGCCAATGGCAAATTTGCTGGGCTCAAATGCAGTATGAATGAGATCCTGTATCACGTGCAGGATCTTCCCTTTTCTAGAATCCACCATACCAATGTTGCCTATTTGTGACTAAGGATTTGCTTTTTAAATCATGATTTTTATTTGTTGCAGAAACATTCAAATGTAGTCATACTGGGCTACCTACATACACATTTGTAATTGAAAGTCTTTAAAATCCTTCTGTCTTTTTCCTTATGGAAATATGTCTAATAAATCCTGTAAATATCCATATAGGTATACTTGAGGCAGGCACTATTAAAATTAAGAAGTACTTTCAAATTTAAGAGACACTATAGGATTAGAGCCTTACCTTTTAATATCCAACATCAATGATTCAAAGAAATTAATTCAAGCTTGTACACCAGCAATATGTAAGATGGCAGGTGTCCTCCTACATTGTTATCTGATATCTGGGGACCAAAAGCAAATATTAGTGATGTAGGTATCTGAAAACTGAAATTAAAAATGAACCCATAAAAAGATGACATGGACACTGCCTCTATCCCTGGAACAAAAACTATTACAGCTTTTCAGGTTTTTAGCTTTTTCATTAAACAGAACTTTGCAAATGTTCAAAGAAAATCATTATCTGAGGAAAAAAAAGAAACCTTAACTCTTTTCATTCAGCGTTATGTTTTCCTTGTAGAAGCAAAATTATTTGCCAAATGTGGGATGATTTCTTAGTTTAAATCCTGACTGGCAGGAAAAAAATCTGCTCTCTGCTAAAATTATCTAATTTTGTAGCTGTCTCAAGGATGTGTCTCCTTTTATCAGATGATGCCCTTTCTTCCTGGCTGGTGGAATACTCACTGCACTCCACAAACAGTCACTTTCCATTATGTAGATTATTTCCCAAGAAAAGTGAAGAAGTGGGCTTTTGACAGTGATGGAAACAACGAAGCATGAAGAAATCAGAGAAGATCAAAGGTGCTCGTTAGTTAAGATGGTAAGAAATAGAGCCGTTAACAATAACACAGTATCTTTCTTGTTACTCTTTCATACTCTATGAAATCCCATAATTGTTGCATCAGAAAATGCCTCATTTACTTTTCATGAATCAAATATTTAAAAGGAATCGTCATGCTTCAAATCACATGTAGTAGAGGGACACCCTCATTTATTGTGTTCCTTTGATGTATTTTTTTATTACTTGAAAGGCTAATTCAAATTGCAGAGGTTTTATGAATATTTTATAGACTCTGTGTTCTAAATGATCAGAAATATCACTCTGTGATATGCTCTGGGCTTACAATTCTGCTGTGCTCAAACTAAGCCCAGCAGAGGAATACACTGTGGAAGCAAAAACCCAGCTGAATCATCTTCCATATTCCTGTATTTCTAGAGAGAACATTCCTAGAACAGCTGCAAGTGTCTCCCATATGTATATAGCAGAGCATATCTATGGTGCAAAGTAATTTATTTTTCATGTCTCTTCTCTGGTAAGACATACCTTTATTTAGGGAGAACCTAATTCAGACAACTTTATGTTATAACGATTGACTTAGTTTAACCTAAAACTAATTTTGATCTTATTTATTTTCTTGCATTGAATTATAAATGTCTGGAAATCTCCTAATGCGTGGTTCAGCAGTTTTAATGTTACTCTTTCCTGCTCTATTTGAGGTTGAAGGATAACAATAATACAACTTGGTTAATTAAATTTTTACTGCTTTTTATGTCTTCTTCTGATAACCAGGCTTGCTGTATAGATACTGAATTATTTTTATTTAGTAGCACATCAATAGCTACTAAATTTTATCCACTATGGGATTTCTCCCTGTATATCCTGCAAAAACAAAAAGGGAGCAATGTATTTTAAAAATTGTAAGGGAATATTCTGGGCAAAGCAGTAGATACATCAGGGAAGGACAGATAAAAAGTACATTAAAATATATCCTCAGCATCCACAGCAAACAAAAAAAGCATACTGAAAAAGCTAGCCAGAATACTGCTAAAAGCCACAATACATACAGAAATTGCTTGTTTGTAATATACTGGATACAGTCTCTTTCTTTAATAGTGATAAAAACCTCATCAAGCCATTTCTGCTCACTCATGCAAGGTCTGTGTCACCCATACTGCTCAGAGGGCTTGTTGTGAACCACTTCAGGCAGCTGTTCTCAACTACACTTCAACAAGGTTGCAAAACTGGTCAGCCATCCTGTCTCACATCAGATGTTCCCTCTGCTCGTAGCAATTTTGCATATGCCGTCTAAGCAGTGTATCAGCATAAATGTATGATTACTTGAACTACAAACTTACCAATGCTGGTTAACTGTGACACTGCTGGTTTGCAAGTGTATGCAACTCACATTTTTCTCCTGCTGTATTCCAATACTTCTTTCTCACTGTGCATCAGTACATGGGACAAGATCCTGTTTTCAATAGGGTTTATTGTCTCCTATCCTTGCAAAGCCATTAGCTAATGGAAAAAAAATGGTGATGGATCTATGTGTTATATCCTGAGACATACATATCACAGGTTATTCTA
This sequence comes from Pachyramphus minor, assembly GCA_013397135.1. Classification (NCBI taxonomy): domain Eukaryota; kingdom Metazoa; phylum Chordata; class Aves; order Passeriformes; family Tyrannidae; genus Pachyramphus; species Pachyramphus minor. The sequence continues at coordinate 176,108 of VYXB01002417.1, forward strand.
TTACAGTTTTCAATCATTTAACACATATAAAGACCATGCTGAAAGGTGAGATTCCAAAACACAAACCAGCCATGAAATAGCAGACTTACTGGTATTTTTTCTTCTCAAACTGTTGGCTCAGATACTAAGGGAATAGGGGAGGGAAGGAAAATCTGCTACACAGTAAAGAATCTCCCAACTCAGGCTAAGGGCAGAGACATTTGTCTGGTTCTGTAATCCAGATCAGACATGATCAGACCTAGGCAGATGGATCAGACACAGAACAAGCCCAACCATAAAAACCCAACCATCAAATAAATCTTCCAGTCTATGTTCCAGTACGCTCAGGGCATTGATACTTTCTAAGTTTTAAAAAGGAAAGCACAAGAAGCAAAGCCATTTGCCTATCTTTTCTCTGAATCCTGCATTATACTTTCTTTTATACAAAGCAGGTTAAATCTAATGCCTGTACCATCTTACATCCTGCAGGCCATTTTCTGTCTGGAAGCAGAGATCAATTTATAAATTACCAAGGGAAAAAAGGCAGCCCAGAGGAGGATGCAAAAGCAACTGTAAGCTGCCAGCCCTCTCTCAGGTGCACTCTTTTTGGGCAAGAGCACATCCACACTGCAGGCAGAGAGTGAAAAAATAGTGATGAAGTCATCTCTTTAGAGAACATGCCCTCCCTAAAAATTTTCTGAAGTGTTCTACTTCACTGATTTTAGGGCACTCAAAATTTATTTACAGCACATCAGGATTTAAATAAAAAACTCAATCTGTCAACTTTTAAATGATTTTTTGTTCTTCAAGATACTGGCTACCTGATAGCAGATCCACATCCACATTTGTTTCAAGAAAACCTTACAGACCTAGAAGTCATTTTCCCACTCTATCAAAATTCTACAAAGGACATGAGAAAGGTCAGAAGAAAAGCTCTGGTTTCTCTGACTTTGACCATACAGTTCTCCAAAAAGCATATTGAATATCATTGCACCCAAACAGAGAAACATCATACCATCACCTTTTTAATCTATGATGGATGGCATTATATGGCACTAACAGAGCAACACAATGGCAACCTTGTCTTCTTCCAGGTTTCACGTAAATCAAATCCCCCAAATGAAGCCCAATTTATAAAGAAAAACAAAAAAAGCTGAACTTTAAATGCTACTATTATTTAAGTGTGCCAGATAGAGTCCTGCAAGGTGTTCCTTTTTCTCTGAAAGCACATGCAAGTTCAAAATCCAAATTCAGATAACCATATACTTTTCTCAGGGTTCTGTTTGCCTTGGTGAGTCTCGGGTTCCTAGTTACCCAGATCAGGAGTCAGACCAGAGAAATAATGGTGAAGTTTGCATGGGCTTGGTTCATGACCCCTGGAAACCAGAGTGCAGGGACCAGAAGGAAAGATTTTAATAGTTTGCACCTGTGTACATGAGGCTTTACAAAACAGTACTTCTCATAGGCAGATATCCTTCCAGCTAACAGTGCAAAAATGCTGCTGTACAACATAATATTCTGAAGATGTAATTAAATTTGGGAAGCAGTCGGAATAAAAAATTACAAAGATATTATCTATCTATAAATATACCTCCGTATATTTTCTTTAAAGAAAGTTGTAAGAACTGAGCCATACTTAATTTGTAACTATGCTGCATGAGCCTTCCTTGGATGTCTCTATGCTACATGGAAAGCACAACATGAAGGTATGATGAACTTAAGGAGTGCCATGTAGATATATGTGCTGTCCTAAGCAATTACAATCCTTTACAGAAGAAACTGTGATTTAAATTAATTGATATGTTCTAAGTGTGTTTGGTGCTTTGTGATTTTCAAATGAGTAGAAGCACAACTGCACGTTGTCTAATAACAGCTTAGCAAGAAGGAGTTACCTGTATGCGAGATGAGGTGTGCCTGGGAGAGGAGGAACTTTCCTGTGAGTCTGAAAGATAAGACAGAGATAAACTGTGGGTTAGAGGAAGTCTAATACCACAGTAAGTGATATCATAAAAATAAATAACTTTTTGAGTCATAAACCACGAGAAAAAGAATGAACTGCATTTCTGAGCAGTTTAGAAGAGGAAAAAAGTAATCCAACCCCTTAGAGTAAGGCAATTAGAAATGGTTTCTAGTTTTAATACCCAAGACTGACAATGAAAATAAAAATTAAAAACAAACTATGGCCTTTATCATTCTCCCCACTTAGAGTCATGAAAGATATTTGTGCCTATTTTGCATTTACCAACACCTAATTTTCTGAAAGGTGTAAATATTGATAACTAAACCCACAATGTTAAATCATAAAAAAACCACAAACAAAAAAAAAAACAACGAAAAAACAACTGCTAAATGAAGAATATTTATCAGGCTCACACCTCAGAAAACAAACTCTCCATACAGATTAGTCAACAGCCCAGTCATGGTGCTGTTGGTGTGGAATTTCTCAATGTGGTGGAAATGGACAGGTTGGAGATTTTGCAGTTTTCCTAAAGGCATGTTAGACTTCACAGGCACCTCTCCAGAGACCCTGTTGACTGAGATTTTTGTTCCCCTCACCAAACAAATGAAATGCAATGCACTCACAAATTGAACTCTTTACACGGCAGGTTCAGTAACGAACAGAAAACCAACTGTTTGGTTGTCTTAAGGCAGTAAACAAACTCCCAAATCTCTACAGAGGTACTCAAAGGTTGAAATGCTTTTGTCTAGGTGTAAAGCACTCAAAGTCTTGGACTTGTACAGAGCAGTTGCTTAGTCCCATGTAGTACTTATTAATTTCTTTGATCATTTCTCAGATGTGCATTATCACAGTGCTAGAGGCAAAAAGCCCTGTAGTTGCTTTCTTGTTAGGTAATAAGTGATGTAATGCCTGAGCTGGTTACCACTTATTTTAGTCTCATAAAAGAATTTGCATCTCAGGTGTGAACTATTTATCTTTAAATATGTCATGAAACAAAGAATAAAGACTCGGCAACACTGTCATAACAGAAAGACATCTTGGTGGGGTGAATCATCACAGTGAAATTCTGCAAAAACCAGGATGTTTTAACAAGAGCAAGATTAGAGGCTAAATGTTAGAGTTAGAGAAAGCACATAATAAAGACAAGATTACTGAAAATTTATCTAGTTTCATAAAGAAGTGGTTATGGTGCAAATCACATCACAGGTTTCAGATCCTTACAGCTGCCTTGGTATCAGGCTTAGAAATAACAGTTCTGATTCTGTCTTCCTATTGCAACCTTGTGAAACTCGCCCCTTTCATATTTTGATGTGAAAACCAGACTTACTTATTTCAAATTTTTCGAGGCTTTTAAATTCCCAGACTCAAATAAAAACCCAGGACAGCTAAACCAGCAACACCTAAGACCAAAAATAAATTTTATAGGAAACTCTGTGTGTCAACAGATGGCTGAATTTAGCAAACCTCTACTGCGTATACAAACTTAAGTATTTAGTCATAAAGGTTTGTTCCTCCTTAGAAACCGTAATCTGCACTGTTACAGTAAATATGCTTGCTCACTGAAGCTGAGCTGTAGGACTTACCTAGCACCATTACTTATCGCTATTTTATTGGTTTTTTTTGTCATTGTCAAATTTTCTGGCAGTGATTTTGTATCACTTTTCAGACAGTTACTATACTTGTGACTCAAGAGATTTAATTACTTTGAATCAAGTGTATTTCTGTGAAAGGCTTCTTGTAAATGATGCTAATGGAGATTTCTTATTGCAAATAACAATTTGTAATCTAATAGTTGATAATGCCTAACCTACTTACATTGAGATATATTAACTTTGTATAGACTTGTTTTAAATATATTGTTTTCCAGGTCATTAATTTCAAATATTTTTAAACTTCAGATGGTTTGGTCATTCAAAATGGATGTTTGCTTTGAACATCATTTTTCTAACTAATGGGTAAGTTTGCAATTTTATGGTCAGATGCACAGAAATAACAGACATTTTTATTCTCCCATAAAATTTAATATGAATGGCAATAAACAGCTCAACTAGAAAACTTATTGTTAATTTTAATTTGATTTATGCCTTTTTTAATACTATGTTTTTAGTGTCCTCTTTAATTTTTACATTTATGGCGGGTTTTGGTACTAGAGGTTAATTCCTGTGATAAGAAAAACTAGCACATGCAATAGAATGTATAAACAAAGATTAATTTTATTGCAGAAATGCTTCATCTCCTAAACTTTACGATGAAAAAAATCTAGTTATAAACTGCAATGAAATACAGCTTATTTCCTAGACTTGCTTAGAATGATCCCATTCTTAGAATGGGAACCCCACTGGCAATGAGTACTTGGTGATGCACAGGATTACCTACACTTTTCCAAGCACAAACTCTGAATTCACACAACCACTGCTGCTTCTCTGCCAAGGCAGCATCAAGGTCAAGCAGTGCCTCAATACTACCCCTGAACCCATGGGAGAGTGGAAATGGCAATTACTGATGTTTGCTTTACACACCTTCCTTCTGTCCCATCTCAATAATGGCCTGCTTACATGACACAACCAGAGAAGATGATATATTCTTCACAATATTCTTCTGAGCAAAAAACACAAAAACCAGTTTACTCTGATTGGAGATATGTGTCTACATCAGACAGACAAACTGACAGACTTCCAAGTACCTGGGTCAGATCTCTGTATTTGCTGGTGACATATCCTTCCAGTGCTTCTCTGACTATTCCTTTCAACTCCTGCCTCTGGAGCCTCATCCAGTAGAAATTTCTACATAACTAAGGAGGAAGAAGGGATATTACAGGAGGAACACTGAAAGAGAAAAAATGCATGACAAATGCCATTTAATTAAATATTTTCATGATAAGAACCTTTCAATGCCAATGGCAATCATTTTATCAGGATCCAGGAGATCAGTTGACAACACCAACATTGTACAACACCACATGAGAACTTTGCTAAAGGCAGAACTAAATACTACTCCATAGAGCTCCAAGTAGCATAAAGGTGAGGATAAGAGCTGGAATCCTTTCAGATTATATCCAAAAAATAAGGAATGCCTTTCAAGGGGTTTAATATCAAATTATGTTGTCTGGTGCAGGTAATTACATACTAGTTTACAATTATCAAACACCTAACTACTCATTTTGATTTAGTCTCAGAATTCTGATTTGAGTCAAGAAGTTCTGGTCCTTCAATCTGTGCTTTTATCTTCCATCTCCTTTCAGTGTATCAATGCATGCAACACTTCTGTAAATTGGCCTCATAACTCTAAATACCACTGAGGGATTTTTATGGGGTTTATTTGTTTATTTGATTTTGGTCTGGTTTCTTTTGCTTTTTTTCCCCCTAGCCATTCTCTCCAGGAAGAAAATTAGTTTTGTTAAAGCAGTTAATTTAAAAATGGGCTGGGAAGCTACTGAATTGGCAGTAATAGCATATTGTTACATTTGTTCTTTTGAATAACAAACTATTTTGATTTCTTGCAAATGAATAAATGGTCACAGAGTGTTTTAAGTCAATGTCATAGAGCTTGCTGCACAAGTGACTGAAAACCTCAGTTTGTTATCTATGCAAGCACAGACTACTAGTGATTTTTCACTGAGTTTTTGATAGGTCAAATACAGTTCAAAGGCAGAATGATTTTTATGCACTACATTATCCTACAGTATGTTATTTTTGAGCAGATTTGATGCTAAAAGTATGTAAATGTAAACATAAAGAAAGTAGTCACTTTTGGATTATACTGATCACAATAAGTAAAAAAAAAGTTTCTCAAGATACCAGAAAATAAAATCTAGAAGTATTCAGAAAAGATTTGAAATTATTCATTGAAGCATTTTTAGACACAGTCAGAGAGCTCAGCCATGGTTAGTTGTATTTAGCCTAAGGCTGAATGAGTATTAAGAAGACTCAAGGTGGCTTCATACCAATTGTGTCTTTTATGAATTCAAGGCTTTAGAAAAGCACAAATTGGCTTCTTTACAACAAGTGTTGTGTAAAAGCAGGTTTAGAACTGTTTAAATCACATCTGTGGGATTTGAGAACCTGTGCAATCCAGTAGTGACACTTGACTGCTTCCTACAGATCACACTGGGATTTCAAAGAGACTGTTACAGGTCATTGGTTTCCAAACACTGAAAAAAGATGACAGCAAAGACGGAGAAGTGAAGGCAGTTTTTCTACCCATCAGTTTTAACAAAGTCTAATCTTATTATATAAAAATATAAGTAACTTTAAGTACTTATAGTATATGCTTTACTTATATATGCTTTAAGTAACAACTTCATATGGCATTATTTATGACCTACACAAATATGAATTGGAAAGTAACACACTCATGATTTCTCTCTACTGTTTTTTATTAATATAAAAGTAAATAAGCTAACCTCCAAGACTCATAGAATGGAACTTCTGTGCAAGTGACTTGCATTGGTTCATCAGAAAAAAAGTTCTACAATAATAAAAGCAAGGTACTGTCAAAAATGTCTACCAAAACAATATCCAAAAAAAATTTCTCTCTAACCAGGATATAATGCAAGGTGTCATTCATAAGAATGCCATAGAAAGGATCACTCTCTTTTACAACCTGGGCAGCTTACCAAGCATCCTGGTATGCATATCAAGCCAAGCAAGCTCTTTATTTTTTTATTGAGTGTTTCTGTTCATTTTATCAGGCAAATGAGGAAAAAGCCTTATAAATCCTTTTTTATAATGCTCTAGCTGTGCTGATTCTATAAAAGAAAAATCTTGCATTCTTTAATATTTACAAACTTCTTATAATGCCTTTGTTGTAGCAGACACAAAGATCACTGTACAGCAAAGGAATTTAGAGTATTCTCTTTTTGCCCGTGGTACATTACCTGGGGGAGGACCAGGACAAGGTAATCTGTGTTCAGTCACTCCTTCAGCCTAAAAATAATTGAAATTGAAATTAGAAAATACTTCTTCAGCCTCTACAACAATATGAAGGAATAGAAAAAGTAAGACATGGTTTTCCAAATCCTCAACTATTTAAGAGAGCAGGAGTCACAAGTAAACTAGCACATAATTTAAAAATGTATCCCTATAAAAAAGGGATAGCAAAATCAAATTGAGCATAACAGGGGTGAAAGAAGTAACTTACTGGAACCAATAAATAGCCCAGGTAGGATAAAGGTAGTATATTAATATTAAGCATTTTACAATACCATATCTGAATTTCACTTAATTTTTCCTTTAATTCAATTCCTGTACTCCCTTTTTGTACAGCCTCTCTGAAATGGAATTCAAACCCAAAATAAATAGTTGAGTGACTATTGAATTATTTCTAACCAAATAACTTCTTATTCAAGCTCAGGTTTCTAACTAATTTGTTTCCTCTCTCCCATTTACTGTAAGTTAGGAGAAAATTGGCTGCTTGAGCTCCAATTACTGGTCTCTGCTTAAGAAAGATTTGTATAATTTATATACTTGCTAAGACAACACAACAGTGCCTTAGTCTCCAAAATGTCTCTCAGGTCAATTAATATTTTGCAGATTAATGGTATTATTACCAGTGAATAGGGATTCCCAGTGCTGATGTGAAAAGGTACATGCCAGGCACTTGGACGCTCAAACTGAGAAAGGTAACAGTGCTCAGCAAGGCCCATGGAATCATAACATTTGCTATAAATGTTAAAATTAATCTTGGATCAGAAGGGTCCCTTATCCTGCCAAAACAGTTTTCTGCAAAAAATTTCAGTCTAAAATGACCCCAAGCACCTGTTTCCTAGTGACCTTTTATGGAATTTAACAGGATGCAATAGGAAGAGTATTTTTCCCTAAGATTCAGCATAAATTTCCTTCTGCTTGTTTTCATCTTTTTAGTTATCCTTAGACTACTTCAGATCATCCTAAACATTTCCATGTTATCATCAGCAACATACCTACTGATAATAACACCCCCAGTGAAACTTCCCGTTGGTGTTCACTCCTTTCCAGCACTTGCAATGCAATCTAGGTGCACAATGTGTGTGCTTGAACCACCACAGCAAAAAGCCAGACACAATAAGGTAAAAATGTTTCAAGAACCAGAAAGATTAAAAAACCCAACCAACCAAGAAAAAAAACCAAAACTAGCAGTCAACAAATGAAAAAAGTCCACCAAAAAAATCCCCAAAACCACTTACAGAAGTCCATAATATTTGTGCCTGGAAAAGACAATATTTACTGGACCAGACGTGTCTTCCAAGTTTTTATGGAGACAATAAACCAAGAACTGAATAGTATGTTCTGATCATCTGTTTTAGGCAGACTCACAGTACTTGCCTGGCAAAATTATTGCTTTATATAACAGTTTGTTCTTTTTGTTTTGATTAATGACCATGTTAGTTTCTAGGTAGCAACAGTTCCTGCAGCTACATTGGAGAAAGCAGTTCCATTTTTTGGAACTGCTGTTGAGTGCTGGTGAGAAAATGACTGTCCTGCCAATGCATTTTACAGAAACCAATTAAATCTTTTTCTAAAATAGAAAGTTCTAGTGCTGTTTTTAAATATGTAAGAATTTTAAGCATACGGCTCTTGTTTTTGTAATTCAATTGCATTAAAACCCATGCAAATCTTCAGACAAGATAAATTGCTTTTGTTTGAAATTAATTTACTATATAAACACATATTCTCTCCAAATATCTTTGGAAATACTCATACTTCCTCACAACTCCTTTTGGTAGCTCAGAGAGTTTTTACAGCTTAATTTTTTTTCAGGCTCAGGGCAGTAGAAGTACATTGTGAGCACGTCTTTTAGTGTTTAATCTTTTTCATCTACAGAGTTTGGTCACAGAACAAGGACACATGAAAACAGAACTTCATTTCACAGGCATATGAACCAAAATGGCAGTCTTCAGATAAGGGAACTGAACTGACTTTGACTGTTGCAGGAGCTTGAATACTGTTGTGCCTTTTTCTGTCTAAATCAAAAGCAGAAAACTGGCAGGGCTAATTTTGATCAAGAAGATGAGCTGCTGTGAAATGTGATGGACACACACAACCCACAACCCACTGCTTCCATTTCTTTAGCTCTCATGTAGCTTAGCAAGAATCAGAACAACCTCTGCAACCAAGTACAAACTGCTGATCCAGCTTGTGTTTTAAAGCAGTTGAATTAGGACAGGAGAATGAGGCAAAATGCTGAAGTTTCCAACCTTTTTAAACAAGTGTCTTCAAATGTTTATCATGTCTTTGAACAGGAAGGACTAGGAAAACAGGACAGCTAATTTTTAAGTCACGGTGCTTTGAATGCAAAAACTGGGAACCAAGTCCTTAAAATATTATTTAAGACCTACAGCAGGAAAGAAGGTGCTTTGACTTCCACTTGCCAAATGTTAGAGCTGCATTTGCAAAAATCTCTTAAAAAACTGTATGGCTGAAAAATGCCAAAGTGGTAGCCAGATTCTGAGAGGGCGTCTGCCAGAGTTTTGTGTTCAATTTTATGAATTGGACATATGGATTTAGTTATATTATGTGAGAAGAGTTTGGTGCACAGAAATTGTACTTCAGTAAAAAGCCAGGAAATATAACTCAGGGGAGCCAGGAGGAAAAAAAAAAAAAAAAAAAGAGTCTTTCAAACTCTAAGGCAGAAAGTGAAAGAAAAGATCAGAGAGTTGTGGGATCTTCTGTCCTGTAATAAAAAGAAAGTAAAATTCTCAGAGTATTTATGAATAAACCTAGAGCTTAGTGCCATATTCCAAAAATAAATCACAACAATCTGTGTACAGAAAAGGTTAACAGCCAGTCTGCTACTAGAAACTTATTTAGTTTTGTTTCTAAATCCTATTATTGTGGTTTTAACTGTTGGTTTCGCTTGTTTCTGGTTTTGCCTTTTTTCTTTTTAAGAAGAAACTTCTTACTGCATTGGCCCAGAGACAATTCTATTAGCTCAAAGGACATTCCAGAAATAAGTAAAACCAACAGCAAACACCAGAGGCTTTACCAGTGAATGGGTGGAGAGAACACAACCTTCCCACCAGAGATCCAGCCAACAATTCAAAAGCTTCCACTCCCAGTTCCGTATCAGCCACGTGGTAGCTGGGGGCTGGTTTTCACTTTTAACATCTAGCTTGCTGAGCCTCCAGTTTGACTTTTATGCTTTGAGACAATCTCTTCCTCAATTTCCCAGCTTCTGGCTCTTGTTGCACCTCTGTGGATGTTTCCTTATGCTTGCTCTTTCCCAAAATTTATGGCTCTAGAAGGAGACAAGAGGTCCCCTCTGTTACCCTTCTCTTATGCAGATCTTACTAAGACAGCGATTAGTTGTGGTATTAGTTCAGATTGTGGATTGTTCAGAATGGTGCAGGCCAGAAAACACCTTTCCTGGAAACTTAAAACTTGCTTAGGACTTTTTACACCTACTATTATTCTAACTCTTTGCAAAGGATTTGCTTGTTTCCAATCCACATGATCTACAGATGATACCAGATGATGTAATCTGTATAACCAATGTCTTTCTGACATGCTTGGTCTGATTAGAATGAAAAAATCTTTGCTGATGCTTTACTTATTTCAATTAACACTCACCCAAATTCTTCTTGCAGTTAGATCTTCACTTGATATTTCCATATCAATGGAACTGAAAAACATACAGGGCAATGTAAACACAGCTTGAACAGTCCTAACATTTTCATACTAGTTGCTAAATTACTCTTATGATCCTCCAGTCACATCACCTGTGTCAAGAACTGCAGTTTCTCAATAATATCAAGCTTGCCTTTTTTCCTGAAATCACTGCCAAAGAACAAATTAAAAACCGTAAAAATATCGGGATTCTAAAAATGGCACTGCAAGACAAATCTGACAAAAAAAAGAGGTTTTAAGCTCTCAGTGTGATTCCTTCAGCCTAACTGAGATTCAAAACCAACCTTGTATTTCATACGAAGTCTTAGTGTTTATATATTCTTTCTTCATGCAGCTGTGGGCTCAGGACTTCCAAAAAAAGACTAAGACATGGAGAAAGACAGTCAAGCAAACAGGACTGGCAGTGCCCAGCATAAGGCTGAGGAGCTGTGATGCAGCACAGGAAAACTACAGAGCAACTTTGAGTGATTACTTTAACCAACTCTATCTTTGACCTTAGCTCAGTCTTTCTAATTATTGTGATTTTCTTTCCTTTTATTGTGGTTTTTTCAAAATGTATCTGCACTTTACAAATGCTCTGTTTGCTTCAGCAGAAAGAGACAAAACAAACAAGCAAAAAACCAAGCCAAAAGTACAACCCCAAAGCTTGAAACTACATATTAGATGTAGGCATGGCCAAATTCCTCTTGCTCAGACTTCTTTCTTATTTCCAGCCCTGTGTTCATAAGGGAGAAAGCAAACAAAGTTGGCTGTGTTTCTGAGGTGCTCCATCCAACCCCTCCAACCCAGCCAAAGCCTGGTAGTGTCTACACATATGCCCAGGCAATCATGTACCAGCCTCTGCAGCTGGCCGGGTCTGCCAATAAGCCCATATTCCTAGGAAGCTGCTGGAAGTGCTGTGCAAACTAAGTCTGGACACCCAGGCTGCCTTCCCCCAGGAAAGGGCATAGTTCATGCTGAAGTGAAAGACAAACTACTTTCAAACCAGCATCATGATATGTCTGTATTAGCTATAAGAAAGCTGGAAGATTTATAGTACTTTCTTTAGTAGTAAAGCACAGATGGGGACTGAAAAGCCAACTTTTTGTCTCTTTGGTCTCTTCATGATCTGAAACCAGCATCTGCCAAATAGGTTATCATTCACATGTACAAATGAGCTGTACTGCAAGATTGAAAAATTAATTAAACCATTGATTATTCAATTACATGCTGTGTCCCCTCTCTATCTAGACAAAAAACCTGAATAAACTTCTGAAAGCTCTCAGCCTGAAGAGTCTGAATCCTATTGTCAGCTGTTAAATTAAACATTTAGAAGGCTACATTCCATGAAGGGGTATTTCCAAGGACCTGTGGTACTTCTGAAAAAGCGGATTTAAAATATTTTGCCATGTTAAACAAATTTGCCTTGCAATTTTGAAGACCCAAAACAGGTCTACAAATTAACTAACTTCCATGTAATTTTTGCAGCAATTTTTATATAAACCAAGGGGAATCATCCAATAAATAAGAGATAGTGTGCTTGGCAATGTCATATTTTCTTACCTGAGATCACAGACAATATGGAACAGTGTGAAATTCCTGTCTACCTCACCCAGAGCACTGTAACCAGGTGTAATTTCAGAGCAGACTGAAGAAACTGCACTCACTAATCAATGTTGAAAGTAAGAGCGAGGCTCAGGCCCAGGAACAACAGCATTTACAATTAGAAGTATGAGAGGCAAAGCAGATGTACTTGAGCACAGAAACCACCTGGCAAGTGTCACTTTACAGTCCAGCATGTGCAGAAATGCTTTCAGAAGCGATGAAGTTTACAGCACCCCTGGAATCATAGACTTTACTACACAAGAAACTGGCAGCAATAGAAGCTGCAGGACAGAACTTCCACTGGCCAACCATAGCTTTTTTGAGGGGGGGAAAAGAAGCTCATGTATTCAGAGATTGAAACCAGAATATGATACGCGTGTGTCATAGAGACATCCACTGGTTCAGCAGCTTCAATCATCAGCACTGAAGCAAGTGTTTTAAATTTATATCTGGCTCATGGACAGAGATTTTATAAAAAATGTTAGCCAAACAGACATAGTGAGAAAAAATGTATACCACATAAATTTCCATCTTCCTTTAAGTGGCATCAAGCATAAAGCCTATGGAAGGGTTCTCACCTTCAAACAACAAAACAAGATAAAAAATATTGTCCCTACTGAGTAAAAAAACAAAAGTAAAAAAAGAACAAAAATACACAGAGTACTTACTCTTTCTGAGGAAGCAAAGAGTCAGTATGGAAAGTTTTATACCATTTCACTCTTCTGTTATTTCTTTATCTATAAATAAACTCTTATTTTACACAATGTTCAAAAAAGAACAGCAATTTCCCCCCTTACTGGATGAAGGCCTCAGAATCAGAAATCTGAATCCTATGTGAGCCCATTCCAGTTTTTCTTCATTATTTATTATTTATGTGATTTTGCCATGAGGAGGAACACGGCATGGTTCTGTCCCAGAAACAGTCTGGAGACTGACATGGGCAGGCTCAGGAAGGCTGTTGATGCAAAATAACATTTTTTCCAGTGTAATGCACCTCTTGATTTTATACAGGATGCAATAAACCTTTGCTCAGCAGTGAGTGTGGCAAAGCATCACACAGATGCTAATGTAGTCTGAAAATTTATGTGGCACAAATAAGAGTTGACTTTTGCAGCAACAGTGATAATATAAAAGCATGTCAGTACTCTGAGTCCAGGTGAATCATTGCATTTTTTCTTCTGTGTCTTGTAACAAGAGGACAGATCCTGCTCATAGTAGAGGTCAACTAGTTTAGCAGGGATTATTTAAAGCAGCAGCTTTGGGCTTAGCCTGTGCCAGGGGAGCTGAGTGGCTGGGTGAGCAGGAAGGTCCCCAGAGCCATCACTGTTCCTTGGTCCTGTTGGTGCCAGTACCAGGTTCTTGCCTTGCGCCATCAGGCCCAAGGCCCAAGTTCTATTCAGCACAGTACATTTGCCATCAACAGTTATTCTCAATTTTTGGAAGTGTGCAGGTCTCTAGCAAAGTCACAGCCATCTTTGACTTGTTTCACGCATGTTTACGATGTTCCTTTGCTTTCCAATATGTGAATCAAAGGCTTCCTGTCAATGTGGGAGAGACGATGGATTTGACAGAGCTTCAGCAGGGAAAGTATCATAGTTAAGCTCAGATGCACAGAGATATTTGTTCTGATACTTGAAACTGAACACTGCTTAGATTACAGCTCAGATTTCAGAGCATCAATGTCCTTTAGTCCTTGAACAGAGCAGGCAGAAATCTGACTTGGGTGATTAACTCGTGCTATTAAAGTTTAAAGAAAATAAGTACAACCCAAATGAAAAACCTCTCGCTGCAACTGAAACCAAGAATTCAAATGTGCCACTGCTCTGAAAACTGAGCAACCAGAGCTTTGCCCCTCTGACTCCCTGGGGCAGCAGCAATGATCTGCACTTGCACTTGAAGGCACTGTAAATCATCTGCCTGGGGGAATATTATACCGAGTTCAATAGATCAGATTAGCCCTTACTGTCTTCAAAGCAGATTTACTAGGGGACTAATGGGGTTTTGGGTCTTCCATCTCACTCAGTGACACTTCCCCATGCAGTGTTATGCATATTTCTGGATAAATGACATACCATTCAGAGAAGTAACTCCTGTGCACCAGATCTGGACTTGGTTTTCTTTTGTCACTGCAGGTGTACAGCAGAGTTCAACCGACATCACATGTAACAGTCATCCTTACTCTGCTAGTGACTGCCCATGAACCTCAGTCTTACCAAGATTGGGCTGCATCTCTCCTGAGAGGTCAAATCTCTTCAGACATGCCCTCTAACTTTCCCATTCAGTACCGCAGGAAACAAAATGCAAAACAGGCCTGGATTTCCACCTAAGCAGGCTTGCAGCCTCAAGTTTGTAAAGACTGAAATTTCTATAGCTCACATTAAGAAAGGCACAGACACATATGCTACCGAGTCAACTTTAAAACAAGACCTGTTTTGGAAGGGGGTAAATGCAGCAAGAACAATTCTGCAGGCCATATGCCTAAAACCAGAGAACCAGTGTTTCCCCGCTCTCAGCTCCACCACACAATCCTCCTGGCAACCTCACACTCTAGAGAGATGCACTAAAACTGCTTAAGAGAATGCTGGTTTTCTTTTCATTATTTTAGATTGAAGGTTGCCATTCTCCTCCTCTTCTTTCCATGCTCCATTATTTTTTGAAGAACCCTGCTTTCCATACAATGCTGTGGAGCAATGTTGATCCAGTCACGCTGACTTTTTTCCGATGGGGTAACCTTTGGGACTCTTTCTGGGTCTTTTATAACCTTTACCACTACCAGAGCAGCAAAAAGAAGGCTTTATGATACAGGCTACTGACCTATTTTTGATATTTATTTCTACAAAATGACCTTTTCTTTCGCTTGAAGTTTTACTCTGCTGATTCCAACTATTCTCAAAATATTGTGCTAGAGATGCAAAGAAAAATGGAAGATGATAATAATAAATGAAGATATGGCATCCTAATTTTAATAAAGCAAAAAGAGTTAATTTTTTAGTCCTTTCTCTACCAAAAGAAGAAAATCTCTCCTCTTTTATTCCAACTCTAACTACTCTAAAAGACAGGGGACAAGAAAGACAGCTGGCAATGGATAATACTATCTACCTATTCTCTTCAATCTGCTGCAGTGGGCATTCATTTAAATGTCAGGCTTGTTCTCTGCGATAGGTACAAAATTGCTTTTGTTGAATTTATCCGTAGATCTCATGCTATTTATGAATTATGATCAATTCCATATTTTTTTCTTAACCAACGTTTACAGAAACAGCAGTACTCTCCAAATGTGCATGCTCAGTTTTCTGAAGGTGAAAATATTTCTTCTCTTCTTGAGTAATTTTACCTGACTCTATTTAAGGTCCATCCAGTCCTCCTCTTTATAACTCCACTACAGTCTTAGGGAGCTTATAGGAACTTTTCAACTCTTTTAAATATTCCCTTGTGATTGAAATTTCATATAACCTGTTATTTTCTTGACTTAGCTTTTTTTATTTTCACAAAGGATTCAGAAATAATTTTGGCTGCCAAAGCCCCTACACAAAAATCATTGAAAGGCCAACCAAAGTTGATCACAAAAACATCTACTTATGTGGTTTGTATGGCACAAGGAAGCCATACTTGGGAATTAATTTTTCTCAATTTGATAGCAATTGCAGCACATTCAGAGACTACACCTATCTAACAGGCTAACCTGCACAAATAATGATTAAACATCAAAATACTTACCAAAATAATATATTTAAGCAACTTGCCTATTTTTTGCATAACAGAAGGGCAAAATAATTCACTGCTTTCTTATCTCTATTTCTTTAAACTTTTCTTGGGGTAATCTTTGCCCTTTGGAATGGGCTATTGTAAGATGTGTACTTCAGAGAAGCCCTCGACATTGGAAGCTCAAGGCCTCATATGAGCAGGCCTTTTGGTGATGAATGCTAATGTCAGTCAGGGCTTTCAGCATCAGTCTCTTTTCAGTACCTGATTACTCTCTGAGCACTTTCTGTACCACAGCAGGCACCAAGGACTTTCTGTACCATAGCACCATCTCTCCGGCAGCACCAGTGACTCAAAATGGCTCCAGTCATTCCGATATCTCTTTTGAGAGACTCTCTCCAGGTCTGATTGCAGCACAGGGACATAAAGCTACAAAATAATCCTTCTGCTTAATTTAAGCTGCCAACACTGACTCAAGTCAAAGAGGAGGTTGTCTTAGAAAGTTAAATTTGCAGTCTGTCCATGAACTATGGCTACATTACTCTGTCTTTCCTGTACCAGTCTGATGTAAAACAGGGCAGAAGGAGGCAGTGATCCATCAGAGCAGTTAAGCACTTCTTCAGTTTGCAGTCCCTGCACTCTTCAACCGGACTTAATGTTACACCTCCCCATACTTGAATTTATGGGTATGAGGCTGTCAGTTGGTCCTCACCTTGAATTTAAAGAGTTTTGACACCTCCTTCAACATTCATGTAAATTGACAGGAGAATTTTAACATATAGTCATGAAATCCAGCCTGCCCTACATAGTATTTTGAATACAAAGATAGAGAAAACTGTGTACAGGGGCCTTGATCTGGACAGAATGTCTATATCCCCTCCTAAGGAAATACATGAAATGAGAGTCCAATATTTTTTCTCCTCCCCGTATCCATTCTAACTAGTTTTACACTGCTGTTGTTTTGCAGCCTAATAAATCACAGTTCACTATGTGGGCTGATGTAATGTCACTGTAATGCTCTGAGACAAGTGCTGGTGTGTTAGTTATGGAGATGAAGGTGTATAGGCAAGCACTCATTAGCCTTAACTAATGAATCCTCTAACAAAGTCACAGACAATTGAGAGGAGCACAAGTTACTGAAGCCTTGAGGCTTATTGCACTAATGTGGTGGGTTTTCAGGGAAGGACTTTTTTTTTGTTTTGTTCTGACTGAGTGAAACTATTCACTGCCTTCCTTACTTTGTAAGAGGCAACAGTCCCTGAATATGTTTCTAAACTGAGCTGTGGTTTATGGGAGACCCTACTTTTATGTGAAACAAAAGCCAGATTTGCCTGGGAGTGATCTGAGATGCAGTCTCACTGTGTTGTAGCAATGTGATCCTGCAGAGATATACAGGTGTACTTTTCTGAATATACAAGCGACTTCATAGCACCACTGAAAGCCCCCAAAAGCTAAATGAAATGTGTCTTTGTACTGTGAAAAACAATCAGTCCCTTGAAGACCTCAGGGAAAGCACAGATGAGCTTTGGTTTCTGCAGAGGCTGGGAAACACAACAGGTTACAGGGAGTGAAAGTACTTTGGAAAGCATAAGCCATTCTTGTCCTATAAAGATTGTTTCCCTTCATTTCATATTTTGCCTATAATTAGAGAGACCTCTTGTCAGTGCATGTTTAGGTAGCATTTTTTTTCTTTAGATACAGTGATCCTCCCCACCTTCCCACTCAAGAAATGGGCTCTACAAAGGGAGAATTGTGGCTATTTATTATTCACATTCTATGATTACATGCTTTTTTAAAATTCCTTATTTTATTCCTTTCAGAAATCAATTATCTTTGTTCTAATACATTCAGAAATCAATGGGTCAGTAAGGAAGAGAGAAGGCAGTATCTTTTCACAAAAGATGCTGAACAAACTCAGGGCAAGAAGCTTCAGGAAGCTTCAGGGACACAAGAGCAAATATGGAAGCTAGAATCCATATGATTTCTTGCAGCTCAGAAAGTTGTGAAGAGTCAAAAACTAATCCTGGGAGCAGCAGGCAGCTTGCAAAGACTGCCATAGCCTTGTGCTACTAATTTACAAACCCATTGTATTTCCATTTTCTTACTTTGCTGTTTTGAATTTCCCTTATTTCCAGAGTTCACAGAGTTAGTCTGTGAAGCTCTCCTTCAAAGCTCTGCTTTAATATGTCCGGGGCTATAAAGACTTGGACAAACATGGAAGGTTACAAAGCATTTCCAGGGAACTCTGTCCTGGCAATGAAAGAAGAGAAAAGCTAATACTGGCTCATGACACCAATATTTTCAAAAGGAGTGAAAGTGAGAGGCCTCATGGAGTAGGATTTGAGAACAAGAGACCTGGATACAATTTCTGACTTCACCATGTGCTAATTCACTTAATCGATCTCCCAGTCTATGCCTCCACCCGTACACTGGGGATGCAAGCTCTACTTTCTTGGACTTTTTAGTTACTACCATGATTGACACTGATATTCTTCAGAAGCACTTAAAAAAGGGGGTTAATTCTTTTAAACCTTTTCAGAAACCCAGTCTCCTTTCCCCTCCAGCTTCATTTTGAAGCCATGGAGTTAGCAAGAACCATGGCCAAGGAGTGGTGAATTCTCCCTGCTTAACTGATCCTCAACACAACAGGAGGAAAGAGCAAGTTCCCTGCCAAGCACACAAGGATGTG
The DNA here is from genome assembly GCA_013397135.1 of Pachyramphus minor. Taxonomy (NCBI): domain Eukaryota; kingdom Metazoa; phylum Chordata; class Aves; order Passeriformes; family Tyrannidae; genus Pachyramphus; species Pachyramphus minor. Next base: position 194,625 of record VYXB01002417.1, read on the forward strand.
TAAGAAGGGGATGCATCCTCCTCTTTCTGTCTTATTAAATCATAGTTACATGCCTAAAATAATATACTTTTCCTGCCAAAATACCCTTGCTCTTCTGTAAGAATAGCAGTACTCTTTTGACCACTGTCGAACTCTGAGGGAAAAAACACAAACATTACAGAGTGTATGTTATGCCCCAAACAAGTAACCCTCAGAAAGCTGGCTGGCTTAGCATTAGCCAATGTATGTGTACAATTATTAGGGTAAAACATTGCCAGCATACATGGAGTAACATACCAAGGGAACCACATACCAGCACAAATAAGTGAGACTTCAGCATTAATAAAATACATAAAGCAGCATACTTCTAGCATTAGCAGGAAAATGCTATGTTCAATCTGGATTTCATTAGAGAATTTGAGTTAGAAAACTAATCCTGACATTTCGTATTGACTGACTACAATTTTTTCCATGTTTCTCTTTATGTGACTGGAAAGTTATATGTTTTCATTAAAAATCCTTCCTAATCAAGAAACTTTATGGTAGAAAATTATGAGAATTCAAAATAAAGTTGATACTTGAAAAGTGGTTCTCACTAAAAGATTCTTCACTGCTCTGTGCTTTAAACCATTTATGAAACAAAGCAGAACATGGAACAACTGTGTTGACATTCTGCTCTAAGGAACTATTCCTATAAATATTCATCAGCGGGCAATGAGCCCTTAGTGTGAAAAGTATAGGAAGACTGTCCTCTCCATTCCCCATATTCCTGGTATGGCAAACTTCACTATTTTTACAAAAATTACTAGCACATATTTCTTACAAAAATATAAATTAAAAATGAAACGTTAAAATCACTGCTGTTAAAATCTGGCTGTCAAAGAAAAAAACCCAATAAAATCTCAATAGAAGCAAAATAATTTATAAATTGCCTGATTTTAGCTATCATCCTTTTGTTTTACAAACCAACAGAACTGGAACATAATGTGGAAGTTGCAAAAAGGCCAAAGGAAAACTGAATACCAACTCTCCAGTGGTTTTGGTTTAGGGATAGAGCAAGGCTCCTGGTGAGGACACACCTCCCTAGGCTAGCAAAGAGCTCCACTTACTGGCAGATGCAGCCCCTGAGTTATTGCTTCCCACTTAATTACTGAACCAAGAGTAAACAACAATAAATCAATTGCCCAGTCGATCAACCCAGAATAGAAGAATTATGCTGCTTAAAAGTACCCAGTGACAGCTCACATACTTTCAAATATACTTCCTGGTCTAAAATGAAACTTTGAAAAAGTACATGGACAAAATGTAAAGGAGCACTTAGACAAAGTGGTGAAGCAGAGTGAAGAATGATACCAAGCCCACTGAAGTCTTTCCTCTGTCATGAACCGTTCTTGGCTGAGCTCCAGAACAGAAGTAAGAGAGAGAGATTTTGACAACACCAGTATTTCCTGTGAAAGCTAGATTATTATAGTCTGGTACACTGGCATTTTGTGGTAAGAAAATTAGTCCAGATTATGCATAATCTGCCTACAATTTATTATATTGTAGTGCCCAATATGTACAAGTTACAGATTTTTTGTTTTTCCAAAGCAGTGTAATGCTGCACAAAAAGATGGTGTTTTCTGTAAATTCTTTTGTACATAGCCTTTATAAATGTTCTCCCACATCTTTATCTTTCATTATAACATTATTCTTTTCACCCCTACAGCAAAGTTGAATATGGCCAGTAATTTTAGCCAAAAATTAGTTCTTCAAAAGTACCTCATCAGCATTGACTCATGTGGGTGAAATTACATTTTATGGGGTACAATAGGATATTTTGCACAAAATGAATGATCAAAAACTATTCTGCTCTATGCCAGAAGGATAAATGTATATATCAGTCTTCATATTAATTTAGTTAAAAAATTAAAATTGATTTTCAAATACCTGGGAGGATCCCATGGAATGACACAGTGATAGAGGATTATAGCACTTTGCTAGAAAGGAAAATAATGACAAATGTTCAGGAGAAACACAACAAGAAGCAGAGATGAACCAAAAGTATTCTAAAGGGCATTTGAACTGCCCTACCATCAACTCAAATTACACAAAATACATACATAACTGGCAGCAAAGTTTATATGATGAATTTTATCAAGATCACAACAAAGGCATTTTTTCTTTTTCAATTAGCCATCTAAATTGATTTGGCTTTTTTTTTTTTTTTGGTGGCAGCATTTTTCAATCAATCAATGAAGGACAGATTGTGACACATTGCCAATACTTCACACACTTTTTTCACAGTCTGCTGTGTCACTGGGACTGCTGGTACACCAGTGGAATCTCTGTCCTTAAAGTCAATGCACATACCCCAATGAGCAGATTGTCCTGAATAAGCCACTGGAGTAGCAATGCTTCAGGCCCTGGAAGCATTTAATGTGGAAAATGTATTGTGCACAGTGTTCAAAAGACATTAACTTAATCATAAGCCTTAAATTTCAGCTTTGTTTTTATCCCAGCAACAATGTGAAGGGTTCAGAAAGCTTTATTCCTTACCTTACTGTGTTGAGCACTGCTCCTTTCCAAGCAAACCACTCACCCTTTGGCTCATTGCCTGCAGCTTTCCACCATCAAAATGGCCTCTCTTGTCTTTTATGGGATTTAAGTTTTGGCTTTTCAGACATATTTAAGGCTATTCTCACTTTCCTTGAGATCAGAATCAATGCACAGATGGGAAAGTAATCATTTGGTCTGTTTAATTAGCTCCTTGGCAATACTATTATAAGTGGAAATCTCACTTTCTGATGCCTCAACTGGCTTCTGACATAAAAAAAACCCTCTTTCTAAAAATGGTCTTCAAGTAAACATGCCTTTAGAAATTCATGTAAGACTCTGAATTAGTGCATACAGAAACTCCTGCTGCATCACTCAGTACTAAGCAAGAACTGGTTTGAAGGAGAGCAAGTATAATAATTATGCAGTTTTCACCACCCAACAGAAGCATGCTGGCAAGATAATAAGCAACAACATAAGATAGATAAGCTTTCTTTATTTGTAGAGAGGGAATTGTGAGACAAGTTCAATTCTTTTTTTTCCTAGCAAATATTACACAAATGGCCTCTAGAGGGATCCAGGTTATTGCTTTTCTATTGAAATTCCTTAGGCTTGTTGTTTTTGTTGTTGTTGTCTTTTTCTTTCCCCTCTATTACTTTTTAACAAGTGAATCATTCATTTAGAAATAATGATGTAAACATTTTGCACTAAAGGGTGGTAGAACCACAGAGTCCATCACCAGGATGAAGCTTTTTGAAAATCCAAGAATTAAAAAACTGGAGGGCAAGGTTCACATTCAGTAGAAATCCAGTCTCAAATAAACCAGCTCTCAGCTTATATCACACTGAATAAAACAATACAAGCCAAAGAGGTGTCTAGACATTCAGCTGCCTATATGAAACACAACTGAACTGGTGAATCTGCACAATTAAGTTAGGAATGTGCTAAGAATTGGACTCATGTTTCTGGGGAATGAGTCAGTATTACCCAATTCAGCTCTTAGAATACTCATGAAGAAGTATATTGCTTCTAAATTGTTGTATCTGGCTTGGGCTTTGTTTGCCTGAATTATTTCACCTAGTTAGAATTTTTACAGCTAAGATATAGTAAAGCAGGCATAGGTTTAGGAATTGCAAGATAAACAAAGAGCAAGAGTTTCATTCTGTCTATATTCCACACATTCTGTATTCTGGGTTGACCAAACAATAGATATAACAAGCAGCTTCCAGACAGCTTCAAAATTTAGTCTAGTAAGCTTTTTACTGAATGTGCACTTCACATGTGATCAAACGTACGTAAAGTAGATGTAATCACCATAGGCATGTGGAAAGAACTGTGTGTACAGGTGTGATAGGAGGTCCTAGACATACTCTCTGCTTGCAGCTACATTTTCAAGTCCATATTCTGCAAAAAGAGCATTTCACAAACCCTAAGGCATCCATAAAAATACAATTCTTCTCTTTGGCATGCCTGGTTCTCTGGCTAGACTCTTTTACCTCGTCACTGCCCATTTTGTCTCCTTACTTGCTCCTTGTCACAGATTTTCCATCTCCAGATGAACCATGAGTAAAGAAAAAAATGAATAAAAATTCTACAGTTTTAAAAGACAATCAAGCAGGAACATAGAGCCTTTCAGCAGAAGCCTAAGGTTGATTTATGACGAATGTAAATAATGCACAGAAGATGACCTTCCCCATTTTCAGGAACTTTTTTTCATCAGATCATTAACAGGATTCTGCCACAGAGTATAAAAATATCCATCTGAGAATAAATTGTCTTTCTATTTTTAAAACATTATTTTTTCCCATGATCTTGAGCTCACCTGGCATTGTGACTAATGAATTTCCTTTGTCACTTTTTATCCATCCCCAGAATGGATGAAGTCAGAATATTTCAGGTGGTGCAGATGAGCAAATTGCTTCTTTTTAATTTGGTGTAAAGCCCTAACAAATCTACAGTACTTCTTTCATATCTACATATATTTCGAATTTGCCAAACAAGGAACTGGGCTAAAGTTTGAAGAGTAGGGATTAACTTTTGACATTTAATTTGAGCACAGGAGAACTACAGGAATTTTTTCATTAAGAAGTTGACAGATGAAAAAAATACTTAGAGAAAGCTTCAAATGAACAACTCCAGTGCCTAATTTTTACTTCAGTATCTAACATTTCATTGTACAGCCTTGTAGCTATTCATGAGGACAACTGTTTCTTCTGTACAAGGAGAACTAGCACACACAACCAGAATTTATGGTCAACTTTAAGTTTGTTGTCAATCAGATCATCATCCACACCAGCACCCTCTATCGTTTTCTGCTTTCAGCAGGAATTAATTAACTGGAAAGGTTTACATAATATGATTTGTTGTAATGGGCTTGTGAACAGTCTTAGAGTTGTTGTTACTTGTGTAGTACTAGCAGGAAAGTCTCTTGTTATCTTAACAAACCTGAACGGGGGCACAGCAACTCTGACAATGCTGAGAAAAATCCAGTGTCTCATCTCATATGTAAGCTCTGTCACCACCCTCTGTCACCGAATCCATGACTATGTCTACCCCACAGCAACACTCACTAAGCATGGTTTGTTTCCTACAAGTTTGCTCACTTTGTAGTTCTTTCACAAACACCTATAGTTTCAGGAAATTCAGCTCAAGTCTTGATTCTTGTGGTCTCCAGGTTGCTAGCTCTCTGACTATGGCATGGAATCACTTTTTCTTTATTAGAAAAAAATAGTAAGAATGTTTATATATTTATATAAAAAGTTGATTTTTAGTTGTTTTGGTTTGGGTTTTTTTTTGTTTGTGAAACAACAGATTCAGATTCTGAGTCCTCCCTCCCTCTTTCCATAGGCAGTTTTGGCTTAGCTCAAAGCTTTCCAAAGAAATGTTCCTGAAAACAAAACATCCCAAACTTTTGTTGCACTCAAGCATGCGGGTTAGGCAAGTATAACTATAATAATACAAAGTACTCTTTTTCAATTGCACTAAATTTGTAAGTAGGATTTCTCATTCAGAAAGTTTATTTATTCTGATATGACTTTTTTTAGTAAAGTCACTTCAGTTTTACATTGTTGGAAACATAATGAGATTTATCCCTCCAGCCTCCTGCTAAGGCTTATGTGCCTTCTTGATACCAAAATTCCCACTGTAATAGAACAGTTGAATTAAAGAAAGAAGAAAATTGTGCAACATGAAGTGATGTAAAACCTCCTTCTCTGTGCAAGACTTTGTTTTGCTCAAGGAGAAACTAGCATTTCTCAGATTGAAATAATAGTCTCACACATATGTGATCATGTTCCCTTCCCTTCTCTTCTCATGGTACTGGCTGATTGCTCGCACAGCTCCTTAGCTATTAATGAATTGAAAACCTAACTGCACCATAATTCCATTTCACCTGCCGACATCTTGTTTTACCGGGCTTTTATTTTATCAAGAAAACAAGAGACAGTATCTACTCAACAACTTTCCACTTACTAGGTAGGAATAGAAAAAGCTTTTTCTCCTAAAGTGTTCACAGAATTTTTCCAGAATACAAGGAAACCCCAGGAAAATATTCTTACTAATTTAAATAAGTTATCAGAACAGCTGTCTTGGCACTTTACATTTAATTTCAGCCAAGAGCAGCTGTGATTCTGGACAAACTGCATGGGAAGCGAATTCAGAAAATTTACCTGACCCTGTTAGTTAGGCCAGATGTGACAAAGTGACTCATTATTTTTCCACTGCAGAGATGAAAAAATTATTTTGCTTTCCCTAAAATATAGTGTACCATTGAGAAGGTACACTATATCTCCCTCTTCTAACTGGCTATATATTTTCTTAAATTTTTAGTAATACCTTGCACAAATACCTGGGAGACTTCAGTTTAAACTAGTCAATCTGTTCAAAAGTAGAACATAGACAAACAGGCATGGAGTGACAGACTGAGGGACAAGAAGAAAGATGGGAAGTCCATTCATGTAGACACTGCCCAACAACTGATTGTCTCAGAACAAAATCAGCCAAATTTTGCTGCTTAAATTTCAAGAACATAATATTTTCTACAGCTAGTAAATGACTGCAAACTAATTTTTACTGGCTTTTCAGCAAGACATTTCTATTTCTTGTAATCAAGATGGACTGTAAAAAATAATAAACTTGCATCAAGTAACAGAGATCAAGAAGCTGTTTGTTTCTAATGATTAAGTCATAAAAGAGTGCATGGGAGCATATTAAACCTTCAAGCCAGTCAAAATACTTTCTTTCCCAATAAGTAAAAAACCCCACTCTGCTTAAAAATACTGCAAACCAAGTAGAATTGTGGACATTGAATTCAAACCAAAGAGAATTCATTCCTTCCTCCACTAGGACAACCATCAAATTTCAATAGTGTCTTCTATGAAGCAGTGAATTCATGTCTGACTGACATGCATTTTGATAATAAACCAAGAAAAAGTAAACAAACACTATTATATTGGACAAAGGTAAAGCAATATACCTACATTATCGCAGAATTTCCCACAGAGCTTCTCGACACATTCCCTGACATGACCAAGTGCATTGATTTCTATCTTTCTATAATGTACAATGTACACATACATACAATATATCTGGCAATTCAGGTAGAGGTATTTCCCTAATTACAAAAGCTAGCTTGCTACTCACCCTGTTCAGAGAGGGACTAAGGAGTCATGTAGTCTGCACTGTTGTATTTGCCTGCAACGACAGCAGTTTGACCCTTAATATTACAATTGAAAAGGCTGCAGTAGAATTTTTTATGCTCAAGGCTACATCTGCAGTTATGCTACTTTATGGTTAATACTGTTGCTCACAAGATAGCACAAAAAGAATTATTCTTAGCAGAAATGTTTCTATGTGTGTCTTTTCAGTTCCTGAACAGATGAATACATCAACAGAGATTACTGCTGAGGTTATTTCACCAACATCAATCAATTCTTGTCAGATGACAAAGCATCATGACAAAATGAAGCACCAGTGTAACCAATGGGATTTGTTTTGATGGGTACATGTATATTTAATAACAAAATAACATGATGCTGCAGCAAGTGTAAATGCTGCACAGGAAAGATTGCAGTTCTTACTCTGGAATAGTGGACAAGAGGATTCTGAGTGCCATGGCTTCTAAATCTTTTATTAAGCATTTAGCTGAATCCACTATGGTTTCTATTTTTTCTAACTCAGTGCTTTTAATTTAAAGAGGACATCTGAATTCCTCCTCTAGGTGATATGACTTACCCTCAGGAGTTGTTTGCATTTTTATTATTTTCTAAAATTGTACTGCAGAAAGTGTGTCCAACCTGAATTCAAACCACTGTCTCAAAACTGAACTCAGCCACTTGAACCAACTGTGACTGGGATTTTAAAATTATCTTGTTCCTCCTGCCATAATAGCACTGTTCACTTGGGTGCACACAAAAATAAACAGACCATTTTTAATTAGCTCATCCAAAAGAAGTACCTCCTAAGCGTGTCTTCCCAGGCTTTGTTTATAATTGTGAAGGTTTCATCCTGAGGGGAAAAACGTAACTGTTTTCATGTTTCTGCTATACAGTCTTAAGCTAATGAGTTTGCACTTGGATTTATTAATTAACATGTTTTATATTCTTTGTATAAGAAGCCTGCCCAAGACTCTGTTACTCAGAATCTAATATGTGAAGATTTAATGCCTTTAATTGTCTACAATACCATGGTGATTATTTGGCTGAGCAACATATGTCCATATCTTGATGAATTTTGAATGCTGCTGCAATTCCCACTGAAAATAGGTTATTTTAAGCAATCACACTGATTACCTCTATTTATATATTGAACTTGAGAGTGAAGCCTATAATTCTAAATTCCTTTTAGTATGAAGGTAAATCACTACCCAAGTTTTAATTGCATGACTCTTTCACTCCCCAAATTTTAATTGGATGACTCTTGAGAACATTTATTTCCCCATTAAAGAACACTTTTTCATTTTCAAGGAAAAAAAAAAGTGTTAGAATTAAGATAGTGAAGATGCAGGAGAAAAGATAGCATAGATAAGAAATCCACACCTTTTTTATAAATAAAATACCTTTCAAAATGTACCTCGTTGTAGAAATGCAACACAAATTATACTGGTCAAAGACCAAATATATTTGCTAGATGTCAATACACCTTGGATCAATCTTACTGTCACAGTAGAAACAATAGAATTATGTATGAAAGTATACATATAAACTCCTGTGGTCACTGGGTTGACCAGCTACAATTGGTGAATCTCAGAAAACCTAAACTGCTACACTGGAAATAGTTGCCAGCACTATAACTCAGGGAGTCAGAAGAAGACAGGTGTCATTTATGAGTTTTGGCAGGGTCTAAACACTCTTTTCATTGAAGTGAGTGAGAACAGACTCCACTGAATTTAAAGAACTTCTTGAATTTCAGAGATGGGCGGGAGTAAGTAATTGAATTTAAAAGAAAGATTTCAGCTATTGTCCCTTTTTCAAATGTCTGGTTTAAGTTCTTTGTTCATATTATTACTGCACTTAAGAAGTTCCAATGAAAAAAACGATGGTCACAGAGTGTCTGAAATAACCACATATTTCTTAGCTGTTTTCCAATGTTAAAAATAAAACTCAGTACAAATACATCAGAAGGGAAGAAAAGAAACTAAGCATGATAAATATTCTTTTGCCAGTCTGCTTTGTTTCTCTGTGATGTGATGATTTCTCATAGAAATAATGTGTCTAAAAAACCATATCTGTGTAGCATTACATTGGAACAGTTTGATTGTTGTAGCACTACAGCTGAAGGTTGATCAATATCAAATTACCTTGAACAAAGTCAAGTCTACAGCACAGTTGGACCATTGCATTGTGTTCAAGGTAAAGACATAATCTGCAAGTACAAATCAATTGCCTTTTTCATTTGCCACCTCATCACTGAACCTGTACTTTATTCTGACGTGGCTTCAGATTTTGGTCTGTTATTCTGGAAAATACAAACCACAGACACTCTTCAACATTGCCACATAACACAAATGTCATATGTTTGAAGCAGTCTTCTATCAATAAATAATCTTGATTACTCTGGTCTGAGGTGTTTATAAGGGTAGCTCACCAGGTCACATTCAGGCACTATTGCATACAGCAATTGCATATGGGTCCAGCTGAAGGTAAATGAATGTATACCAAATTTTTCCCTTACTAATTCAGCTACTTTAGCACTTCTCATCTGGATGTTCCAAACCAAATTTTAACTGAAACTGACTCAAAAACACAGGACACTAAGTGTGGGCTTTCCATGCTGCTGCACACACACCTCCGGGAGGTTGGTTTAGGCAGTCACTGCACTCAGCTCCCACAACAACCATGTTTAGGAAGGCTCCAGATCTAAACAGAGTCTTAAAGTATGCTGTTCATTGCTTAATTGTTAAAGTAGAGTTTGGGTGTTCTGTATTTCCCAGGATTAAGCCCATCATAGATATGTTTAATTATCCTGTCTCAGATTCAGTTGTATTATTAAGACAGACCCAGCAAGCTCTCGCTGATAGAAAAATCAATACAGGTGATATGTCCAGTCACTGGCTTCTTGCATATCTACTTCTTGAGGAATCAACACTGCCATGCTTGAGTTTGATACACTCATAGTGAAACAGACTTCTTGGTAGAATCCTACGTGATACAGTCGTGTCTTGAGTACAAAAACTGAAATTCTACTTATTCAAACAAGAGCTCTTCCAAATCTTGCTATTACGCCTGGAGTGAAAACTGATTTATAATTAATTATGATTTACTGATTTATAATCAGTCCTCACACTATTAAAAATGCTCCTAAAAATAGAGAATTACGTAATGTTCAGAATTATTACAAATAAATATATTATTTGGTTTCTTACTCTCCCTCCTTCTGAATTCCCCCAGCCCCCCTCCAATGAAAATTATGAGGATGAAAATGTTGGATATTAACTTTCCTTTAATTGCAATTCAAGTCCTCCCTCACTTACTATAATTTGGAAAAATGTAGCATTCAGTGTGACAATTAATACAATTTGGGGCGGGGAGAGCATTTATCTTACTCCTTTTGGTACGGCATTATTACAATTGCATAGATCTCTATTCCCAATTTGTTCACCTATTAACATTTCACAATTCTTTTGATTGCACTTCTCATTAACAATATGGTGAACAGTCTCACCTGACAGCTTCTTGTTGAAAGATCTTGCATAGATCAAAGTATTTTTGAAATGTCTTTATAAATGTTTCTAGCAGTTTTACAACTTTTCTTATGCTTGCGCTAGTAAGAATGCAGGCTATTGAAGCCTTGGATCCCAGCACAGCTTTGTTACAGAATTCAGCCTTCTTAAACACTTATTGCTTTTCAAGGAAAAAAGTTGGAAATATTCCAGTTGTTGAATGAAATTTATGACATCAACCTTCACAGTTCCATAGATGCAGTTTAAGCTTTACTCTTGGTAATTTGAAGTTGTTCCTCTTATGACAGACATGTGGGATAAACTGGCCGGTGAAAGTGTCTCCATTTTGTAAGACTAGATTAGTCAGCAGAGAGAGCAGTACCTTCAAAAGGTGATTCTTCTCATTTTAAGATTTACATGTCTACAGTTAGGTGAGATGAGACTACATCTCTCTTCCACAGTAGCTACTCCCAAGCTATCCCAAATTGTTATCAGAATTTTTGTCAAAGCTATAGCTTGCCAGTAGTTCCTGATACAGCTGCGAAATTCAGAGATGCTCTTAAGAAACAGGTTGTCTTCTCTGGATCCACATTATGTGAAATATTGAAGACCTCCAAAAGCTACACGTTACCTATCAAAGGCTGTGCAGTGTGCACAGTCCTTGGACGCTACACAGAACATATGTAGAGCTCATTTGATGATATGAAGTCCACCTTTTCCCAACACTTATGCTTAAGAAATGAAGATGGCCTCACCCAAACAATCATCTCATTTCGGAATATCTGGCCTTGTATTTTTATATGAATTTCATTACTCTGCACTTTCTTAATATGAGGCTTTAATAAAGGCCATAAGTGAGGATGGCCAATGTAGGTATTTCTTATTGGTATATTTCATTCCACAAACTAACTAAATAAATAAAAGCAGGGTCTGGAGGTGCCAATGGGGTATCTGAAACCTGCTGTTATGATTAGGATGTCTTTCTTCCTCAAGCAACCTGGAGTTTGTTACACACAGGTCAAGCTATAAGTCAGAAGATATTGGATGACTGAAAAGCTATAGAGAACATAAAATTATGTAGCTTGAGCTTAAAGAAACTCAAGCAGAAAGAAATTAGGGATGAAAGGCTTATTAAACTGTCTAGTTCAATCTCTGCCAGTATGGGATTATTCCCGGGAATGTATTTTACAGCACACTATCAAAAATTGTTTCCATATGTGATTCTGCTCTGGAAAGAGCCTATAAAAAGCGGCCTGGTACAGTGCCATTCTGAATGCATCCATAATTTCTCTTTCAGCTGGATGAAATTTCAAGAAATACCTTTTTCTTATCAGTTGAAGACATCTGCTCTTTCAATCATACACACTATCACTTATAATAGATGTTCTGTGCAGCACCCTTGCCTTTATTTGCATTGTGTAACTCCACATTATGCCTCAGCTCATTCCTCTTGCCTTAGGCATACTATGATGCAGGAAAGAGGATGGAGGTAACAGCAGAGGTAAATGCTTTATCAGAGATAAAGTGATACAGATTCTTTATATTATGTACATGTGCACTGAGACCTACAACATTAATACTGAATCTGCCTTCCACAGCTGCTCCTCTCCTATTTCTGAGACGACAGGTTCTGAATCCTGTAATGAATCCTTCATTATTCTTAACTTCCATCTGATATTACTACTGAAATTATTCAAATATTACTACCACTCTCCCCAAGAGACCTGTCTTTTAGCTTTAGGTGAAGGAACAGGCTGGTTACCTGAATCCTGAAGCTGCTGAGATTATTATTCTGCCTTGTAGTAAGTTGGTTTGCTATTAGTTTAGTGCCCCTTCATCTTCTCTTTGACTCTAAGTGTGACCTTTTCATTTTTCTCTTTGATTTTATTCATAGCTCTTTTCTTTTTTCATTTCACAGTTTTAAACTACCTTCTAGGACTCAAATATAATTTTGATTTCCTTGACTAGAGTGACCAAACAGCCCCTACTGTTTTACTGGATAAGATTTATTTTTGTCAGTACTATAGGATTCATTCCAGGCTTTACGTAAGTAGCCCTCTTTACTTTATTGTCAGTGTCCATGCTTTAAGGTCAGTCAGCCTGGGTGTGGGGGAATGATGTTTATGCCTGCTGACTGCAGGGACAGATCATGCCCATCAGAGCACAGGCTGGAACAGTTCATCTGGGATTTTCTCAGGATTCTCAGCTGTTTATATTTAATATTTTCCCCCCATTATTCATCAGATTCCTCTCCTTTGAAAGTTTCGCAATTCCTAATTTTTATGCTGATTTTAAACCAGTCCCAATTCTAATGCCATCAAGCTGCTTTTTAATTATTTGCAACCACAGGGTAGTATCACATTCTCACCACCACCAGACGATGTCAGCAGTTTTGTCTCCATGACTTTAACAAAAATCATGCCTTTTTTTTTTTTTTAATCTCAATCATCTCCATTTGCCTGACAACAGTAGCCTTTTTGAGGCTCTTCACAATGCCCTTATGCTGTTTCCACACTGTGGCAGGCAAGCAAGCACAAAGCATCACAGACATCTTCTGGAAACCTGACTTGCCCTCTCAGCTTGAAGGCTTCCTGCAGACAGCCTGTTCAGGCTCTCTGGTGCAGTAAGATGCCGGCAAATGTACGAACTTGAGATCTGAGGGCTCTGAGAGATGCACTTAAGCATGCCTATATTTATGCTTGCTGGCTCTCTACAACCAGTCAGGCTTAAAAACATAGTGTGGGTATAGTGGTCATTACATATAGATTCCCTGTCACCAAAGCAGAGTTAACACCTCTTCAGTTCACTGCAATCATCTTTTCTCACAATCACAACAGCATCTGTGGGAATGGAGTACTCACAGAAATCCCACTTCACAGAAATCCCACTTCACACTTTCCCCCTGTGTTTTCTAGGCTGAAACTCATCTTGTCTACTGTAGTTTCTTCTCCTCATCTTTTGTATCTTGCTCTGCCACATCTTTTATATTTTACAAGTGAAAAAATAACTTTGTCAGTCCTTATTCTTGCTGCAGGCTGTACTGCAGCCTGAGGCTTCCAGATGCATTTCAGAGAGAGAGGGCAGTGTTGACTGCAGCAGCTGAAGCATTAAGCAAGACACGCTGGGAACCTCAGCTTTATTTTTCACTCTGTCACAGTCCTGCTGAAGGACTGTGGCTAACTCCTGGGGCCTCTTTCTGCTTTGGTTTCTACATTTTTCATACAAAGATAGAATCATAGATTTTTTCAGGTTGGAAAAGGTTTTTAAGAGTATCAAGTCCAATTGTTAATTGAACATTGCCAAATTCACCACATTTACCACTAAACCATGTCCCTAAGTGCCACATCTACATGTCTTTTAAATATGTCCAGGGATCGTGACTAAACCACTTCCCTGGAGAGTCTTTTCCAGTGCTTGAGAACCCTTTTTGGTTAAGGAAGTTTTCCTAAAATCCTATCTAAACCTCCCCTGATGCAACTTTAGGCCATTTTCTCTTATCCTACCTCTTATTACCTAAGAGAAGAGGCCAATCGCCACCTTACTACAATCTCCATATTGTGGAGAGTGATAAGATCTCCCCTGAGCCTCCTTTTCTCCAGACTAAACAACCCCAACTCCCTTCATTGCTCCTCATAATTCTTGTTCTCTAGACCTTTCACCACTTTTGTTGTCCTTCTCTGGATGCTCCACAGCAACTCAATGTCTTTCTTGAAGTGAGTGACCCAAAACTGAATACAATAGTTGAGGTGTGGCCTCCCTGGTGCCAAGTATACAGGGGAATGATCACTACTCCTCAAGGAACACTCCAGGAAGCCCCTAGCCTGTTTCTTCTCTGTTGTTTTGTATTTGCAGCAGACATCTGGTAAATTTAGGTCCTCCACAAGAACAAGGGCTAGAAAAGGTGAAACTTCTCCCAGCTGCGTAGAGAATATTTCATCTGCTTCTTCATCCTGGTCGGGTGATCTAAGAAGACTTCTACAATAGTATCTGCCTTGTTGGCCTTCCTACTGATTCCTATCCATAGACACTCAACCCTGTTGCCACCATCATTAAGCTCTAGACAATCAAGGCACTCCCTAAAGTATAGGGATATACTCCATCACCTCTCCTTTCTTGCCTATCCCTTCTGAAGAGTTGCAGCACTCAACTGTGGGATTCATGCCACCATGTTTCCATGATGGCAACTGTGTCAGCTTTTGCTGCTGCATAAGGGCTTCCAGTTCCTCCTGTTTGTTGCCCATGCTGCATGCATTGGTGTAGATCCCACCACCTTCCTGGGGGGAGAAATCCTAATTCTTACATGACCATTCTCAAGTAGTTCCATGGTTTCCAACACATCAGTAACCTTTTCATCTTTGCTGCTGCGTAGATCTTTGCCCCCTACCTCCACTGAGATGGCAGACTCAAGGATATTGCTTAAGTCCCTCAAATATTGGTGTGCTGCCCCCAGCTCTTCCCTGGGGACCCTAGTTTTAACCCTTTTCCCCTTCAAATCCAGCTTAATCTCTCAGTGAGCCCTGCTAACTCTTGTGCAAAGAACCTTTCCCCCCCTTGGAGGCCAGTGTACCTCATCTACTGTGTAAACTGACCCACAATCAAAAACGCCAAAATTTTGCCAGAGACACCAGGCTCAAAGCCTTACATGCTTCTTCCCTCATCCTGTCCTGCAACTAGAAGTATAGAGGAGAACAATATTTGTGCTCCCCATGCCTGACAATATTGGCTTCCTTCATAAAATGCCGTCAGCTGTGCTGAAGAAAAATAACCTGGAAGAGAAACACTATTATTGCTTGGCTGATGCAGTCTGTGCTCTTGTCTCATCACAATCACAGGAACAGAAGTGTTATATAGCTACAGTGCCTGAAAGCTGACGAACCTACCTGATAGAGGAGGTTCCTCCTAAACACTGGAGTAAAGGGCTAGGAGCCACCCCAGAGTCACTAGCATCTACACCAGAACAGCAGTGAGTCTACCAACATGGAAACTTTTTCAGCTTTCAGTTTCTAAAAGCTTCCTAGTCCAAGCATTTATTTATTTTTTCATGCTAAAAGCAAAAAAAGGAGAGAAAATGAAAGTTGGATAATTTTCATGTTGCACATCTGTGATTTCTGCTTCTGATCTGGTTATAATAGTAAACTCCTCCCGTTGTACCACCCAAAAAGACTGGAAAATGTCCATTCTAATCGTTTTCCCTAGGCTATGTTGAGTGAATGTTCAGCCCCCTCGAGACTGAAGCATACTGATATAAATTTACTGTGATAGAGCCGCACTGCTGCTGATTGTTGCAGAACTACCACTGAGTAGTAAATGCTTCACTGCTCTGTTACCCGGGGGGGCTGAGCATTAACTACACTATTGAACAGCAAATGCTTATCATCCCCTATAATTCAAACTATATAAATCACTGAAGAGAGACAATGTGCCTGCAGGGAACTCACATGGTCTATAAAAATGTAAAAATCAGAACTATATTTAGCTGACAGAGCTATGCTTAAAAAAGAGAAAGTATTCAAAAGATAATCTCAGACATTAGACTCATCTTCCTTTCAATCTACTGAAGCTTTGGTTGAGTTTAATCTTTTCTGCAAACATTTTCATCATTAGCAATATTTAAAAAAATAATAAGAAATAAAAGCTATTACTCTTCTCTCCCCTCCGTTCTCCAATCATTCATGCAGCATATAGAATGACCTCTTTTAAGACCATCCTTAGAGCGAAGTGAAAGACCAGTATTTTTCTTTACTGAGAAAAACAACTCTACTTTGCTTAAAAAAATAATAGCAGGTTTAAAATATCTTGGTTGTAAAACATATCCACTGAAAGTAGAAGACACAGTTCCCTTTTGTTTAAAGACAGTTCTTCAAATGTGGAGCTTATGTAAGGTTCATTGCACTGAGAGGAAAGGCAAGTCAAAACATTCCTCCAAGGAACTGTACTGCAACTGAGGACATAAACTTTCATTCCTGGATAACCAAACACTTAATGTGAAGTGGACACAAGCAGTTCCATTATTCTCAATGAATTAGTCATGGCTATGAAGTTAAATACACACAAACATTGGAAGCATCAGAAAACCTTATAATAAGTTGGTGCTGCATATTTCTTATATATGCATAAAATCTGTTTTCTGTTTTGGCCTCAACTATGCAATAACCTCTGGACAGGCCTCAATAGCCCTCCTGTATTTATCAGGTATTCACCATTCAGTTTAATGCAGAGCCGAGGCCTTCAATACTATTCTGCATCAGAAAACAAAGCCATCCCCGAACGTCTATCCTTAGAGAAATAAAACATGGTAACCTTTAATACACAAATGCAACTACAGAAAAAGACCAAGAGCAAAACCAGATGAGAAAGGCCTCAGGGGAGAAGTGGTATGGGACTTTCTGAGTGTTCCATGTAGTATTCAGAGAGCTGATGAAAGAGACGTTTGAGAGTAGAGTTGGAATATGATCACAAGCAATCAATGTTTCAAAGAGGTCAGAATCAAAATCAAGTAAAAATACTAAAGCTTTAGTTCTTAATCCATGGACACCTTGGTAGCACCCCACTAAGATCTACCCTTCTTGAAGATGTTGTTCTAAAGAAAAAAGAAGATTTTGATTTTTAACTCTTATAAAAGATGATGTCATTGATGACTTATGTTTGGATTTTTTCCCCTAAAACTGAGAAAATACTTGAACTTGATTAGCATATGGGTCCTACCACACTTTGTGAGTTTGAGCTAACCAAGAATAATGAGAGATTTTAAACATTAAAAAAACCCAAAAAACCACAAAACAACAACAACAACAAAACCAACATCAACAAAAAACCACAATGAAAAAAGTGAGGTATGGTTTACAAACTGGCTCAGATGAAGTCAGACAGTCAGAAAAGAGTTCTCCCAGCACACAGAGCCACTTGGATACAAGATTACTTTGTAAGTATGAAGCAAATAATGCCAACACACATCAGATATGTTGTCAGGGTACATTATTATCAAGAAGGGAGATAACAACTTTCCATATATATTTGTAATGTCGCTTGAAGGTGTTGCTTTCAGTTTTCTTCAGATGAAGAGCAGATAATTAACTCTAAACAAAATCAAGCAAGCTCAGAGGAAACCATTAAAATCTCCAAAGGTCTGGTCTTCTAAAGACACCTATTTTGTATAGTGAGTGGCTTTATCTTCTATAGGCTATTATATGTTCATCAGGCAGTCAACACAGAAGAGAGCAAAATATACTAAGAAATCGTAGTGAAAAATGCTTAATTTGGGATTAAAGGCAGAAAAATAATGTGATGCAGCAGTAGTTAAATATTGGCTTCTTATGAACACTTACAAGTAATCCTCCAAAATATACACCAGCTGCAGAATTCCAGATGAATTTAAGATGTTAGTCCCATAGGACTACTCAAGTAAAAATGAGCTCATGCTTCAGTATTTGCAGTTCAGAGCCATATGCTGTACACTGGAGCATTTGCAATATTAGTACCTTGCTGTAAATTTCTTAGAGCATTATTGAATCTAATTTCCAATGCCCACAGTCAGCAAACTTCTCTCATTTCCCTTTGGAGATAACTCTGCAACTTGGATCAGTCTTACGTGATATTGTTATGATTCTAAGCTGAAAGTATTTTCCTCATTTGACTAAACATTAGACATCCATAACTTTAGGTGCCTGGAAAAATAATCTGATGATGAAGAATCCAATCCATTTTAAAAATATTCTCCTGATGTTACTCACCAGTTGGAGGAAACCTGCTACGGTACCACCCATGGCAAAGGAGGGGTGGCATTTCACACCACTGAGGATTTGCAGAGCAGCCTACAGAGCTAAGAACCTGTGTGAATGCTGGCACAAATGTGGTTCAGGTGTACACAGATTCTTCCTCTTCTGGCATGTCATGAAGTCTTATGCATTATAATTAGGCCTTTTAGTTTATTTATCTCCTAAACATTTTTATCTTTCCCTTGACAAAAAATAAATACTTGTAAGTGAAAAAAAAAAAATTGGCTTCTTAAAAGTTAATCTCATTTGCATTATATTCCAGACCCACCATTACACTCCATGTTCATTATGTCCAACCTAAAAAGAATAGTAAAAAATCTCATTATTTTGTTGCTAGATTTTCTACTTAATTACCACAACAGGCAGGTAATCATTATGTTGATTAATCAATCCTGAGATGTAAATAGCTCACATAGGGGTTAATAATCAGATAATAACAGTAAGCACTCTTTCTGTATAATTAAGTCAAATGAAATGATATATACTGGTACAAACTTACCTCCAGAATTCCACATTTAATGATATTACTGTCTTTCTAAACAGCCTTACACTTTGCAAGCCAACAGTATCTAAAGGTTGCCTAAGCTCCAAAACTTTTGACACTGACAACATTTGAATTGAATAGGGGCATTTTTTTCAAAATTTCAGTAATCTATTTGCCATTAATGTTGGTGATCGTTAATTAAATTTTCTTTTTCAATAGCCCACACTTTACAGAATCACAGAATGATTGGAGGTGGAAGGGATCTATGGAGATCTTGTCCAGCTGCCCTGCTCAAGCAGGGCAATGCTTGTTGATTGCCTTCAGAAACGCTATCACCTGTGCATCATGATGTTCCTGTAGGAACATACTGAACTTCTAATGTGGCCAGTGACAAAACCACCATTGACTTTCTAAAAATAATATATGTTTTTCTAACATAGAGCCTTTCTTTTATTAAGTCATAATTGTAAAGAAGTGTTAGGCCCTTGCACAATTGTGTAAGCACCAGCAGCGCTTCATGTAAAACAAATTAAGGCTTCACCAAATCACATGTAAATTTAAAACAGTAAAAGGAATGGTTTTCTCAAGCTATAAGCATTCAAGGAATAGCTAACTGGTTTTAGATTAATACTAAAATAATTTATATTGCTATCTCTATTAAATCAAATCTCTTTTTCAACTGCAGGGAAATAAATGGTAAGGTGCAAGGTCTTTGTCCCTCTCCAGCATAGTATCTAGGGGAATATAATGAGTATGATATTTTTCCCTGACTCTTGCTGTACTAGCAGGGTACCAAGTATCTATGAGTTGGATGGTCAGTATTCCTGGATAAATATTGTTGAATTCAGAAGCTGTATTCAGATTTGAAAGCATACTTAAACTATCAGTGTCAGCCTTCCACTATTCACTCACATAGCACGGCACCTCAGCAACAAATGTAAGAAATTGTTCATCAGAACCTATGCCTCAGGAGCTGAGGCTTTTTAGCACTTTTACTTGTCTCCTTTTTCTACTGTGCATTTTTCACTGTTTCCCCTTATTTTATTAGCACCAACCTGATTGAAAAGGGCACAGGGAAAAGCAAGCATTCTGCAGGGTAAAAGGGAAGAGAAATGGACAGAAGCCTTTCTTAAAATGTCACTGCTCATAAGAGGCTTGTAACAGCCCAGAGTTATAGAAGGCTGGCTTTTAAAGAGGTGTTGTTAAATATACACTGATATCTCTCTCATATTTTTATCTTGCTATTTGAACCCTCTCCTCACTGTTTTCATTTAAAAGTATTTTGAACAGCAGCTTGTTACAATCCTTTGTCATGTTTTACAGCCACTGGAGCAATACTGTCCTGAATCAAGACAAAGTAGGAACATTATGGCTGTCATGAAGTTACTAGTATCAGACAGAACCAGTTATTGCTTTAGCGAAAAACCTCCAAGCCCTCTGAGCACAGCTTGACTCATTACAACAACCTGTTTCAATGGTATTTGGAGTGCACGTGTGCATTTGTTGTTAGAGTGTCTTTTAGTCTATTTGCACATGCACTTTGACTGTATTGTCCTTTGGGGTCAGCACTCATAAGTCCTGAACACATTTACAATTGTCATCAGAGAAATCACATTTAATATGAATGTGGTCATGACACCAATAGGCTTATTTTAGATTTTATGTTAGAAACTGAATAAACTTAGAGACACACAAAATACAACTAATAAATATATATGGCTTTTGATGTATTCAGTCTAAAATTATAAGATTTACATCACAGGTTTTTTGAGTTTGTTTCCTCTTCACACTCTTTTAGATAGTTAAGACATTTTAAGACCATTGAGAATTAATATAAACACAATTATATGAAGTGTTATTAAAATAATTTATGCCTCACTATAAAGTTTCAAAGCTTTCCCCCCTACAACATATCTAAAATGTAACTGAACCATACAGAAAACGCTAAATAATAGTATTGGAAATCTTCCTACTTTAAATGGATGTCAACTAACAGGAGGTGATTATTTCACAGACTCACAGAATATCCTGAGTTGGAAGGGACCCACAAGGATCATCAAGTCCAACCCCTGGCCCTGCACAGGACCATCCCCAAGAGTTACACCAGAGTATCATCCAAATACCTCGTGAACTCTGACAGGCTTTGTGCTGTGACCACTTCCCTGGGTAGCCTGCTCCAATGGCCAACCACTTTCTGAGTGATCTAATATCCAACCTAAACCTTCCCTGACACAACTTCAGGCCATTTCCTTGGGTCCTGTCCCTGGTCACCACAGAGACCAGTGCCTGTCTCTACTCAGGAGGAAGTTTTAGACTGCGATGAGGTCTGCCCTCAGTAAATGTTTAGTATAATCAGATATTTAACACCTTCCTTAACATCAGTGTGCTTTGATAGTATTTTCAAGCAGTCCTCAGGGCTTCATCTCTCGAGTCAACTACTTCATCTTTTCTGGGGAACTGTGATCTCCTACCACCTGTCTTTTTTGGGGGGGAGTGGTAAGTGCTCATTTTTTGAGCTGAAACATTTGTGAAGGTTTGTATTGAAGGTGGTTCATGGCTGGGAAGAGATGGTAGTGATACTTCATTAGCTTTCTCTGTGTTTTCAGAATGGAAAATCCAGAGATTGAGACAACTGCAGCAGTGAGCACTGAAAATGCTCTTAGGCCTTTCATTCCTGTGCTTTGTTCATCACTTACCTTATCCAGCACCAACAGGAGCCCTGTTCTAATTATAAATCTAAATCAGCTGTACATTGATCTCTGGGAGACCTGATTATATTTGTCCAAAATAATAGGGACACGTAGCTTACTCAAAAGACAACTCTAAACATCCCCATATAAAAATTTAGATCTCAGCTTAATGAGTTCTAAAGTAATTGGGTCAGCCATAAATAGGGCTGTTTGCAAAGACAAGAATACATTAATCTGTAAAGGTCATATTGCTAATATCACTGAGATGTATCAGAATATTTATATCCCAGTTTTGAGGATCAGTTGGTTGCAGACAGATTGCATTTGTTCCTTTTAAAGATATTCAGACTAAGAGTCCTCCAGAGGTTACTTCCACGTAGTCCAAAACACAGAGTAAATACTTAGGTTTAATGCAGAACAGATTTTGTTCATCTCCTATGAAGAGTTGCAAAAACCAGTATTGATTTCTGGATGTTTACTTCAGGAAGGAAGAAAAGGCTTTCCTGGTGTTGGAGATCTAAGGTATTATCTAAGGTATTATTACAGATAGGGGGAAAAAACCCAAGATCTGCTTGTTCAGTAGCTGTCCTACAAACCTGGTGCACCTTAGAGACACGTGGGGACCTCTGCATTGTATCCCATTATATTACAGTGGCCCTTCTTTCCTCAGCTCTTACAGGAACACTGTTTGTAACATACCAAGGAATAAATGACTTACCTGGGGACTTCTCTTCTGCCTTGTCTGATTGAATCTAGTATCCCAACAGTCTTTGGGAAATATAAACTACAGCAAACCTAAAAAGGATGTGATTTTTACATTCCTCCTTTCCTGAGCTTGCTGTGGGAATATAGGAAACATCAGCACTATAACACTGTGAATTGAAATTACTCACTCCTTATTTGATTAGCTTCGTACATGCTCTACATTCCATCTTGTCACTTCCTCAGCTGCTCCATCAGGCTGTTAGAGAATGAGAATTGCAATGGTTTTCTAAGCCATTAAATTAGAAATAAACTGTATAGTATACTGCTGTCTTCATCAGATTTCTGGAGGATTTAAACCACATTGTTGCACTTCTTATTTAATCTATGCAAAAAAAAAGCCCCTTAGCGTTATATGCAATTAAAATACGAGAATTTATTCTATGAATCTTAGTGTAAATACAATCCTGCTCTGTCCTAAAAAAATTAGCCCAGAATAATTACAGCTTAAAGTTTCACATTAAAAGTTTCATGTTTTGAGTTGGGATCACAGGGGAAATTTTACAGCATGAAGACAGTCAAGAAATCCAATGAAGATCTGAGGTACTCTAATAGGCCAGTCTTTTAAAATGTCAGAGGAAAGAACTGGTAGCTGAATCTGAGCAAACACCTCACCAAGGATAGTTTCAGTATTTCTACTAACTGTTGCTATTTATAACCTCTCCATAAACTGACTGGGAAATTCTCAAATGCAATCCTTATTTCAAATATGTATGAATAAACTTCTGCAAAGTCCATACGAACTGCAAGTGAATGTTTATCAGAAAGCACTGGCTGAAGCATTTGGATGACTTCAATAAGGCTACTTAGATTATATAACAATAAATTTAAAGCATGATTAAATTTAAAAATTGTGTGGTTTGGGTTGGAAGGGACCTTAAAGGTCATCTAGTTCCAACATCCTACCCTGGGACAGAGACACCTTCCACTAGACCAGGTTTGCCCAGAGCCCCATCCACCTTGGGCATGAACACCTCCAGGAATGGGGCATCTACAATTTCACTGGGCAACCTGTTCCAGTGTCTCACCACCCTCACAGGGAAGAATTTCTTAGTTATATGCAATCTAAGCCTATCTTGCTTCAGTTTAAAGTCATTTCCGCTTGTCCTATGACTCCACTCCCTTGTAAAAAGTCCATCTCCAGCTCTGTTGTAGCTCATTTAAGTACTGGAATGTGTTATATGGTCTCCTGAGAGCCTTCTCTTCTCCATGCTGAACAATTCCAACTCTCTTAGCTTGTCTTGTTATAGATGTGCTCAGTCAAAAGTTTAACTTCTGGAAAATGCAGTTTTGGGTTGATCAAATGTTATGAGTATTCAATAGATTTTGGTGACTAATTCTTCCAAAAAACTATGGAAAGTTTCTAAAACCAGACAAAACAACAACCACCACAAAATTGAGTAAAGAAAGTAAATACAAAACAAACAAACAAACAATATAACACAAAAATCTATTTCAACTAAGTCAACTCTCTGCAGCCACCTTTTGCAGAGAGAATGAACACATGCTCAATTTGGGATAACTAATCCATATGATTGGTTGCTTCCAAATAGAATGATCGATAGGAGGCAATATTGTAATTCTACCATACCCATAACAACAAAATACTTATTTTTTAGCTACACATACTACTGTAGCAAACCCAGAAAGAGTCAACAATTTGAGAGTTAATGAGGGGCTGACTACTTATTTGCTTAAGCCAGACAGCTCTGAAGGAATGATGAACCAGGAAGGAACTTTCTGTATTTGTTTCATCTCAGATCTTTACCAATTCTTCCAAAAAAAGCTACCCTAAAGAACTCGCAGACAGAGCCACAAACAAAACTTTGCAAACTGCTTTCTGGTATAAGTTAGGATATGACTGAAATTTCAATATAATTTTTGAAATTAATTTTCAAGTTCAAAAAGCAGTACTACAAGGGTAAGATTTCTTTTTTCTTTTTTTAGGATTTTATATCTATGTTTGATTGAGCTTTTCACACACTGTGGAAATAAACTGTGCTAAGCAAATGCCCAAACATTATCAGTTACTTTAGTTCTCTCTTGGTCATTCTTTTGACTTATGCTTCTCCTTGGCAGAATGGTATTAGCAAAACAGTTATTGTAGGATAACAGCCACTAGTCAAAGCAGTATTATGACCATTAATAAATTATATTTCTGAGAGACATTTGGAAAAGAGTGTTCCAAAAATAAATTCTTTAATGTAATTTTCCTGCTGCCTTTCCAAGGGAAACTAAGCAGTCAGTTTCTTGCATTTCAGAGAGTCCATACCATTAAGAAACAATTATATCAAATGTCTTTAAACACTTCCTTGGAGTTCAGAGACACCTGTGAATCTCTCCTGAAAGAACCTTTGCTCTGTTTTTCATCTAGCCTTTCATGGCAGTACATCCTTTCAACTATATTTAGAAGGTTATTGTTCTGTTGTGTTTGGGGTTTCTGTACTTATTTTCGCTTTCCTGGAATATTCATGCACAGAGGTTCCCCTTACAGAGAGGGAGCAATAAGAAATGAACTGCAATGGGAGCTGGGAACCTCTGAATTAAGTTTATCTTCCAGTTAGCTTTCAGAAATTACACTAACCAGTATTTTAGGAAAAAAAGCTTTTCTACCAATTATATGTAGTTTCTTTTGAAACTTCTGAGCCAGGTTTCAGTCAAATGATGCTTCAGCATGCTGAGGGCTACTAGCTGAAGCATAATAAGGTGGTCTGAGCTTTTAAATGAATCTGCACAGAGGTTTAAATGATTGATCTTATTTATACTTCTCACTTGAGGACCTTCAGTCTTGGAGCCACCCTTGCATTTTGTTGCTCTCCTGAATTAATTAATTCTCATTCCAATATTGTCTAATTTGTGAATGAAACACATAAGACACCAAAAATGCCTTGCCAGGAAATTGCTATTTTTGAAGCTATAGCTATAATTTCACACTGCAATAAATGTGCACACAGTCAGCATGGGTGGGGGGGGGGGGGGGGGGAAGCCCAAAAAATTCATCATTGTGTGATTCTGCCTGCTTGCTAGAAACAGAGAAAATGGGGCCTGTAACCTCCAGGGAGCTAGTTCATCATTAGATTAACCACCACTAAGGTAAGGCCATACATCATTAAAAAAGACAAGCACAGTGTTGGCAATACAAGAATAATAAGTAGAACAACTTGCACTGTCACTGTGCCTGGGAATGCAGGAGAAGCTGCATAGATGCTGGCGAGGCAGGGGAGGGTGAATAGGTAGTCATTACCTCAGGAGAAAAATGATAAACTACATTTCTATTCAGCAGATGTGTCTTTGCTTATCAGGTTTATCTGCATCTACAGTACACTATAAGAACTAAATACATCAGTTACTCAACGTCTAAACATCCTTTTCCAACATGAAAAATATGTTGCCTTTCCTGATAAGAGCTTAAATGCTTTTCATTCAACCTTAGCTTTCTCTACCCCAGTTTTAATGACAAATAGCTATTTATGTGAAATGTTTTCCAGCTAAGCTCCTTAGCACAACATTGCTAGGGAATACTACAGTGTGGATCTCCCTGTTCCTCCCAGGAGTGCTACCCTCAGGTACTTGATGTCATTCACTGTGACTAGAAAAGAGATTAAGTCCTTTTGCACTCAATAATTGCTTAGAGTATTCAAGGATGATTTCTGTGTGTGTGTGTGCGTCTGTTTGTTTGGGGTTTTTTGGAGTTAATAGAAGGGGAAGATTTCATTTTCAGGGTTCCCCACAGAGAGCAGATATTTATTATGGACAGTGCAGACTCCCATGGCACCTGGTATTTGGGATCCTTATTCTTTAGTTTATTTCAGCCTACCCCTACTTTTTCCTTTTGCTTCTAAGTTTCATGAATTGAAATAAAAGTACATATAGAGAGTCAGAATAAGTCATCTTTTCCTTCTGCAAATTAGGAAGCATTGTACTATTCAACATCTGGGCATTTCTGCTTCCCACTCAGAGCTGAAAGATCTTTGTTCTGCACACCCAATTCCAGTTGGACTGGTCATGAGATGCAGCCATAAATAAGAAGAGAACTAATTTCTCTCTGTTTATTCCTCTTACCTGTCTCTGGATCTAAACTGTCTCAATCACCTCTTGTTCTCTCTGTCTGATAAACTTGTCTATCACACTATGAATGTACCAAAAGCTGTACATGCTGTGGCACGTGAGGTTCTGGGAGTCTTTCAAACCATTATTTTCTTGGCTCAAGTCAATGCAGTGTATAGAAAATATCTCCAGTTGTAGCAATCCAAACAAGCATTTAAGTAGAATCTTTTTCAGCAGAAGATCAGAACTAGAGATCATAGTATTCACTTATAATGTGAAAAAGTATATAAATTGTATGCATGACAGCAATCCTATACTTGAGGGCACATCACCAAATTAATACACCATTCAATTTCTCATATCTATAATTCCATGAACTTTTAAAAACAAAGTATGTCTTCCTCTTCCTATAATGTGTCATCAATATACTACCCAGTCAGTAATTTTTTACAGAATGGGGATAAAAATAAGCCAACAAGCCACTAATTTGTTTTATAGCCTTTCAAAATTTTGATTTTTGGCAGAAAAATAACATACAGATTGTTACTTCTATTAGTACGTTCATGTAATGCATTTAGAAAGTACCAAATGCATTTTGGTACACTGGAAAAACTTTTCATCACTTGTACACATGATGCTGTTACTAAATTCTTCAGATAAGGGATACACGAGAAACGTGATCCTTCTGGTCTCTGTCCTGAGTTAGGACACCGAGCCCAGGGCAATGGTAACTGAGTCACCAGTGCACTGATATAAACCACAGCAACGAACAATCTTGCCATAAGCTCTGCCCAGACAATTCCCCTCAACATGTTAACAAGGCTCTGCAGGGCATGATATCTCTTCTTTGTGTTCCAGTGTTCCCTCTCTCCTCACGTGCAGACTCCTGCACACTTTAATAGAGGACTGGGCCTAAAAATGGAACTCTGACTGAATAAAATATACCAAATTAGTTCAATCACTTATCAATCAAGAAATCATGTCTTACTGGTATGAATATTAACAAGCTGACACAGCTGGAGCATTAATGAAGATGTTGCAGACATACTTTTCAAAAAAATAATTTTGCAGCAGGAAAGATAAACAAGAATATTGGGTAACTGCTGTAGGTTTAGTAAAATAATAAAAAAAATTCTTGAATATACCTTTTGCAGTGTGGAGTGGCCTATACATTCAATTAATTTTAAAAATCAGAAAAGATAAAACACAAAAACACCCTTAGTAAGTTCTCTAGGAAAAAACCCCACTTCTAATTAGAATGCCATATTATTTATGTATTTAGATTTTAATTGCACTCACTTGATACAGTCATTAAAATTATTTTCATTATAATCAAGCTTTTTACTCTTTTCCAACTCCATTAGACACTAATATTCATCAAATGGAAAAAAAAAAAGGGTCTGAACAAAATGATGGCACCAGGCATCCCTTGAATCTGAACGGAACTCTCTTTCTTTTGACAGAAATACTCGTTGTTAAATGAATATTATACAGTTCTAAAAGCTTGCACACACAGACTGGGCCAGTCCATGGCCATTTCTTCTCTGTATTGCTCCAAAGCAGCCCTCATTAAGATGCTCTTTCCCCAGTCTCACACTGGCTCTTGCCCCCTGCCATGACTGGCCATGATTCCACAGCTGCTCTCAGTGAGTGCCATGGCCCATTCCTGCTGCGATCCCTGCCCGGGGGTCTCAGGAGCCACCTGCCCTGTGACCAGAACATCCCAAGTTCCTTCAACTGCTGCTCCCCTGCTGTCCCTGGCCCTGCCTCTGGACTGGAGCAGTGTGGACAGCGGCACAGAGAGGGATTTACAGACCTCCTGGACCTGTCCCTCTGTGTGTGGAGAGACCCAGGAGTTCCAGCTGCACCCGTCAGCTCGGGAGGCATTTCTGCTCTTATATGTCAAACTGTTTGTTATCACTCTCAGCTTCCACAGAAGAAAATCAATGCACATAGTCCAACATGAGACATGTAGAAACACATTATGGAGTTGGTTCCCTTTCTTTTGCAGTCAATGTCTCTCCAGAGGCTTCAGAGACATGTATATGTTATAGTGACTTTTACAAGAAAGGGGGAAATATGTTTTTACTGAGAGGGATATATTAAAACTCTTATTCTATTACCTTCAAACATCATGAGTTTAGGTATATTTTTCAGAAATGGTCCCTTGGCTGTTCCCACAACTGAATTGAAACACAATTGAAACAAATCAAATGGAGCTTGATAGACCTCAGTGTCAGACCTCAGCCAGGCAAGGTAGTTAAAAAAAGGAAACAAGCTTTGAACTTCCCCACAATGTTTCAAGTTTTAGAAATAAGTAAATACCAAACTGCTTAGTGTAGTAAGTTCCTTGTAGGTGCACAGTACTTAATAACTACCTCTTTGGAGTTGGTTTGTTAAGTTTCTTGCTTTTTTGAAACATCCAACTATCCTCCAAAAATGTGTAAACAATTTCTGAAACACTTTTTCTAGAGGATATGACATAAAACTTTTAATTAATTTCATAAACTTTTGTATTAGCTTAGTTTCACTTCACTGGTACAAGTATTTATTCTCCATTTCTGAAGAAATTTTTAAAGAAAAAAGGAAAAAATGATATAAAATAAACTCACCAAAAGTAATTACAGATAACCCTTGGACCACAAGTCTTTACTAAAATAATTAAAAACATTAATTATTTTTTCTCAAGAATTCAGTTATTTCAGCATTTTGGGTACTGAATTATAAGTAACACCATCACAATACTTTGTGCTGTTTTGCCATGTTAACCTATCTGTCCCACTGAAGAAGGTTAAGTGTAACTATTCATAGAGCTATTTCCTGCTAAGAAGTCGAATTAGTATAAAAACATTTTAATGTGCATAATTTCAACATCTGGTGGTGTAACTAGCATTTTCTTCCTCAGGAAATTATACTCATTTCTCTTTCTTCCCCTTGCAATAAAACATGTTATTTTTACTTGTCTATTTCTGTTCACTTACAAAGCAAAATACAAAAGAGCAATTTTGGTAATGTCTTTTCCCTCTCTCATAAACACTTTGATTTTATTTTATTTAAACAACATCCAAAATTACTACACAAAAAATATATACTGTAAGAATTTTAATCCAAATGACAAAAATAAAGTTGAATGTTTTATTTTTTTTTTATATAGTGGAGTTATAAAATTTTTCTGAAAGTTAGGGAAATTCAGAACAAGATTGAGATTTTTAACCTCTGACTCTTCCGAAAACATCAGGAAAGCATTCCCCAGCAACAATGAAGATGTCACCATTGTAATATTCTTCTGCTCAGAATAAGGCATAAACTGCTACACACACAAACACACTACAAATTTCATATATTCTTAATAACCAAGAATCATTCTGATTTGCCCTCTCCCAGAGAGTCTTTCACTTTTCACCAAAACACAGGTGTGTTACTGCTGGAAGATTCCATTTCCTGGAGCTTTTCTTCTGATTGGATAGACATGAGGGATGCATGGAAAGCATGCTCACATTTTGTCCCCTTTTTTTTTGCCAGTTTGTTTAGAGCATAGCCCATGCCCACAAGGACAGTTACAAATTACAAAATTTGTAAGGTAATTCTCAGCAATGGCAGGTCAGGTTACTACATTATTCTTAGCTAGATTTTTAAATTTTTTTTGTCCCTGTACACACCTGGGCTACTTGTTAGTGTCTTAGAATAAGCCTGACTTAGTTGTATGTGTTCTGTGTCATACACTTCCACAATCAGAGCTCTTGGACTAGAGCTCACAAAGTCAAGGCAAGTTATGATTATGAGAAGTTCTAAGTGGTACAACACATGAATGGGATATTTCACCACCATGTGCCCTTCCTATTCTCTTGATTTTTGTATTAGAGTGCATCACAGTCATAATCTCTTCTGCCTGTAAGACATGGCAATTATCTGTGACCTGGACACACACCATTGTGAGTGGGCACCGAGCAACTCTATTTTGTCAGGAGGTCAAATAACTATTTCATACTATTTATCCAGCAAGATTGAAAGGATTTATGATCCATTCTATTTGGGAAGAAAAGGATGGTGCTATTTCCTCAACTTTCAAAATCTGTTGAAAACCCTTTACAGAAAACACACATAAGTAGGTTTGTAATAAATTTTAGATAAAGGAAATTATTAATTAAAGATTTGATTCAGAGTTACCTTTAATGGTAGTATCTTGAAATCCAGTTGACTTGCTCTTCAATGCAAACCTGCTGAACACAGCAGTATTGACTTAAGCAAACCACCAAACTCCTTAATTGAGGGGATGTCCTTCACACACAATGGAGAAGGTTTTAAAGACGTTTCACAACAGCAGCACACTGAAATTGTCATTCCCAAGAGAGTTTTTTCTCTGAAATCATGCATCATCTGTGCTGATTAGTCCAGGCCTAAGTTCTTTGGCAACCCGTGCATCTCTGGATAGCTGTAAATCAGAAAGCCATATTAAGTATAATCATTACAAAAAGTCCAGGATACAGTGCAATATTGTAAGTCCAAGAACACATTTTTACCAAATTTATCTCAATGCTAAATTTTTCAAAAGAAACACAAAAATCTATTTCTGTGTATTTATAATAAATATCTGTGAAGCCAGCACCCATATTTTCCTACTACAAATGACATAGAGCACTCTTTCAGTTTAATTTCTGCTTCTACGTCTTCCAGGGAAAGACTTGCTCAATAGTTCTCTCACTGAAAATATCCAAGAAACAATAATATTTTAAGATAATATTCATGTGTATAAATTGTAATTCCTCTGAAATATACTGCCTTAATAAGAGGAAATTATTGCATGGTACAGACATAAGAAGAGAAATTGAAATAATTGGTTTTCTGTATTTGAGTATCTATGTTCCTTTGTATTCATTCAGTTTGACTGTTAGTGGAATTAGTTAAGATTTCCTTACAGAGTGAGTTATTAGTTCTAATAAGATATGACTGAAGCATTATTTCTGGTTTGAAATCCTGTTTAAATGATGTACCTTATGTGGATAACTTTTAAGGGCTAAATCATCAGGGAAAAATGTTAAAAAAGTAAGTCATTGTACTCAGAAGTTAAAACTGGTTCTTGATGCAGCCTGAGCAAGGGCTTGCCTGTAAGTTCATCACCATGGGAGGCAGAGTGACCCAGAGGGTGTCTGACTGGCAGCTGCCTTCTTGCTTCTTGTAAAGAGGGAGAAATGGGCCAGGTAGACTCTGTGACATTGGTCAGCAAACCCCGCATCTCCTGCGAGCCAGTGGGGAATTAGATGGGGAAGAGTTGAAAATATTGTCATCTCTTTCACACACACAAATTAAAATATATCTACCATGTGATTATTAATACAAACAAGTACACTCTCATTTCCTTTTACTTCACTGTGTGTCAGTCTAGCCCATATAATTTAGAGGGTTTGACATCTATTGCTCTGATCTCATTTATCACCAGCCCAAGTTCATTTTAGAAGCGCAGATACTCAGTGTACAATTTTTACTGTAAAATTGAATTTGTTTCTTGTGACAGGGTAGGCTTGTTGAATTTACGATTTAACGTTCAACATCTTTCACCTTGGAAGGAGCTCTTGTGCTGTAAAAACGAGGCCTCTCTCTCATGAGAACAGTATAACATCATGATAGAGATGCCCATCCTGTTAGACAAGGTCGTGCCAGTAGAAACTAAACTTAATTTTCTGAGCCTTTTCAACACTTAGTCCTATTTTTCATTTTACAAGGATAAATATTGGGAAATACTTTATCCCAGTGTAACAACTCTCCTTTTGATCAGTGGAACAACAAAAAAAATGTTTGATGTTCGGTTCAAACTGGCTGAGTGAAATAAAATGCAAAAGGCTGCTGAAGACATGTTACTTTTCTAATTAACAGTTGCTGCATTGTCTTTACATTACAGAAAACAAACAAACAATCTCACTTGTATTTTGGAACCAGACTCCTGATTATGGGTATTTTATTCAAGACTGTACTTTTTGACTTTCTCAAATCCTTTGTCATTGGGTTCACTGCTTTGCTCTCTCCTTAATCTAAACACTGGAATTACTGTCAAACTCTCAAATAAAACTACCTTTAAATTGGTTTTAATTAACTCATGCTACACAGCAGCAGGAAAATCGTGCTGTTTCCAGTTTGTCTTCAAACTTCACAACCTACTTAAAGTCTGCAAATCACATCATCCTTCTTTCATAGCACTTCACAGCAATGTTTACACTTCCGAGATAACAAAGTTCTGCACAGGCTCAACCCCTTTGTCATGCAGGGAACAGCATTTTCACTCATCCAGTTACAGAAGCACTGATGGGTCCGACTCCATCTCTGAAATGCAACCCAAGAGGTTGCAACTCCCAAGAAAAAAAACCCACTGTGTCTCTCCGATAACGGAACCTTCCTTCCTTGTTTTACCTCATCACTGTTTGTAGAGTCCCCAAACAGCCACAGCTCAGTTCCTCCATGCAGGAAAGCAGGAAGCACCATCCTTATCTATTGCACCTTTTGTAGTTCATATTCCTTCTCTAGAGAAACTCTGCTGCTGCCAGCTGTTAAAGGTACTCAGTAATTTTCCAGCAAAAGTAAACACTTGCAGGTTATAATTACAACCTGCCAACAATCCTCTCAGACTCAAGGAACTGAGATGCCACAGACTAAAGCTCCTCAGATCTATTTGGATCCTTTTACAACCCCAAAAAGGGAATCAGTTCACATCTGGAGAAATATTTTCCTGATTATAATTTAAAATAGAGTCTGTGTCCTCCTTGGACATTTGAATGCACATTCCTGGGAAAGTAGCTGTATTCTGCTGTACCTGGGAGATTCATACTAGAATTAGTTAAATAAATTTAATAAAAATATACATATTGACCCCCACCTCCCTCCACACACAAACCAAACAAAAAACCCCAACTACCAGAAAACCACATTCACATGCTCTTTTAATACTAAATTACAGCTCTTTAGCACTTCTGCATTGCTCTAGATCACCATTCATAGGAAAACAACAATATTGAGCAAAAAAAATGCATAATGCTTCGTGTCCAGGTTTATTCTCACTTCTAAGTTCATTAACTTCTCTGGCTGCAAGGAATATTAGAGCATCATGGACCGTATGTTCCACAGCATAAAAATTCAGCAAATCATCCAAAAAACTTGCAAAGGCTTAGCCCAAAGACTCAGGCCATTTTTAACAAAGAAGTAGACAGCCTGATGTGCTCTTAATGTATTTATTCTTTAGCTATAAGAATGTGCATCCTTGAAGGAACTTTGGTTGATTATGCTATTGGATCATAAGGTATTACAACCAAAGGATGTATAAACCTGCATTTTTCTGGGAGGCAATAAAAGATTATTATACTAAGGGCTCAGCTCTTCTCAGATGTTTCTTTTTCCCATTCCTCAAGCAGTTCAAATTCTATATGTCCTAACTTCTCATTCTGATTTCTTTTCTACCTACTATATATTTCTCCCTTACTAAGAATAAATCACCAGAAGAGCCTATTTTGAAAATGGCTTGGACATGTTCTAGCCAACAAATCCAGTGTAATCAGCAGGCTCAGATTCTCAAAGTTGAAGGTTTATTTTAGTGCAGCATGCCACGTTTAATCAGTTTTACTAATACTACACTGTACTATCTGCTTTGACAAGAATATGTTGATCATATTACAGAATGATTACTGCTAATGGAGATCTTTTAGACAAGATTAGATTTTGTCTCTGTCCAGATGCCTCAAAGAACATTATTAGTTTTTGGTGTCATATTTTTGTAACATTAATATGATCAGCTTATGGGCTTGCTCATATGCTATAACTGCAGCAATTTATCTGACAGTTAAGCTGTCAGGACCATGCAGCATCTAACCCAATGAACACTGCTGCAATCTGTATCAAATTAGGCACTGCCTGCACAATCCTACCGTGTCTGTGATGTGACCACTGAATATTCTGATGAGTTCTCAACCTTTGAGGTTCAGAAACTTGAATTGTGCAGTTCAATAGCTGTTTCTGAGAAAGCTGATTACTTCACGATAATATCCCCAACAGTGAATTTGCATACTTTTAAATGAATGTAGGTTAGGGGTTTTTTCCCCATTAATCAGCAGAATGGGATTCAGAGCTGTGCTGCTCTGACAGCTAATTAATGTGGAACTGTAGCCCATTAGTATAACATCAGTTGTGATAGTAGTTTTTCTATATACATACAGAAAGGATAAATTCTTTTGATTATAAAGCATTTTCCTGTCCTTCTTTCAAAGTTACTGGATTTCTACAAGGGTCTGTCATGACCTGTATTTACTAGTTAGACACAAAAATAATTATGAAAGCTGAGAAGTATAAAGATTAGTTTTAATGCATTTTGACTTGAGAGGCTTGAGAGTATCAACTAAGCAATTCTATTGCCCTTAAGTTCAATACACACTGATATGCTCTCTGATGGTATGCTTCATTCCTTTTGATAATATGCCTTTAAAAACAATGTCCTTTAGGGTCCAATGGACCATGAAATAGTCTCTACAAAAGTACCAGTGGTGCCAACGCTGAGACAAACATTCATTTCAGCTGTCAGCTTTAAGGACTGTGGAAGAAATGAAGCACATTTATTATATACTGATGTATTCTGACTAGATAATCCTTTTCAGTTGCAGGCACTATAAAGACAAGTGCAGATTATTGTGGGGGAACATTTTAAAAAAATTCGGATGGGCTGAAACAGTTGAGCTTCCAATTTCACAGTTGGATAATTTGCCTTATAAACTTCTATTTAAAAGAAAGTTTTACTGGCACTGAAGTATGCTAAGTAAACAATCTATAATTTGAAAATTAGTAAGTTAGAGATACTTACACAGAAACTGTACCTACTAATGCTATATTTATTAATTAAAGTTGGAGTTTAGTTTCCTATGCTGCTGCCATTTTCAAGGGTTTTTTCTTAGAAAACCATTGTCATCGCAGTTCTGTAAAAATTAAGTCCTATGTCACCATTTTATGGCATTTTGACAGCATGATTACTTCTGTATGGATTAATCGACTCATCCTGGAAACCAAGAGGACCTCAGGATTCAGAACAAGATACTTAAATCACAGTATTTTCAGGGGTCAGTATTGGGACCACCACTATTTAAAAAAATTGTTGGTGACATGGGCTGTGGGATCAAGTGCACCCTCAGCAAGTTTGCTGACAACACCGAGCAGTGTGGTGTGGTCAACACACTGGAGGGCCTGGACAGGCCTGAGAGATCATCATGAGGGATCACCATGAGGATCTCATAAAGTTCAACAAGGCCAGGTGCAAGGTCCTGCACATGGGTTGGAGCGATCCCAAGCACAAATACAGGCTGGCTGGAGAGATGATTGAGAGCAGCCCTGGGGAGAAGGACTTGGGGATGTTGGTTGATAAGAAGCTCAGCATCATTTGTCACTGTGCACTCACAGCCCAGAAAACCAACACTGTCCTGGCCTGCAACCAAAGCAGGGTGGGCAGCAGGTCAAGGGAGGGGATTCTGCCCCTCTGCTCTGCTCTTGTGAGACCTCACCTGAGTGCTGCATCCAGATCAGGGGTCCCCAGCATAAGAAGAACATGAATCTGCTGGAGCAAGTCCAGGGGAGGCCACGAAGATGATCAGAGGGCTGCAGCATCTCTGCTGTGAAGACAGGCTGGTGGTGTTGGGCCTGGGGAAGAGAAGGCTCCAAGGAGACCCTATAGCACCTTCCAGTACCTAAAGGGGTTCTACAAGAAAGCTGGAGAGGAACTTCAGACAAGGGCATGTAGTGACAGAAAAAGGGTTAACGGCTTTAAACTGAAAGAGGGTATGTTTAGATTCAAGAGATTATTCATTGTGAGGGTGGTGATACAATCGCACGGATTCCCAAGAAAAGTTGTGGATGCCTCATATTTGAAAATGTTCAAGGCCAGGCTGGATGGGCTTTGAGCAACCTGCTCTAGTGAAGGTGTCCCTGCCCATGGCAGGGGGCTGGAATGAGATGATCTTTAAGGTTCCTTCTTATCCAAACCATTCTATGAATCTACTATTTTGGTGCATTTTTCAATGCATAAACTTAATTATCAACTTAATTCCCATTTGAAAGCTGGGAATAGGATGCAGAAAGCCTATGGGATTTTTTTCATTATGTGGTAAATGGTAGAGAAACTCTATCAACAGATCTTACCTGGCTCCTGGCTACCAACAGTTGACCTCAGCCTGCTGATCCTGTGCTATCAGGTCTTTTCAGGAACATGGAAAAGCAATCAGTCAGATGTTAACTGTGTCTGAAGGAAAGAAAAAGCAAAAAAATTAGCAACTAGAATCAGTCTTTTTTTAAAATGTACTTTTTAAAAATGCTTATCAAAGACCAATTTCAATGTATTGAAAATTAGCAAAATGGAAGCAGCCTAAGAAACCAGGAAGCAGTGTAATGTACATAGCATGTGATAACAACACAGCATGTGCTCTGCTGGGCCCTGTCTTGCTAAGCACCAAGTTTTCTCCAAAATTCAGAGAATGGAAAATGCCAAGGTACAAACTAAGGAAGAAATCACCTCTACGAGGCTTTATGCACATACAGCTACGTGACACTGGCACAAAAGGAAATTGTTGGCTGATCCAGTCTTCACTATAAATGTTAATGGATGCTGTTAGATACAGTATTTAAGCGTTTAAACCACCAGAAGTTCTGGTATCTGAACTCCTGTACATTCTTCTAATTTAGAAGAAACAGTTCATACAAGTTTCTTTAACTCAAAGTTACAACATACAGGTAATCTGGCAATTTATTAAATGCTGATGAAATTTAGATTTATTGCCTCTCTTGACCCCTATTTTAAAAGTCTTTGAATAGGTAATTAACAAACTAACACATATAACAATCAGAAGTCAAAACTTTTTTAAAGATTTTTTTTTTTAAACTGTTGAGAATTTTGTGTTTGAGAGAGAGCAGAATTGACTAGAAACAGACTGCAGACATCTGTAGTGGCACAGTCTTGTTAACATGGTGAAAAGCACACCATTTTCTAGCTTCTCTGCTAACACATACCCAAGCCAAGGCAACACATCACCGCTGAAGAGCTGCCTGGATCATATGTTTCATTTGGCTGGCAGGCCACATTTCAGAAAATGCAATGTACTGCAGTATTTCACCTATGTATTACTACTGCCTTTATGCATTCTGAGATCACACATATTACATATGAGAACTGGGAAAAACTGAATGTCATTCATCTACATACTGAATAATGCATTCTGAAGCTGAAATTTCCCCCCTCTTTCTATCAATACAGAATTCAGTTACCAGCTGCCACCCTACTTCAAAATTAAATTGATGCACTGATCTCCCATTGGTGTTAACATAATTTAGGTTACTAGATTTGGGGTTCAGTTTAAAGGAATTTTTAGACAAGAGCTTCATAAAGAGTTTAGGAGTGGTTCCTTCAAAACCAACTAGAGGCCTGAGAAAATGCATTTTACCTGGAAAAAAAATTAAAAGGCAGTTTCTTTGAGGAAAGTTTGGATGTTAGACTACAAATACCTAAGTCACTGTAGTTCTGTAAGGAAGGATGCTCATACCACGAGATGCTTTGGTCTGCAGACTCAATAGATAAGGAAATCAATTACTTCTTTGCCATATTATTCTCCAATGCTCATGATGATATATCTTTTGGCAATGTGCAAGAAATAAATGTCAAAAAGATATTGATTCACATTATTTTAATCTCTACTAAAGAAGACAGTATAAGAAAAAAGGCAATATTATGACAGGCAGCTTAAAACTTTTAGACTTTGAGCAGAAATAAAAATTTCCTGACTGTATACTTTCACAGTTTCCTAACACTCACCTGGCAGCAGCAACAAAGCTACCTAAAAGAAAATAACAAGTGGTCATTGGAAGAATTAAAGATTTTTTTTACCATGGAATATCTCTCAGAGATAAATATTTATCATCCAGTTTGAAATGCAATAGTGAAAAATTCCACATTTGAAGTTGACAAAATATCTTGTTCTGTTGAACTAAAATATTTTTCCAAATTCTCTGACCCCTTGAACACTGAATTTAGTTAAATGTTATTTTAAAATGTCATAGCAAAATGAAAACTAGAAACATACAGTTTCAAAATGTAATAAAATTTCTATTTTGTTTTCTGTTACTGAACATTATTTTTACTTTGTTTAGTAAAGCCTCAAAAGGCATTCAAATTACTTTGGATGCAGAGTCTAAAATGGATTTTTGTGAGAAACTTTAGCTTCACTAACTACTTAAATAAATCTACTTAAGCAGTCTGTTTTTCTGCTTTGCATGTTCTCTCAGTCAGGAAAATCTCCAGGATGTTTATTTTCTGTACCACTCTACATGTCACGAAGCATATGTTGTAGGAAACTGATTGCATCTCAGACTGACAGCTGCTTTGCTCTTCCAGTTCTCTGTCATGGAGGAAGATATGTAGCATCTAAGCAGAGAAATTCTTCAGTAATACACTGAATTTGGACACTTGCCTTTAGATATTAACTCTGGGGTTCAGTTTGCCTGAAATCTGTATTCTGATTTCCCTAATAGGCTTCTCTTTTAACTGCTATGGAGGTAGATAATTCTAATCAATATTAATCTCAATTCTTCTGGGAAGCTGTATCTTATACCACTCAACTTATAAATTAATTCCTTCCACTCATTTTATTTTCAAATCTTCTGGCAAAGCTAGAGCTACAGAGAGCATATTCCATTAGTATACACATGTAAACGATTAGATTCTTTACTTTACATCATACAGCTCCACTCAATGGTGATTCTTTATGAACCATTTCTTTCTCACAAGAATGATACAAAGGGCTGAGGCAGAGCAGGGTATCTTACAGGTGATCTATTAACATACTTCTCCACAGGTTCACATTATTTAACATTTCATATGAACACTTAACTTTTGTAATCCAAGAACTGTTGATTGCTCAGAATTGCAGGTGCTATAGTATCATGATTGCAGTAATTAAAACAATTAGGGTTAGAAGAATCATCATGAAGTTATTAATATACAGTCTTTGTTACATGAAGAACACAGGGCTTTTTGACAAGCTGATAGAAGCAAGGGGATAACACTGCAAAAGATTAAAATCACCAATCAGATCAGAAGTCAGAAAGATGCCTTTTAGAAGAACTGTAAAATTGTTACCACTTAAACCAGCACAGACACTTGATGATTTTCTCGCCCTTTTGTTTTGTTTTGTTTTTTTGAGTGTATTACATTGGGATAACACACTTAGGTGTCTGTATAGGTCACAACAAATGTATTGCAAATGAAACAAAACATTCTCTTTAATAAGCCCAGATCTTCATCATAACATTTCCTATCCTGGGAAGGTAACCAGAACAATTCAAACACAAGTGATAATCAGAAAAATCTTAGGTTGAAGAAAAGTGCTTTAACGTGGTGAAGTTTTTTCTGCTATCAGCTGACAACAGATATGGCTTTCAACAATCAAGGTATAAAAGAAAAAGCATTTCCTGTTTCACACAGGTATCAGTAGGTATTGGTATCAGTATGACCCACATGGTGGAAGATCACTGCAGAACATCTCAACAGTTACCAGCATACAAACAGTCTAATTAGTGCTTAGTTTATTCAGTGATCTTTTCAGTACAATATAAACTAAACTCTCTCCTCTAGAAGCTGTATTAGCTTTCAAAACTTTAGGTTATAAAATCATAATCCTGCTTTATTTCTTTTTTTTTTTTGTTCCATTTTGTTATCTTGGTTGCATTCTCCTGTAGTGATTCAAGCAATTTTTTTGCCACAGGTTGGAAATTACCATCACTAACCAGCGTGTTGATACCTTCTTGTTTCTCTGCATGCACTCTACATCTGGAAATGCATTCTCCATGCTTGTTCTGGGAATGAAAAGAATTGGAAGCAGGCCTAACAGTTCTGCCAAGTTTTCTTGAGAAGAGTTATGCAAATATATATGGGTGACAAAGAAAGTTGTTCAGAAAACCTTAGTTAGCACAGCTGTCTAACTGGAATACAGATCTAGTATTTAACGTTGCCTTTTTTTTTTTTTCAGGCTTGACCTGTTCTGAGCATTCAGTGTATTCAGCCACCTCACTGCATCAACAATGAACTGAAAACTACCAAATTATAGACTTCTTGTAGAAGCAAATATGTCAATTTATCATCATTTTTATTTTGGTACCAAAAAGGAAAAATACAGATTTTGAATACAGGCAAAACAAATAAGGTAGGTAAGGCCCTGTAGGTCACAATTCATGGATATTTATTTTCTTCATAGACAGCTCTAAAGTACACAGAGTTTTCTTTCCAGGCTTCAGACTGACATATAAAACCTGCCTGTCCCTGAATAAAACTAATTCAGATTTTAGAATGCATTAGATGAAGTAATGTTTTCCAAATATTAAGGTAATAATTATGAAAATTATTTATGAAGATATCAAATAGATCTATAATTTTGTCCATGTTGATACAATGGATTTTTATCAAAACA
This sequence comes from Pachyramphus minor, assembly GCA_013397135.1. Taxonomy (NCBI): domain Eukaryota; kingdom Metazoa; phylum Chordata; class Aves; order Passeriformes; family Tyrannidae; genus Pachyramphus; species Pachyramphus minor. Next base: position 235,526 of record VYXB01002417.1, read on the forward strand.
GTAAAAATATAATAGATGAGGTTTAGTAGAACTGAGAAAAAAAAATGGAAGCCAGTGATTTGGAAAACTGGTAAACAGTTTGGTTTACAAACCAATTCTGCTCCTGATGAAATAAACTGGGTTTTGTCATTGTCTTCACTTAAAAAAGGATTCTGCTGCTTACCTGGGAGGAAGACTGTGAGATTCCTCTGAATTGTAGAGAAAGAAAAACTGTTTTCAAAGTACTATTATCTTTTGTTCATGAATTAAAGATGCTTCATTAAGAAACACATATGTATATGTATGCATATTTATATATATATCATATATACATGTGTATGTACATAACTATTTAATATATATCTATATAATATATACATGTGTGCACATATCTAATATATTGATAAGATTGATTTCTATGTCAATATGAAGACAGAACCACAAATATTTAAATGAACAGAAGCAGAAAGAAACCAATTAGGATATATTGTGTCTTGAAACTGATTCTATTCTGGATCGGTTTTTGGCAGAGCTACTGACACTGATTATTTCTGACTCAAAAGTTGTGACCTCCACCATGTCCTTTTTCTGCTGGTCATACTGCATTATAATTGCTACAACAGTAGTATGGAATCTTATAATTTATAAATAGCAAAGATTTTAAAGGAGTACAATTTTCATGTTTATGTTGCTTATTTCTGGGCATCATTTGTTTACTTGCTAATTTTAGGGTATAAGTACTTGCCTTTTTACAGCAATGTTCACGCTAGCTTCAAAAACTGACTGTTCATGTAAATAAAGCAAAGGGGTTTGGCCTTTGATGTCAAATGGTACAACTGTTCTTATGATTAGGCTTTTAGCTATTTTGTCTGTCAAAAATGCAAATACCTTTCCTCATACTACCACATAAAAACTCCTCCGGANGAAATAAACAGGGTTTTGCCATTGTCTTCACTTAAAAAAGGATTCTGCTGCTCAAAAATTGTCATAGTTCAGTGGAAGAATCAATGTGATCTGGAAAAGAAATTTCATGTTAGAATTTCAACCATTCTTTTCCAGTGAAAATTTTTGTAATTCAGTAGTACTTCAAAAAGAATTCCTCCCTCCACATACTTAGAAACATGAAAATGCTGAAATAAAATAACATATTCCTATTTGAGAAGCATCTGTTACTTGAATGTGTTTTGGGGTGTACTAATGCTGATGCATCTGTGGGACTAAAGGGACCACAGACACCTTTCATGTGTATCAAACATCATAAACCTATATAGCAAGAGTAAAGGAAGAACCCATAACTCAAAAGCCTCTAATTCCAGTAAATAAAGTCTTGCAGCACCCCCAAAATCTTCCCTCAGTCAAACACATGGCTAGGGAACATCTGACATACCAGCTGATAGAATCAAACTGCTCTGAGATGACAGAGAAAATCAGTATTTTACAGCTAGTGCCTATGCTATATCACATACTCAGCCAAGTGTATTTTGTGAAACTGGAACGTATTCATAAAAAAAAAAAAAGTGTTTGCAAACTAAAGCAATTTCTAAGAACCTCGAGAACATGCTGTCAAGACAGCATGTATTATGAAATATGACCATGATAATGAAAGATCCAAAGCAGAAAATGACATCCTTTCAACTACTGGAAACCCTTTTCTGCATTAAAAGATGAATCAATTTTCAATTTCGGTTGTTTTTTTTTTTTTTCCATACAGTTTCTGAGCATGCAACGTTGAATAATGCTAGAATAAAAAAATGTGTCTGAAAAGAATTTAGTGGTCTACCTTTACCTTGAGGTGTAATTTTCTCCTGAATTGAGGTTCTTAAGACAAACTTTAATCTCTCAACTCTTTATTTGTCATTGACAAGGAGAAGCAAGGAAAGAACAATAAATCCCTGTTTGTAGACATAGGATAAAATGAAACTACTCAAGCATTTACCTTACACTACCAAATAGGAACTTCAGTTCCTCAGGACCCATTTTCTGGACCCCTTCCCCTTACTTATTATGCATTTGTCTAATAATTCACTTTTAGGTCAGCTTAGAAAATCACTTCTTACATGAAAGATATTAAAAACCTTGTCCAGATTGTACGAGAAGCACTGCAAGCTTTCCCCCCCCCTTTATCTGATATAGTATTAAAAAGAATGAATAAGTTTCAGAGATACTTGGATGGGTATTTAAAAAGACAAATCTGTACTGTAACTTCTAAACCCCTGTGTGCCTACTGCAGGGGGCAGTCAGAGATATGCATCCCCCTGTTAAACTGTGAACAGTATAGGTATACTTATGGTTTCCATTACCAAAATACCTCAGAGTCTTTACAGTTCTATCCAGCAGAACAGCACTAGTTACCCTCTTGCAGCTTGCAGGCAAGGAAATGGGGCCTGAGATTACATGTGATTTACTCAAGGTCAGAGAGGAAATCTGCATTAATATTTCAACTCAAGTGTTTTGATCTCTAAAATCCAGCTAATTCAACCATTATACTGTCCTTTATCTATGCAGGTTATAAAGTTGAGCACATCCCTGTGGCACTTTCTGAATTAGAGTGAGAACCCTCAATCTCTTCCATGCCCATATGCTGCTAGAAAATAAATTACTTTAAGGCAAATTGTTTGATGAGAATAAAATGTTCAAATGTACTGTAACTTGAAAGTTATTCTTTACATACAAGCCAAAAAAACCCCCAAACAAACCAAACTGAAAAGAAAAAAAAAATATATATATACTCTGAATACTTAACAGACTCATGNTTCCATACAGTTTCTGAGCATGCAACGTTGAATAATGCTAGAATAAAAAAATGTGTCTGAAAAGAATTTAGTGGTCTACCTTTACCTTGAGGTGTAATTTTCTCCTGAATTGAGGTTCTTAAGACAAACTTTAATCTCTCAACTCTTTATTTGTCATTGACAAGGAGAAGCAAGGAAAGAACAATAAATCCCTGTTTGTAGACATAGGATAAAATGAAACTACTCAAGCATTTACCTTACACTACCAAATAGGAACTTCAGTTCCTCAGGACCCATTTTCTGGACCCCTTCCCCTTACTTATTATGCATTTGTCTAATAATTCACTTTTAGGTCAGCTTAGAAAATCACTTCTTACATGAAAGATATTAAAAACCTTGTCCAGATTGTACGAGAAGCACTGCAAGCTTTCCCCCCCCCTTTATCTGATATAGTATTAAAAAGAATGAATAAGTTTCAGAGATACTTGGATGGGTATTTAAAAAGACAAATCTGTACTGTAACTTCTAAACCCCTGTGTGCCTACTGCAGGGGGCAGTCAGAGATATGCATCCCCCTGTTAAACTGTGAACAGTATAGGTATACTTATGGTTTCCATTACCAAAATACCTCAGAGTCTTTACAGTTCTATCCAGCAGAACAGCACTAGTTACCCTCAGCTTGCAGGCAAGGAAATGGGGCCTGAGATTACGTGTGATTTACTCAAGGTCAGAGAGGAAATCTGCATTAAGATTTCAACTCAAGTGTTTTGATCTCTAAAATCCAGCTAATTCAACCATTATACTGTCCTTTATCTATGCAGGCTATAAAGTTGAGCACATCCCTGTGGCACTTTCTGAATTAGAGTGAGAACCCTCAATCTCTTCCATGCCCATACGCTGCTGGAAAATAAATTACTTCAAGGCAGATTGTTTGATGAGAATTAAATGTTCAAATGTACTGTAACTTGAAAGTTATTCTTTACATACAAGCCAAAAAAACCCCAAACAAACCCAACTGAAAAGAAAAAAAAAAAATATACTCTGAATACTTAAGAGACTCATGGGTACAAAACTATCCAATACCCAATTCTGAAGATTTGGGACAGGGACTGACTGGGTGCTATAAGAATTACAGCACAGCTGACAACTAAAGCAAACATCACAAGGCAATAAGTTGTGATGTCCTTGTAATCTATCCAATTTTATTAAGCCTGTGAGTTTCCTTCTTATTAGTCTGAGATGAATCAGGACTACATCTTGAGAAAGATGTAGTAGTTTTTTATAATCTTCAATTATTTCTTGGTTCCCTCAGGTTTCCTTGTAGTTCTAGCAAAAAGGATAATTTTCCCTTCTCAGTACTTTACTGGCTAGCCAACCTCTGGACAGTCTCCATATAAATCTGCCCAAATTCTACAGAGATGTTTTGTTTTCCTGAATTTTGTGGCCAGATTCTTATTTTTACTGATATTTTCCATCTCTTGTTATCATGGAAAAGAAGTAAGGCTGGAGAAGGCACTCACTCTGCCTTTGTGGAAAACCCTAAATATTCCCATCAAGCCTCTGGCTTGAACCTCAGAACTCTGTTGTAAGAACTGTAATCTTGTTTTTTCCTCCCCTGGGGGAACTTGAGGCAGATTCCTTCCAGCCCAGTACTGCTGCCAGAGCAGGGAGCAGGACGTTATGGCAGACTGTCCTCCAGTGGAGAGGACCAGAACTGACAGCCCTGAGTTCCGAATGGTAACTTTTCTGACCAATTTACAAACCCCAAGCTTTCACTGCAGAAGATTGTGCACTTTATTCTGTATCTCATTCTACCGCTCTGCAGACTGTCAAATTGCAAGGGGCTTCTTGGGATCACTGACAGACTTGCAAGGACCAATTAATTAAATGGTGCCCATTAGGGCAGCTTTCAGGAGCCTGAAACTTCTCAGCTGGATTTTCATTACACAGAAACATAGAAGATGTCAATGAGTTGACATCTATATTATCTGTTAATGTAGAATGAATAAATTTAATGGAAAAATATACATTTAAAAATGTATATTTTAAGTCTTCTTTTGTTATCTGTAAAAAGAAAATATTAAAAATCTATACTACATTTCAGTCTAATTCCAAGCAGCTTCTCAGTCTATTTGATTTTCTCAGAAGCAGAGGTAATCATGGAGATTTTACCACTGTAATTGATGTTGCCTTATAGAAGCACCTGAGACCTACTCTTTCAATTCAGACATCCTTTTTGCACATTGATAATAATTTCCAATAATCTCATTCCATTATAAATAGGCTGTCTATTATTCAATTTTTACCACATGACAGAAAAACAGGAGGCTTTGCCAAACCAATTAATGTTTTTCTTATCTGGAGTCCCAACAAATTAACAATGCATGTAAGGACCTCTGTCTGGCTTCTAGCAAACACAGAAGGCACAAAGTCATTGTTACAGGGAAGAAAAGGAGACTATGAGACAGGTGCTCTATAAAGTATGTCAAATGTCTGTATAAAGCAGAAAGCATTCTAATATGTTAAGATCAAGAACACTGCCCTCAACTAATCATCCAACTCCAGAAATGAAAAGATGATCAATTAGAAACATTGCATGTATTTCTGTGATAAAGAAGTGGGAGAGAACTACCTCAGGAATTGTGTTAAAACCATCACTCAACCTATTACAAAAAACTATTGATGCAGTTACGTGTCATTAGTGGCAATTAGTGAGAGGTTAAATGCTGCATGGTACAGTGACATTGTGCATTAATTGGAAACCACTCATGAGAAAAGAAAACTCTTACAAAATTAGGTTTGTAATGCCAGTATTTTAGAATAACTTGTCAGTCCTTGAGTGGTTAGACTCCTCGAAAATAAGAAGCATATTTTTGGTGATTTTTTTTTTTAACTGATCTTATTTTATATTTTGTTTGTATAAACTTGCAGAATAGACAAAAAGTAGAATTGTAAGAATAAGGCTCTCCAGTGATCTAGAAGAGAGAAGGGCAATTCATTCTGAGACAAGCGGATGCGTAACCAGAGTAAGCCTCTGAAATACTGGACTGAGTTCTGACTCATGACAGTCTTCACCTACTTGCCCTCAAGCAGATATCTTTTACCTCAATTCTCTATCTATAAAGGAGGAGAGGTAGTAAAACCAATTTGAAAAGACTTATTATAAGATGTTGAGGACTGTGGACACACCTAAGTAGATAGTGCAAGCAGAAAATGCCTATAAACGTACTTCAGAGCATCATTCATTTTAATCAACTCTGCTGTGAGAGCTGTAGCCCTCAAGAAAGAGGAGAGGTACAGAGCTTACTTGGCTAATGCAGTAATGCCCTGCAGCCTGTCTGCCCGGGCACTGCAGTGCAGAGCAGTTTGACTGGCACAGTTTTGTTGATCACTGCAGAAGAACACAAGAACAGTTCTTCTGGGTCAGATAAAGGTACCTCCAGCACTTTGGTCCAAATGTTGGCCAAAGAGTGGATATTTGCAAAGCAAATAGACAGTAATATTTTTCACAGAATGCCCTTCCACAAATGCGAACTGAAGTTTCCTAAACTGAGCAATGAATCTCAATGATTAACAAATTGCACTTGTTGCACACATAAGAAGAGATCATTGCCTGAAACAGGCTGTTGTCACTGTACTTCACTAAAGAAAAAGAGTGCAGGACTGTTAGCCCAAAATGAACCTAACATAGGTCTAACCTCAGCCTAAGATCCCAGGTGTTACCCTAACACCTGGGAAGCTTAACATAATGGAAACTTTGACCATGGTCTCACAGAAGTAACTCAGCTCTCATGTAAATGGACCTGGGCGTTATCTCCATGCATCACATCCTGGCTTATAAAATAGGGATAATAATAATACTGTACCCAACTGATATAAGGTGCCCCAATGTCAGAAATGACAGAAAAAAATGAGGGAAATTGGCTTTTTGTTTTTTGGCAGTATAAAAAAGGTAAAAATTTCTTTAAGAAGGGTATAACATTCAAGTGATGAATTGTGTCAAGGACCTGCCTGCTTCACCTACATTCCATCTGTTGAGCGTACTCCCCTCATAGCTTCGAAAAGCTTGTGTCAGAAGACCTCAAAAAGAGAAATAAGCAAACGAAAAAAAAACAACAACCAACAACTGCCATCAGCTGAGAGGATTTTCTAGGTTAGAATCCTTCTTTAGAATTTCTCCACCAATGGGTCTGTTTAAGATTGCCATAAAATGTAACATAGGTGTTCTTGGAATGGCTATGTTACATTTTAGAGCAATCTTAAAGACCCCGAAGTTAGAAAGGTGCCCCATACCCCTCCAAAATATATTAGGTGGCATATAGAGAGCACATGAGGAACACACATTTTATTGGATGGCTAATAATGCACTAAAGGTTCTGTCATTCATGAGTAATTTGGCCATCAAAACTGAAAGGTCACAAGGTATTTGCTGGTTGTACATATAACCTCTACCAACTGTATATGAATGTAAATGGGTTTGTAGTTTTTCATAGTTTCTGGTCACAAACTCTGAATTTAAAGTTATCCACTTATTTATTACAACGTATTTTTCAAGTTTCAAAATTTGGTGTATTTTCTTCAGACTTGACAATATCAAGCACTTTCCACCAACTGCTGAAACTCTCTGCCATCCATATCCTGCCAAACATAAGAAAGGTAGATAAATATGGAAGATGGAAATGAAATGGGAACAGATGGGCTCATCTGCAATTATACCTCTGAAAAGACTGAGAGCCTCACAGAGATTTATAAACCTCCTGGAGTCCAGGCATTTGCTGATCACATAAAATGATCCTGAAAATGTTTTCAATGAGTAACTGAAAATAGCAATTTTTTGTGGAATACAGAAAACTTCTCAAATCAACACTGAACCAACAAGGAGAAAACAATTAGGGATCCAACGTGTACATAATTTGAGTAAACAAAAGTTTCAGAGAAGTTGTTCCTGGCCCTAAGACTTCAGCCAAGCAACAAAGCAATTTTTAAATAAGTGTGATGAGATGACCTGACTAACAAGAATGATTCAAAGGTGGCTGATTGGGTCTGTCATTAGGATGTGTCAGTTAGCTCAGTTTTCCTCTGTAGGAAAGGACGTAACTTTTCTTGGTCTGGTAACAGTTGTTCCGTCAGATCTTCCCTTTTTGGACAAAATAAAGCTGAGCAGTATTCTGCCATCTTCCTCCCCTTGTTATCCCATTAACAGTCTTGTTTTTGCTTCTGTATGTGTTAAAGGAGCAGTTATGCATGAGGTAGTGAGTTCATCCCTACAAAGAGAGAACTATTTATCTATTATATGTCCAACTGCTTGGTGGAATTAACAATTCAGGGAATATCTTCAGTTTATATCCCCACTTTCAGCCAAGATAAGGCCTGCTCAGTCGTGATGGCTTTCTTTTTAAAATGTCCCTTTTTCTCAGTAGAACATCAACCAGCCTAGACAGAAATGACTTCAGTTTATAAAGTGTTGGCCATGCAATAACAACAGAAAAGTGTTAAATAATATAATTTGTATAAACTGAATTTAAAATAGCAAGCTCTAGCTATACAAAATTTCATACAGCAAGGGCTGATATCCCCAGGGCACTTGTGGCTAACAGATTGATTCACAAAAGTCCAAGTCAATTTGCTAGGAATCCAAAAAGAAAATTAAAGCCCGTGCCTTTGAACCACCTGTCAAAGCATCTGAACTGAAAAAAAATCAGGAAATTTCATCAGCTAGCTTCTAAACTGAATGAGATGCAGGAGATGCTCAAAATGGAATTTCTCCCAGGACAGAGGTCAGAAAACATCCCAGCAGTAAGATTGAAACATTTTCTAGCAATAGAAAAAATATTTTGAGAAGCAAATTTTCTAGGAAATATGAATAGAAAACATCGCCACGCCAGCTGTTAATAAGTGGTAACAGAAAGACCACTTGTTTACCCAGTAATAACATTTGCAGAAACACATCTCCATGCTTTTTCCAGTATTAATCAAAGTTCTGACCTCAAAGTAATTGAAAAACCTTGAGAGACTTTGTAAGGAAAAGAAAAGGACCAAAACCTCAGCTCCAGCAAGGACAATGAGAAAGAGAACTACCCTGCTGTGAAACAATGACTTATATCTAATTTCTCCAAAACTGCTTTTTCATTCAGCCATGGAAAGAACTTTTCAGGCCAAACAAACCTAATTGACTTAGTCTGCAAGGAATAGCATTTAAAATAGAGAAAAGGTTACAGGTTTTCACAAGTCAGCTTCTAAAACTTGTTCTGAGAGACAGAACTAATACATGTGCAATGTTTCTGCTCTGTTCTTTTTCATTAAGCTATGGGTAAAGAGGACTGGATTTTCTAAAAACAGCTTGAAAGAAAGTCCAACATTAGTAGTGTGCAGTGCTTTGAAAAGTCTGTGCTCAATAGCTTTTCACAGAAATTCATAAAACAATAGAAAAAGTAGAACTGGGAGTCAAGAAAAGCACCATAAAATGATCATTATTTGTTTCCCCTCAAATGTTTCAATTCTGTAAATATAATTCTAGCCTAACTGCTTCAAGCTTAGTGTTCAAGCTACAATCTGGGTTCCATTTCAAGGTGTTCTCAAGTGGTCAGTAATGCTTCCAATTAAACAAAGCAAGCACAACGTCAAATGCCATACAGTCTTATTTTCCTGAATACAAACTAGAGCAACATGAATCCACTATGACAGGATGAAAACAAACCTCTCCATTTCTGTGTGAAGTCAATAAAATCAACTGATTTCTGTATTTTCACTGCTATTTAAAAATAGAGGATACAAGTGAAGACAGAAAAGTCTTTTTCCAGCAAACTGATTTGTTGTGAAAGTTTTCAGATTTTCCCTATGTCTATTTTAGCCTTATTGTCTGTTCGGGTCTTTTGGAAGATGGAGCAATGAAGTTAATCTGACTTAAGTCTGAATACTTGTTTCATAAAATATTTGACTATCTAGGGGGGGAGAGCAGAATGAGGAGGTGAGACAGCATAGAGAAATTAAAAGAAATTCAATTATCATAATCTATTTTCATGGTAATTTTGTTAATTTGTTAGAGAGAGGTTGAGATCCAAAAAGGTATACCTAAATGGAGAGAGAAAGTCTGGAAGCTGAAGCTCCATCTAGGAAATGATACTTACTTTTAACTGGAAGAGTTAAAAACTTTTAGAGTATTTTATAAAAAAGAATAGAATTTTTAATTCTTAATTTCTAGATGTTCTAACATTGATACCAGAAGTATTCAACCTGTGATATACTGAAAGACAGACTCAATAGTTATTGTAGACACTAAAGCTTAAAAGCTATGAATTTGTTAGATGAAATTATTTTGGGATTAGTTCAGGGAGGAAATTTGTAGTGCAGAATAGTAGAAAATGTACTTCCTTCATCTGGGATCAGTTGTAGGTGTTAAAAATTACTTTTTCACCTATGCAATATTTTAAGCAAATATTTTGCTAAGTAAATCAGTATTTGCAACCATTACTTTTTTTCTCTGTTGTACCAACAGTGGCAAGGTTCCTAGTCTCACTTTCTTTCCATTATTTCTGCCATCCTCTCACTTGGTACAGATCTCCTTTCTTGCCCAGTCACTCATGCTTCCCAAGATCAAAACTGCCAACTAGTTCACTAAATCGTTGCAAAATACTCTGTCATCTAAACATTTTTATTTCTATAATATTGAGTCATGCAGAGAGCCTTCCACACAGCATTTATTTGCAGCAAGGAAAATGCTATAAAGTTGCACAGCTATCCAAGCTCTGAGGGCATTCAATGTAGAGTGGAATTAAAATTACACTCTGCCACAAAACCCTTCAGTAACTGAGGTATGGAAAAAGGGAGAGGAAATTGAAAAGATGGAAATGCATGAGGTATTTAGGGCTGAGGTTATCACCTCAATTACACAAAGGAGTAAAACAAAATGAACATAGATAGGTAAGGTCAAAATGTAGTTTGATATTTCTGTGTAGCTTAAAGGACAAAGAAAAAGGATTTATTTGAAAAATCTCTCCTTACAATTCTCTAGAAAGTATTCTCTCCCAAATAACCAGACAATATAGTTTTAGTTACTGAAGGTGTGGGGATATACAAACACACACTTCAAGGTGCTACAGCTTGCCTGCCACCAGCTGTGCCCCTATAAAGCCTTCAGGGCAAATATTTGTCACCATTTCTAACTTCCACAATAATTTGCTCTTTAAAACATACATATATATATTTATATATATCCTGCATATTAAATTTAGAAAGCTCATTTTCAATGAATTTTTACATAAGCCTTTTCCTTACACAAAAGGTAAAAACTCTTAAGAAGTTGAAGAAGATTGGAAAAGGGTGAGAAGACAATGGAAAGATTCTACTTCTACTCTCTTTTGCATATACTCTGGGGATAAAAGAAGGTCTCTGTACCAGGTCACTTGAACAATCACAATGTTCTCTCATTACTGACATTATTCCAGATTATACCATGAACTAAAGATCCAGTANGTGTTCTCTCATGGGTGCTACTGACGTTATTCCATATTATACCATGAACTAAAGATCCAGTAAAATGGAGTAACAAAAGATTTCCTTCTTTCTCAGATCAGTCAGTGCACTTCCAGCCAGTTTGCCCTCTCTTTCGTAAGTAAATACAACCTTGATTCTCTCTCTTCTTTTCCCATTGCAGAAAAACGTATGTCCTTTCAATCAGAGAAGGAAAAGAGAAGGTTACTCTTTGAGCCTGTCATACAACCGGCCAGCCTGTCTAACTTACAAGGTCAGAAGATTCAAAAAAGTGAGGTTTTTCTTCTCTTTTCCAATCTTATGGAGTGATAAGTGCTTACCTGATTAAACCAGCGGATAAGAACATCTATTGTAATTCTTTCCTCTCTTCTCCTTCAGTTCCTTCCTTTGGCTCCAAGAGATAAGAACCGAGAACTTTTAGCCTGGCATTGATCCAATCTTTGAAAGGACTTGCTGATTATGGGTAAAGTTCTTATTCAAATGAGCAGTCCTCCTAAAGCAAACACTAATGTTGCCTGACTGTAATGAATAGGATTTAATCCTATATTTTAAATGAATTTCCATATCACATGAAAGTATATTTATATATCCCAGTCTCTAATCTGACTGGATTTTACACTGACTTCTGCTAAAGAGGAATCTACAGCACATGAAGACATCAAGTTAGATCACGGCTAATTATCTTGCCCTGCCATAAAGAGAATATAAACAGTCACAACAAAGGACAAGAAAATGAAGGCATTTCAAATGTCACATTAAATATATTTGTATTTATAGACTAATTAAAATTTTATATACTAAATATAAATATATCTAAACTGTCTCCTTTCCAACAAAAGGTCCCAGCACACTTTGCAATTTCATACACATAAGCCATTTCATAATCTCTCCTTTCTTACTTTAAAGCTTTTAAATTTCAATATATCCCTTCTGAGATGGGAAGAGACACTAGAAAAGCACAAGCAACCCACAGTGTTGACGAACACCGTATTAATACAGAGATATAATGATTACTTATTTATTTTCTATTCTTTCCCTAATAATTCCTAAAAGGTAATTTCTTCTTGACACTCATCAAACACCAAGCTGATACTTTTCACTAGCACTATCTAACAACTATCCCAAGATCTTGCTTTTGACAATTAATAAGCCCAGAGATCATCATTTTATATGTGGAGCTCAAGCTGTTTTCTTTCTCTTCATCACTTTACATTTATTGACACTGAATTTCACCATTTTACTGCACAGTCACTAGTCTCAGAAAATCCTTCTGTAATTATTCTTGATTTTTCTCTAACAACAGTAAATAATACCACAGCACTGCTCATTACAAGATAACTCATGAATATGCTGAAATATGGTAATACTTGCTTTTTTCCCTGCTATAGAAATTAGAATCTAGAATTAGCAATGGGGCATAGTCTCTTATACAGGAATCTCCATTTAAAAGAGGAGATAGGAAACTTAATATAAATCATCATATTATCTTTAGCTATAGAAACACAACTGAGACAAAAACAGGTTGATTTGGTAAAACCAAAATTAAATAAGTCCATTTAAAAGAGTACATCACAAACTTATTGCTTAAAATGTCTTGAAAATAGTTCTGGGATGATTTCAGACTGTTTCCATATTTTTATTTTCTTCATAATATGTAATTCAGCTAAAGGCCATGCAAATACCCCAAGTAGACTGGAATAGCTGGGTCTTTATTTTGTTATTGGGTTAAAAATTTTTGGTCATTTCAAGATGATTCCTTGTTCTTTGCAACAGTTTTAATGTTGTAAATGCATCCTGCAGCTACAGTGTTACTGGATGTTCATTTGGTACATTTGATCTAAACTAAGTAAATGATCTTGCCAGTAAAACACACACAGGTTGAGGGACTACATATACAAGTACTTCTAATAGTATTTAGAAATTAAAATGTAAGCAACTTTTGACTTGAGTAAACCCATATATATACCAGTTGACATCTTTCATTTTTGTCTTTGACATAAATCTTTGTTTCCAAAAAAATTCAGTCAACAATTCTTTAAATGAAAAATGCAAGTTCAGCAGTGATAAAACATTCTATAAATCTTAATCAAATGCAACTAAAAATTCTGGAAATAACTACTTGATGAATTCCATAAGTTTCTAACGGAAACGTTATCTTCATGAATACATTTTGTTAAAACTTGTTTTCTATTTAATTTCCATTTTTTTTAATGTCAACATGATGTGGAACATTTTTAAATATAGATCCTTTTCCCCTGGCTTTTCAGCTTTAAAAAGACCTTATCTTCATGTCTAATTCTGATATTTATACTTTCTGTGATCCAAGTAGTCAATTATTTTAAAACTAAAAATTTTTAAGGAAGTGTAAGAACAGGCATTTTGGAAACACCCTGAAAAGTGGAAANCAAGGAAGTGTAAGAACAGTCAAAATGAAAGGCTAAGCATTTTGGAAACACCCTGAAAAGTGGAAAGTTTTAACCCAGGCTTCAGGCTTCTTGAAAAGACCTATGTCACTCACTTATGGAGTTCACTACAGGTGCTAAGTCAACCTTGTCCATCTGAAACTGTCCTTCAGATAACAACTGAGGATACATTACATATTAAAAAATAAAATGAAATTTAAAAATCTATCATCAAGGTGACTTGATTTTACAAAGATTGACATTACAGTAAAATTTTTGCAATGTGCTTTATTTTGAGGTCATGATATTTTAATCTAAAATGATAGATAGACGCAAACTTTGCAGTGAAATATAATTTGCTTAGAAACACTTCAGACAGAATTCTGTTAGGAAACTGCCTCCATGTGTTATATTTTGGAGTTCAAAAGAAACCAGAATGTAGCAAAAAGCCAGTTTGAATTATAGAAATCTGAGCCTTAATATAGTCTATGCAGTTTAAAAAAAAGAGGAAATTATATTTCAAGGGGCAGCTGAGAATTCATTCCATGAATGCACTATTATTCATATGCAAAAACCTCCAGCTTTTGTGAAGCTTTAATATGTGAGATGAGTAAAATGTTAGATTATTCAAAATTTTAGAGTTCATTGGATCAGCTTTCTCAAAATGATGGTGCTTTTGATGAATAACATTCAATTGCTCAGAATTTATTAACAAAATCATTGTTTATTCCTAACCACCTAAGAAAATAATTTCTTCATCCACCAATATATAATTCAATCACAAACCTCAGTGAAATTGTTTATTCATAGCAGGAGCTGATGAAAATTATTCTCATTATACCTATATATGATTTGAAATATTGTATTCAGTATATTTGATAAGAGTTTGAACCTTTTTCTCAGTTCAACAATTAAAAAAAAAATCCCATAAAAGTGAGATCCCATAATAAGCTGAATTAACTCTTTTGAGTTGTTCTTTAATAGTTCTTAAAATTCAGCAAAGAATTCAGAGATGTCAGCCTGAAAACCACCTGACTTCTTGAGCCAATGCCTGTGATTGTGTTTAGTCCTGTTAAGAATCTGAGGCAAAGCCAGAACATCAACTGCTCAAATGTTCATCAATCTCTGCATGATCTGCTAGAAATCAGACACGGCTGAAGTTCAAAATTCTGAATATGAGAACAAAATGATGCAACCCCACTGGATATAAAATGACAGGTCATACACCCTAAAGCTGAGTAAGGCTATGAATATAAAATAAACTTAGTATGAACATCAAATCCTTTGCTAGAAGGTAAAAATGAGACAAAAATGGAGCTGGTGACATTTCAGTCAAATGAGATGGGAATGGAATAGAAGCTTTGAAAGCTGAGAGATAACTCAAGGAATGCAGAAGAGTCAGCGATCTGCTATAATAGTATTTCAAAGACAGATTATTTTCAGAGCTAAATCAGGCTTTAAAGATACAAAAGTAACTACAAGCCTTCCTCATACTAATCTGCCAGAGAAAACAATCCCTGTTTAGTCTCTGAGGCTATGAATGCAGGACTTTTTATTTTCATTTATTGAAATTCATGAAATTCAAGCTATATTTACAATGAGTTGGCAGATTAGGTATAGAAGTCTCAGCTTACATTACTTTTGGAGGAATTCAACTCAACACACACTTTCCTAAGCAGTTCAGTAGTTACTGTCCTGTGCACCACATCCAGATGTGCAGCTGTCCTTCTTTCTTGACAGGAAGTCTATCATGGAAAAAATCACGGAATTAGCCCTGACTTTTCCAACAAGTCTTCTCTATCTGGTGCAAGCAACTCAATCAATCAAGAATGAGATGGATGTAAAGGCTTTTTCAGCATTATCACCAGGATTTATAATTTCAAAAGAGTGAATATCTTGTGGAGATATTTTTACATATATATACACACTAGTTAAATCAGCTCTGCAATAGTTGCCAAGTAGCACCCGTTGCTCACCAAAACCACTTTGAAGGGGTGATCCTTCAACAAATATTTACTTTTTCCACACTAGATGTCCACAATTGGATATATAACAAGCAACTGCTACAAATAACATGACCACGTTCTCAGTTTTACTGCTCTTCTTTCTTCCAAGAGAACATACACCTATTCACACAACTGCTGCAAGAAAGTTATCTATAACTTAAAACATAATTGACCACTAAAGAAGGTTTTTCCCTGCTACTGACCTTGTAGTAAACTCTATCCATAATTGACTGTGCATGTCTCTCTACTTGTAAACTTTACCAAAATATATACTTTACCTGCTTTCTTTTTCTTTTTGAGCAATTCCTTAAAATAATTTGTCACAGGGGAAAAAAAAAGACACAAAAATCTATGTTTTATGTCCCTTTGAAATGTGCAGTTTTGCAAAGGCAGTAAACAAGTGCACATCTGACCTTCTGTGCTATAAAGCATGGAAACTAAACTGATTCCCATGAAGGTGCAAGCAGAAATCAAAGAACCCAACACCCCAAATAAATGTAAAAAAGTCCCTTTCCCAGCCTGGTTTCTTTCAGACATGTGCTCAATGGTTAACTGCTGTGGGTGCTACCTCTGACTGAGGCCTCTCCTACAGTGGGGGCATTTTTAAAATGTTCTTTTCCTTTCTGATAGCTAGTAATGATATCACATTCAACTGTTCCCCCAGAGAAGGTCCTGACAGGGCCTCACTCCTCTAACTGATCTTCTGAAATTAACTCAGGACACTGAGCCATCTTCCACTCTGTTAAATACATCTGTAATTAGGCATCAGTTACAAGAACTGTAGATACATAGATGTACATGAAAAAGCTTCCAGAGGAGTGACAACTGAGCACTGGTGAGCACTCTAAACTAGTGTTGTTTCTTTTACTTACATGTTATACTGCAGCCTGTATCAGCGGTTGCAAAAAATACTTCTTGCCTCTTAGAATTCTCACCACTCTTGAAATAACTTCGTTGGTTGCCTAAACAGGTCATCCAAACTCACAGAATTCCATTTCTCGGACAACCTAGAGCATGTCTTAAGCGTATACATGTGTGGTTACAAAAATATGTGTGTAAAAGTGTTTTCATTTAAATACAGAATCATCTATTAATAAGTTCCATTTTCAAATCCTGTTGGAATTCAGTGTCTAAACTTTCCATGACTTCTTTCCAGTAACTTCCTAATCTCTCCCATTTACTGGTAAAGGCAGCATTCAATCATATTGATATTGCACAAGTACTGCACTGTGAGTCAGAGAGATGTATTACCAGTGCACGCATATGAAAATATTAATGTGAAGAGTATTATTAAAGTTCACAGAAAATAGTTTATATCTTTTAGTAATACTGAATATTAAACACTCTTATAATGCACCATACATATAAAATCAATTTTCTCTCTTATAAAGGTGTAAGGAAAGTAGAATGAATCAATTTGAGCTGTAGAAACAGCAGAAGCCCATCCATTTTCAGGTGGATTAAGAACAGAATCCAGTTGTTTGTTGCTGGCAGGAGTGCTGTGACAGCAAAGCAGGATAGAAGGTAAAAGAGATTTGTGAGCTATGGCTACTATACCTTTTACTTCTTTCCTAAATATCTCTCAATGTTTTTCCATGAAACATGAACCTCTTGTAATCAGAATGGCACACGTCTGTGTTTGATTTCAAGATGTCCAAAGCCTCCTCAAGGCAGTGGCCACAGCTCCAGCCAGAATGCTGGATGACCACATCTTATTGTGCATGACAGCAGAAGCATACAATGTGCACAAACAGCCTGATCCATCCAGAGATGCACCCATCAAGCTGTGGAGTGATGCAGCACAGGGATACTCCCTGGCAGAATAAAGCTGCCCCAGCACAGGCTCCAAAGCACTGTACAACACTTCTGAGTAAAAACCTGGAGTAGCAAACCCTGATCAGGACTATGAAAGTACACAGAGAAGACACTATTTATCAGCATGGAACATTACAAAATTGAAGATACTTATTGAAAGGATGAGAATTTACCTTTTTCTGCATTATATTTTCTTGAGTACAGTCAATGAGACAATTGTGCATATCCTAAAAACAGAGAAGGGAAAGTACAGGATTTCCTGTCACAGACTCCAGCAATAACTAGAATTAGAAATTGCTGTTAACTAATATATTACAGGTTCCAGAATACTAAGAATGAAAATTAATGTAAGTCATAAATTATAGTTAGTTCAATAAACAAACTGTATTCCCTAGGTGGGAATATTTTTTCTTCTTACACTTTACACAAGGATCAAACCTTTGAAAGCAACATCAGCATTTTAAGCTCTGCTGCACTACAACGATATCATTAATTAGTTTTTGTTTGGTTTTATTTTTCTAGTATGGGCAACAAGATTGAAGTAGATGGAAAAAAATTTTTTTCTCCTAATTTTCTTTCTTACTGTCTTCTTTGATTGCAGCAACAGCAATTGACGTACAATGATACACCTGATATCATCATGCTAACAACTGGCTACTCTGCTTGTTTTCCCCTAGGCTTGTTGGGTAATTTTCCTGAGGTCAAGTTATTTTTACAAAGCCTCTCAGCAGGAGGGAGGGCTCTCCATGCTATCTTTGAAATTCACAGTATGCTGGCACATTGCAGCTGCTTTCCCAGTGACTGGGGGATAATCAGCACTGCAGGATCTTCTGCAAAAAATCAGGGAAAGGCATGTTTTAGCTTTCTGGAGAAGCCCAATCAAAAGACATTCACTGCATGGATCTGAACCAGCACCCATCTTTTCTGCAGCCAAGGGAGTTCAGTAAAATGTCCAAATCTAACCTGAATCTGGTAACTGTTCAGAAGAGAAAACTACTGACCAAGAACCCAATATCAAAAAATAAACCAAGTAAAAAAAATTCACTGAATACCTCAATAACAGGATGTTGAGTAGCTGAAATGTTTATTTAGCTAAGTCCAAAAGACACTCAGTCATATTGGTTATCTGTTCTACTTTAGTATAATAACTATTGTTTGGGTTTTTTTCTAAACTGGTGTACAACTAGGCTGAGTTCACATCTAAAGCAGAGAAGCACCAAATGCAGAAGCTAATGTATCAGCAGTGTTTCTCTCATATCCTGTGGTAAGGGGAGCTTTAATAGACCAGAAGATAACTGTGAAACAATTAATACATAACCCTCACACACACACAAAGAGAACAGAACAGCTGCATGTGTTCCCATATACACAACAAAATGACCAATCAAAATAAAGGATAATAAAAGCAAGGTTGATTATCCAAAGCTTAGCATAATTTTCAGCTATAAATTAAAAACATTGCAGCAACACTGACTCTGTTGTGTGGTTGGCTTTTTTTCCTGTAAAGATTTACAACTGCTTGATAAACAAAAATTTTGAAAAATGCTGATTTAACTCCTGAATATCATTAGATGCTGATATTTGTTTTATAACTCTTGGTAGTTTGTAATTATTCCTAAAGTATCATTTTCAAAGGAAACTACAACTTATTCAGTGAATTTATTATTTTCACTCAAAACTTAATCTCTGGGCACAGACATTTCCTTTTCCCTCTGTCCTACATTGCTTTGCTCCCTCCTGCTCAGAAGGTCTTTGTATTTTAGAGCATATCTGAAGGCTCATTGGCTATTCTGTTTACAATGTTATTTTGTAGAGCTCTAATTAACTCTGACCTTAGCATTCTGAGTCTAGAATTCAAGCCTTTTGACAAATTATTAATCACGGAGATGAGAAGCTCAAAAATAAGAAAATGCAAAGCTTATTTGTGGCCATAGGCACATTAATCTTTGTTATTCAGCAGTTACGGGTTTTGACAAGAATACTAACACAAATGATGCAGTGGTAAAATTTCTGCATGAGAACTTTTTTTCTGACTGGCATGTAGATTAGTAGGAACCCTCCTGCTACTCTGACCTGTGCATCAGCTTCTCTTCAGCCCATTT
Source organism: Pachyramphus minor (assembly GCA_013397135.1). Taxonomy (NCBI): domain Eukaryota; kingdom Metazoa; phylum Chordata; class Aves; order Passeriformes; family Tyrannidae; genus Pachyramphus; species Pachyramphus minor. Next base: position 255,052 of record VYXB01002417.1, read on the forward strand.
TGTTGAAAAAAACAAATCAAAGTTAAAATACTTTACCACTCATCCAGCCTCCTCTAATCTGCTTATTAGAACTCCGTAGGAAAAAAATAAAATTCTGTACATCATATTTTTAGTAGTAGAGTAATAAATTTAATATACTTAAAAAAAAAATTAACAACAAAACCACAAACCAACAACCCACCAAACCCCACAACCCAAAACCCTCATAAACTTATGTAGGGAAACCCTGTTTTTTTCGTTCTCTCCCTTGATATTGAACAAAGAGAATATAAACTTTCTGTACATTTTCAGCCACTGTGCTGAGCATCTCAAACCTTAGGAAAATTCCTTCTCACAGGCAAAGAAAATAAATGTAAAGAAACCAATTCCTCTACCATAAATATTTAATCTTATTTCATTCTCTGGCAAAAGAAAAAATAAAAGAAAAACAGAATTGGAGAAAGGAAAAGGGGAAATGTGTTAAAAGACAAAGACCTTTCCAGAAACTTGAATGACCTATAAGCAATTGCATTTTCTCAGGCCTGTATTTCCATCAATTGCTCATGAAGATGTAAGTGACTGGGATTCCAAGCTTTATCCAAATTTCCAGTTCAGCACATTGACTGCTCCTTCTTAGAGCCTAAGCTTTCCATCAAAGAAGAAAATCAAATCAGTTTGATACTATTAGTTCTTGATAAATCCATTTTGGTTGTTTCATATAGCCTTATTAGGCTCCTGAGTATCTGGTTATTGTTAACCTTTCTGCAAAGAGAGAAGTCTCTTAGAATGCTTCCTCCCTTGAATCTACTGTTTTACTGTCTGATCAATTGATAGCCTGACTAATGCCATTGTTCTCTTTTTCATCTAATGTATTTATAGAACCTCTTCCTTTCTTTACCCCTAGTAGATAACAATGCACTCAGGACTTTAGCCCTGGCTGATTTTTAGCCTAAAGGTTTTTGATAGCCTTTAAGAGACAACTGCTCTTTTTTCCATTTTTGTGTGTATCCTTTTGTATTGAAGATACCACGACACAGCCAAATTACCTTTTACTGCCTTCTTACTTTCCTCTGCTTTTAGACAGTTGGCTCTTTTGCCGATACGACCTGGGTTAGTCATGCTTGGATTCATTTCTCTGGACACTTTTGTACCATCAGTGAATCTTGGTTTGTCAATTATTTCTGATAAAGTCCTCCTGCAACACTGTCTGCTAACTCAGAGGCAGCAGTTTGATCTGAGAGAGCTGCTCAGCCCACCAGACATTCTGAACAAGCCTTTAGACAGCTGTTGTTCAAATCCCTATAGTGATGATAATTTTACCTGGGAAGCCAATGCAATCTGTGACATTTTCAATTCTCACTAAAAGTACAGGCACATTATGATATTATCTGGAAATGAAAATTTGGATTTAAGAAGTTGGAGTCCTATTAAAAGCACATTACAGGCCCAGCTAATTGTTTCAGTCAGGACATTACTAATGGTTTGTATGTAAACTCCAAACCAATTAACTGTCTCTGCCAGTTGCAGTTATTGAACAGGGTACAACTACTATGTATTTTTTACTAATTTTAGTAATTTGGATTGTTATTGTTCAATGACTGCAAAACATCCAAGGCCTCGGAGCCAGACAAGTGGTTGGCTACATACAGCAATGGCCCCTGCTAATTCCTGTTTTTTCTTCTTTATTACTAACACAAAATCTATTGGGATGGGTAAGATGACTGTTATCACCAGGCACATATAGAGATGGATAATTTTGTGACAGCTGCTTTTATATTCAGGATTTCAGATGACCAGAGGTAGCTAAACAAATATTATTCAGGAACATATGTTAGCTTTTATTTTAATGCAAATGTTGTGAATATGTGAACTGAAACATATATTTGATGTTCACAGACTGATAACAGCAGACTATCAGATATAAAAAAGATACAAAGCAATTTTGTATAGTGCAGATGCTCTATTGCATAGGGCTACTCACATGGGACTCAGTAGAGGTGGTTTCTGTTATGCCAGTGGTTTGTTCTGTAACCTGTTGTTATATTATTTCTTTCCACTCACTGATTTTCATTAAGGATAAAGGATTACTTCTGCCTGTGAATTTCTCCAGCACAGGATCTTTCATTTGAAATCAGGCCCTGATCCTAGAGAAAACAAAACAATAAAACACCCATCAAAACCATCTACCCAACCATAAAAAAATATCCATTCTGTATAGCCATAGAGCATTATTGGTTGTTAGCTGATAAACCTATAGTAGCTGCTGTGTATCTACAATACACAATAACCAGGAGAAATCCAGTTATGTCAATAGCAATACTTAACCACTGCAGTAAATACATGCCTTATCTCAAGCACCATGCCAGAAAACTGCTTCTATCTGTGATGTGTAGAAAAGCAACAATTACAGTCATTTAATTGACCTGATACAAGTGCAGTTCTGGAGCTAACATATACAGAGATATCATCACCCAATCTATTAGGACAGTATTGACATTTGCAGAAATTGCTTTCTGAAGATTAAGATGAAACAAAGTTGGGATTGATTTAAGTATTCAAAAGGATTTTATTCACTGGTTTTACACTGTAGCAACTGTCATTTCTGAAAGTCAGATGGATTTAAATTGATTTGAAGTAGAGTTCTTATTTAATTATCTGGCACAATTGCAGTATATGAAACTTACTGATTACCATGAGAGGCTCTCTCTGGCAAAAGCTTACGGCAAAGAGAGATGGAAGGCAACAGATGAGAGGAAGACTGTTAACAGGCTGATGAAGAATGAAGACATACAAGGCTAAATCACCAAGGAGTGTGTTTTGAAGTTCTTGTGCATTTCCAGATTGACTAAGGATTAAGAGCTTTATGGAAAAAATAGATTGAATAATTTCTGGGAAAATCAAATAACTTAAAGACTTCAAAGTGGAGCAGTAAACTTAAACCCATAAAGCTGTGGAAGAAATTGTGCTCTTTCAGAGGAACAATATTACAGCACTTGCAGAACAGGCAGAAGTCTAGACTTTTATGCTGTCCTGAGACCAGAGGGATACAAAAATGCCATCCTCAGCCTGTACCTCTCTGCAGAGGCACTGATGCTGCATGCTTAGGTCGTGGCACCCTTTCTCTTGACTGTTTTTCACGCAGGAGCAGGAGTATCACTGGGATCAGCTGAGAAAGTCACCCATGTCAGTACATTCAAAGAAGTTTTTATGTAAGGATATGTGGGAAGGGAAGAGGGTGAGAAGAAAGCACTGAGTGTTTGAGTTGACCAGGTAAATGGCTGGTGTCATCAACATTCTCAGTGATGATACAGTACTTAAGTCTTCAAATCTGCTCTGAAAGACTTCCTAAATTTTGAGCCTCAGTGTTAAAAATTACAGAAAACCTGGATATTTTTCCCCTTTTGTTTCTGGATAATCCAAATCAGGCTCAGTCACAAGACGTTCAGATTTGTCACAATGGAGGTAGCTTTGGGCATACCAAAAAAATCAAATGCTAAGAGTCTAAAGAAACTCATGCTAAATGAGAGTCTTGTGAAACTCTGTGGGAATAGAGCAAGTTGGTGGAATTTGCAAAATTACAGTTCTGTACTTGTTGCCTAAATTTCAGCCATTTTCAGGTCATGCAGAAATACTTGCTGTCAGTCGCAAATGTACTGATGGAGAGCAGAGTTCCAGAGCATATTGGCACCACAGCTTCTAAAATCACACCCATAATCCACAGAGACTGAATGCCTTGGTGAGAAACATCAAGTTGCTCACAAGTCCATAATAAAACAGATGGGACATTTATATCAAGTAAATAAAAAAGCCTGATATGTTGCAGACCAGCTCCCAGATGGTCAAATCCCACAGGCCAGCTCAGAAAAACTGTCCTTGAAGTCAGTGGGAATTCTACTGAGCCAGGGCCTGCAGTATTTGGTTCTGAGATCGAAATACATTTCTGGCTATGGAACAAAACTCCAAAAAACTTAAAAGATATACTTTTCCTACTGAAAATGTAAACTCAGAGGTCTGAGAAGTATCAAATTGGCTCTGGCAGTATTTGATTCTACAAAACTCTACAAACCATGTGGCTGTGGTTGTTTTTGCTGGAGGCTGTGTTGCCTCTTTGAGGAGATAAGAAATAGTTGTCATTTTTCAGCCATCACTGGAAGCAGTCCCTAATACAGAAGACCATGATATAGCTCCTAATATCCAGCCTGATGCTTATTCCTGGAAAAAATAATGACTCTAACTGTGGCTCCCTTCAGCTATTCCTCATTATAAATGAGGGAACAGGAAAGATGCTGTTGCATGCTATTTCAAGGCATAAGACATTGGGTTTAACAGCCCTATAAAGGACAATCTTTAATATCCTTGTATTTTTTTGTTTATTTCTGAAACAAGGTGAAGGTACTGGAATAAAAATGCTTTCCTAGGTCAGTGTGGTCAGTTTACCTGATTCTGTGAGCTTCATGGCAAAAAATCCTACAAACTGTGTTTTCTAAAATGTGAGACACATGTCTTGTGAAGTAGAGCACTGGAGGTGTTTATCAGACAATCTTATCCAAAACAAGCACTTACTTCTGAGAAAAAACATAAGAAAATTAGGGGTGCATTTTTACCACACTTTAAATTACAATGAGCAAGATAAAACATTTCCTTTTGACATTTTGGACAAATTCAGGTAGTTATTTAGAAAGAGCATTAAGCAAAACTAACCTCATATCTAAAACAATTCAAATTTTGGCAAGACTAGTTTCCCTTTGAGCACACAGTATTGCTTCAAGGACAGTTTAGCAGAAGTGCTAAGATCTGGTTGAATTTCAATTGAAATTCTCCTCTCCCTTCTTTCCATGGCTTGCAGTGAGCTAAATTCCAAAGGAGCCAACTTCAATGTAATTAAAACTATGCTCCACTTTGAGGAAATACTGATTGCAGAAATTAAGATAAACTCAAGTTCTCAAATTTTTAACAAAGCCTAATAAGCTTGATTATTAAATCAATTCACTTTCCAGAGTTGTTCTGCAAGGGTCTAATACAAAATTTTTTATACCCACTTAAGTTCATCCATCACTGGTAAAATAATATGGGCTTTTGCAGATCACTCCCTTGCAACCACTCATAAATAAATGGTACAGCTCAGTAAATCTGCGTCCCTTATATGCCCTCTGCAATTTTATGCCTAAATTAAAAAGTCAGAATCTATTTCATATTGTCAAATAGATCTTTAGCAACTGGGGTTTGTTTTCATATTGTTGTAGCTAGTAAGCACAGTGAATACATGAGCTTTTTCTCTAAATTAAATGAAAATATTATTGTTTTTGCCCTAAGCAGACATTACAGTACATGCCCAGGAAGATAAATGTAGAAAACAAAATATAGCAAAAGATTGAGCACTTGTCAAAACCAAATTGAAGGCAGTAGGCAGCAAATTGGATTTTATTTTACAATAACATGCAGTTCACATCCTACTACTGTAATGAATATTATAATGTGTGCTTTCTAATATAATATCTAGTGATGCATTTCTAGAGCTATTTCTCAAAGCTTAAGGATATTCTTGTTATATCATGGCTCAGTACATAGTAGTGATAAGTTTGTTCAGTTCACTGCATAGCCTTAAGGATATCTTTTTCTGAAGAAAGGAAAATATTAATCTCTAGATCTCTCTAGTTACAGTGATTTCAAACTATGAAACTCGGCAGATTTACGTCTTCACATTGTCCAGCTCCCAAATACCTGTGGTTGCTTTAAGAACCAGTATGATAAACAAGCCTTAAGCCCTCCCTGAAGCTTAAAAAACAACACTGAATTATGTGGCTACAAACCCAGTTTGCAAATTATGAGTCCAAACCAACTTGATTTCCTAATTTTATGAAAAATTCAAAAGGTGGGTGATGACATTCATGATTGTGAGTCAGCAGACCCAGTGTTATCTGCTGCGTGGATCAGCGGTGCTGGGCTGGAGAAAGCAGAATCAGGTGGGCAGATGAGTCTCAGTGACTCCCAGAAAGGTCAGTCTTTGGCCCAGGAATTGAACCCTATCTTACATGAGACGATAATTTTTACTTTTACAAGAGAATCCATTTTTCTTGTGTTTGTAGGTGAGAGAAAGGGGCTGGTGTGTGCAGAACATAAGCGTAAAGAAATGGAAACAGAGAGATAAAGATCTTTTTATACTGGAGATTAAACTTTACTATATATTTCCAAAGTAAGAAGTATAGGTAAAAAAAGCAATAACGTGAAATGAGACAGGATCATGTGGGTGAGAAGGGATGCTTGGTTGTCATAACAAAGCAATACCTTCCTGCACAATTTAGATCTTCAGGGAACATTTCTTGCTGAATTTAGCTTAAAAATATGGCAATCAGAAAACACTGATATGCTGAGTCTGAAAGTGATAAAAAGTGTACATGGCTGCCAGCCTTGGGGATTACTGTGTGTGTTCCATATCAGATAATAGCTGAAAACAAGTTGTATATTGTGCTGTATAAATGGTATTTAAAAGAAAGAAGCTAAGGAGCTCTGCTATTACCATGCAGTCAGTAAGAGTGATGTTACTGCCTGTTAGTTCAAGGGCACCCATAAAATGCTTCTTTAACAAAAGCAAGCTCATGCAGTGAGACAATTACTTTCAAGAGTTTAGTCAGAGTGCATGTAAAACTTGACTGGAAAACTTATAAATATCCTGTATTTTTTAACTCCTATCAGGGAAGAACATACTTGATATTTAAGAATCTATTAATTTCTGATAATTATGAAAGAAAAATAAAATAGCTTGACTCCATTTAATTTGTTTGTTTTCTCAAAGAAGATCCCACATTTCTGCAACAGAAGTAGGCTGAGGAAGGTATGATGGCTCAAACCCACTTAAAAATTCAAATTTCTCCAAAACTTGTAATACGTGGAAAATACTTGTAGAACTGTCAATATAAGCTTAATTTTTCTGCCTTGGAGGAATTTCTGAAAAAAGTTATTAATATTCTGTGCGACATCTAGTGTTTGGTCAATTCTTTCTTTACGATAGAACTTATTGATTCCCATGGATTATTCAGGTCTCATGGTTAGATTGTCACAAATCTGATGTCTAGAATTTTACGGTTTCCATGAGTTCCACGTTTTAGATCAGTTTCTTTTCTATAATTACAAGTGATTAGTTACTGCAGACATTATTCCTAGTACTAATCCTAGTACTAATTCTTCCTTGGAGCTAATTTGATGCTGTGTCATTATTTATTTATTAGATATTGATCATAGGATTTATGAAGCACAGGAACTCAATGGGAAGAACTGTTTCTTTTAAAACAAAACTGGTTTAGCATAAAGATTAAAGACAGGTGAATTCCTGAAAAACATATTTGGTTTTGTTACTTTTCTCCATGTAGATGATTACTGGATTGAACTGTCATTGTCAGTAAAGAACTATGAAATACAATGAAAAATCATTATCAAATCCAAGGAGGGTGTTCAGTTGTATGTCTCAGAACAGGGAGGGTAATACTGAAATGCATTTCAGAAAACTGAAGAAAGAACAGAGGGGAGGAAAAAAAAAAATCTTGCAAAATAGATGCAAACTTGGAATGTGTAATAGGAAAGTCACATCATCTTCCCTTAAAATTTAGAGTTGATTGGCTAAAAAGAGAAAACACAGCCAGTAGCCAAATGAAGCACAGAGAAGATGAGAGGCAGCACTGGGCCACTGCTGATGATTTTCAAGACTGCACTGGAACTCCAAAGGAAGATGGCCAGATGAGAAGTACAGCTCATAAAAAATCATGATTGGAAGGTGACAAATTTTTTATTTTCAAACTAAGCCTTCTTCTTCAAGGCATAACTGGAAAAAAATGAAATATTTTCATAGGTAAGAGACATTTTTACATAACAAAACCTGGTTTGTTTAATGCACTATTTTAACCTATATACTTGCAAGTTGTATTTAGTTTAGGTGTTCTTTTGCTCTTGTCACTATATTACAGAGACTTCCAGACAACTTGCATGTCATTAAGAGATTAAGGAATAATTTTAAATATGGAAAAATTTAGCATAGGAAAAAATTGTAATTAAAAAACTATAAAAGTTTAAACATATTCAGAGCAACATCAAAGACTGAAACAGTTTTGTCCTTTTCACATTAGTTGCTGATCTCAGGAGAAACTTTAAGTCAAAAATCCACTCAAAAGTTAAGTTAAAATCTTAGTGTTTAAAATATATATATATCTGTTAATACAAAGACAGATACAGACCCAGCCAGCAGTATAAATACATTAACTCATTTGGTATTATAACAATTTTGTGGCATAGACTCGTAGAGCTGAAGTGCTTTTCTATTCCCATTTGTATTGTGGTAATGCCTGTCTTTTGCAGTGAGTAAACAAGCAGGATTTTGCTAATGAACTTTTGAATCCTTTTTAGTAGAATTCCTGTTCAGAGAGACAGTTAACTAGCAAATAAAATGTTTCAGCTTGGTCACAATTAACAAATTACAAACAAACCAGATCAGGAAACTGGAAGTAAATCCATCTTTTAAGTCCATTTTTTCCCTAGCATATTCAAAGATAATATTGGGGTAAAAAAAAAAAAAGCAGATTCTGAACATTACATGTTTGTTCAAAGACATAACTGAATGCCTTATTTTGTAAAAGGTGCATCAGTAAGAATAAAATGAAAAAAAGGAAAAAGATGCAGAGATACTAATATACAACAGAAGAAGTTAATACCATAAATTTCTTGTTAGATATAACAGATGACCAAAATTCATGTTGCTGTGTTTTAGCAGAGCTGATTTGCTTGTCTGCAACTCAATAAGAAGCTGTAGATTAGTTTTGTACTGTGTTGTACACAATCAGCTTCTGAATTAAGTCATATCTATTTGGAAGAGATGTAGAATATATTCTGCTTTAGAACTTAGCAGTTCCAAATTTCTCCAAAGCCTATGGTGATAAATGTCAACATACTCCTGCCTGAAAATAAGAACCTCAAATTGCTAATGAATTTGAAAACTTTCCAAGATATTTGGAGGCCACCTACAGAGAATCTGTGCTTGACCTTGAGCTGAAAAACCTCAGGGAGGTATCACAGTGTGCAGAACAAACTTCAGCAGCTGAGAATTCTGTCCTTTACAAAAGACTTGTGACCAAAATTACACACAGAGGCATGAAAAAAATGGCATGGAAGCAGACAATTAAATGGACACAGAAACAGCAAAGTATTTTGGGTTAAGTTTCATAACATATAGGGAACTGTGATTATAAGTGCTTACACTAAGGTGAATGGGGGATGAAAAAGTAGGCCTGCAGACTAATTTCCACATACCTCCCATCTGTTGGTATCAATGAAATCTCTTGAGATTAACAAAAGGAAACATTGCATGTACACAGAGCCCAGCTTCATCTTCCTCTTCAGTCCCAGTCAGTTCAGCCTCACCCTGCTGTGGCAGCCTGTCAGGTCTGGCTCCCTCCCCGCTCAGCCTCAGCACCAATCTCTCCATCAACTGGGGATTACAAGGCTTCTTCTTTCCTCTGTCCCAGACATTCCAGAGCCATCCCCCTTTACAAAGCTCTGTGGAAACAGGCAGACCTGAGCTCTGTTTCAGGGAGAACAGCAATTTAACCACCCTTTTCTCTTAAGTCGCTGCTAACAATCCCAGCCTGGCATAGCTCAAAGCTGTTATTTGAAAACCAGCTCTCTGATGTAGCTAAGCTCTATGAGATATGACAAGAGATTTTACAAGCTTTTAAATATTTTTAAAACGTGGAGTAAGAGACCTAAGAAGAAAAAACAAGGCACTCCCATCTTGCACAGCTCTCCCAACATGACCACTGAGAAGCCACATCACTTACAGAGCCAATAATGTCAGCAGATCTGCAGAGGCACACTGAGGATCTGCTTCTTCCCCTGCAGGCTTCATCTTCAGCTGGAGTGGGCTTAATCAATAAACCTGCAAGATGGAGAGAGAATTTCATAAGTTCAAAGGACTTTCCTCAAAACTCCTTTTTTTTTTTTTGTACCAACATCCCAGCTGAAAGTACAGTACATGCCTATTTTGCTCATCATAGTTTTATAAACTACAGTAGCCTGAGGCAGTTCTTTCCTCCTCCCTCCTCCTCAAATGGAATGAATTCAGCCACAGGGTTTTGCAGCGTCTGATCAATATTTACTTAGCAAGACAATTTTAACAAGAACAAAAATATTCATTCTCATACACTGGCTTTCTTTTTTTAAACTTGTCAAAATATCTGTCTGACTCTGAAGCAAGACTTAAAGCCTTTAATGAGGAAAGAGAAGTAACAGAGAATTTGGAATTGATTCATGTTGAAATATTCAGTTTTGCAAACCACAGCTCACATAGAATAGGGTTCATATTCAACATACCTTACCAAACTGTAAAACCACCCACAAAGTGTTGAAAATTTATCTCCTGGAATAGATATACTTAAATTCAACTGCTTCTTTACAAATTGCTTCTTGTAAAAGTGTGATGGCAAACAGTTGCCATGACTTATCAAAATGTCTTTTTTTTCTGCATTTTTATATTAGATCTCCTTTATGCACATATTTAGTCCTTCAGACACATTTCTGTTAGATGACATTTGCACCAATCTGTGCACCCTCAGCAATTTTGCTGACTGTATGAAGCTCAGTGGCCCAGTCAACACACTGGAGAGAAGGGATACCACCCAGAGGGACCTGGACAGGCTTGAGAGGTGGACCTCTGCAATCCTCATGAAGTTCAACAAGGCCAAGTGCAAGGTCCTACACCTGGGTCAGGGAAATCCCAAGCACAAATACAGGCTGGGTAGACAGTAGATTGAGAGCAGCCCAGAGGAGAAGGACTTGGGGGTGTTGGTTGATGAGATGTTCAACACAACCCATGAATGTGCACTAACAGCCCAGAAAGCCAACACTGTCCTGGGCTGCACCCAAAGCAGGATGGGCAGCAGGTCAAGGTAAGGTATGCCCCTCTACTCTGCTTTTGTGAGACCCCACCTGGAGTGCTGCTTCCAGATCAGGGGTCCCCAGCATAACAAGGACATGGATCTGCTGGAGCAAGTCCAGAGAAAGGCTACAAAAGCTACAGGCAGGGGGGGATGCAACCAGATTATATTTAAAGTCCCATCCATTCTAAGATTCTATGAAAATAATCCCTGATTCTGTGAAAATAATCTCTGATCTCATTGATAGCAGTTTGGAAAGACCAAATAAGCTCTGTGCCAAGAGTAGTTTTTCTTGATGTTTTAAATATTCTTCGTGTCAAAAGAGAGCTAATTCTGAACACATATCCATCAAGTCTATAAATTTGGATTAGTAATTTCTACTAGGAAAAAAAAAAACACTGAGAAGCTATATATAAGGATGCTTAGTTATTGAGATAAATATAAATTTAGAATATTATGACCTTTAGGTAAACTTCTTTAAATCTTGTAAATGGTTCTTACCCCTAACATAAGCCAGCCTCAGAAAATGGTGAATACTGCTTTTTTTTCACAGTGTCTAACCTTTTTTGAGGTGACTGAAACATTATTGAGCCTATCCACCACTGATTTTATCTACTACTGTTATTAGAAGAGCAGGCAAGATTTTAAAACCAATTCTGTAATTGAGATGCTATTTAAAAGGCTGAAGTTTCCCTTACTACGCTGAGAAATGAAAATGCAAACGCTTATACTGCTTTTAAACAAGCTCTAGGGAATTCAGCCTAGAACGACAGAAACAAACAAAAAGAGAATAAGTTTTACCTCGTACATTGTTTCCTTCAACAGCTGAGCTTGATCTCCCCCTTTGGCCCAGTTGGTGGGTTTTTTTTGTTTTGTTTTGTTTTGGATTTTTTTAGTTGATTGGTTTGTTGGTTGGTTGGTTTTTTTGCAGATGTGGATCCAGACAGGACACTTTAAAAAGCCTTGCAATTATTAGTTTGTGTGGTAATTAGCATTTTAGACCCATCAGGCAAAAGCAACCACAGTTCAAACCACAGGCAAACCACAAATCCAGAATATTTTCCAAAAGGGTTCCAAAAGAGATACAAACATGTCTTACATACATCAATCCTGTGAATGTTCTGCATGGCCTCTGCTCACCAAACTACATAGACAAAAAAGCAGCTGTTTCTGAGGCAAGTCATAGACTAAGATTTTGGTTTCTAAAACAAGATGGTTCCTAATATTTCAGATATTTTCAGTCTTCTTGAATTCTGCAGTACTGTATTTCCCAGAGGTTAAATGTGGATTCAGAAAAGTGACTTGAAACATGACAGTGACTGCCATGTTTCACATGGGAGAAGTGACTACTGTTGAAATCTTTTTGAGCCCTTAGGAGCTTCTCCTCCCCAGAGATACACTTCTTGAAGAAATTAGGGATTTGTTGAATCATGTCTTATGCTCTCAGAATCCTCATAGGTTTTTGCATCTTATTTGTTAAAAGTAAAACTGTTCTGCTACACTGCTGTAACAAATCTCTTTCAGAATAAGGGGATTTTTATGCAAGGTTTATTAGAACTGGAATGAAGACTTAAAGTCACAACATAACAAATCATTTTCATTTTTAGCATTATGTAATTAGAAAGAACATTTCATTTCAGTTAGTTGCCATTCATCTTTCCCCCCCCTTCTTGCCCAGCCAAAGCTGAAGATGTAATATAATTGGAAGCATTAGTAAATAACTGCTTGAAAATAGATTTTTTTAAAAGCTTTTAGTCCAGATTTTTCTAAAACAATGACTGTCACTAAGATAAAATGGAAAAGCATTAGAATACAATACTTTATTATCTGATTTTCAGTCAGTGCCTAAAAAAAAGGTAGAAACCTCTACTCTTTTTTCCTTCATTTAGAGAAAATGTATCCTGTGCTATAAATGCTAGAAAATATATATTCACATAGAAGTATGTATCCAAATACTCATGTACCTGGATATATTTAAATTTTCTTACCTCTGTCATCAGGAAGTGGCATTCAAAGGACCTTTGCAGATCAAGTCCTACCAGTACAAGAGTGATAATTCATTAGTAGACAGGTTAAATCTTACTTTACTGCTGAATTTAATTATCAAGAGTCAGAGTAACCCTCAGCCCCTAAAAATGCTTTCACTCTCCTGAGATCCCCAGGAAGATGGGTAATGGATAAAGATTTTGTTTCCAAAAAGGATTTTAATATGGAAACAGAGTGGCTGAAAGAGGCAAATTATCCGAGAATCACTTCCATTTCTGACACCTGAGCAGATCATCCTGGTAGGCTCAGTTCACAGTCCAAGGAAAACAACTTGAAGCTAAGCCAAAGCTGCAGGTAGCTATGGCTGTTTCCTTGCATAGCACCTGCTTCCAAGCACAAGGGAATTTGTTTGCTTTGTATTTGATTACAACGAACTTGACTTTACTGCATTATTAAAGTATGGTTGGAGAAAAAGTAATTTCAGGTTGGTTTAGCAAACAATAGTCGCCCCTTAAGGGACTGGTGGACTTTATAGTACACGATTCTCTGTCAAACACTCTGGGAAAGATGTTTCTCTGAAGGTGCCAGACCTACTTGGAGACTGATTCACAAGCTGGCAGACTCAGAAGGAGACAGCCAGCCTTAGATTTGCCAGGCATTAAGCAAGGCAACATTTGTAAACAAAAAACACAAAAGAGACATAAAAATGAGAGATCTCCAAAACTCCTAACATACATACTTTCCTTTGGAGACTGTTTCCAGTGCACATATGTACCTTTGCTAGATTTTGGTTTTATTATTATTATTTCTGCTACTGAAGCTTATTTAAAAAAAGGCACAACATTCAGAGAGTTGGGCTAGAAAAAACACAGTTTTGATGTTAAATGGATGCAAAATTGTGCCAGCACAAGTTACAAATGCTTCATTTTCTAGAGCATCTCTTAATAGTTATTTGGGGTCAGCAGGGTGATTTTTGCCACCCCAGTGAAATGAGCCATAAACCACTGAAAGCTGTGTTTGCATTAATTTCAGAGAGGCTTCTCAAAGCCAGAGCTTGCCAATGTTTTTTGGGCCGAACATGTTCAACACAACAACACAGCAGTGAGTAGAATAAATCCTGTGGCTGACCTGTAAAAGATGGGGCCAACCTCCAGATATACTGGTATCTTTCAGGTCTGACAGCTGAATCATTTAATCAGGAACTTAAATACAGTGTTTTATATACATCTGATAAATAGGCTGTGGTCTTTGGTATTAATTTTTTTTCCTTTTTCTTTCCAATATTTTGTTCTTAATTTTAATATTTGGTGTATTGTTTGAGGTGGGTGAACATGCTGACTTTATATTATCTTTTAAAATGTGGCCTCATATTTATACTTTCTCCCAGCAAGAAAGTATTTGATCTTGCTGATTATTTTCTGATCTGAAAAGGTCTTTGATATTTTCCTGAATGAGGCATCCAAGACTAAGGAATATCTGTACTGACAGAATTCATTCCAGTTATGGAAAATTATTCCAGATATTAGAAATAATAGATAATAGGTTAGAAGCAAGGTGACACCTCAAATTGTTGTTTTAGCAAACAAGTATGAACTCTTGCACTATTATCTCACTGAAAGATAAGTACATAATTAGACTCAATTCTGAGAGACTTATCCCAGGCGAAGTTATCTATAGTGTTATCTCCCACTATAATAGTTTAGCAAAAGAACTGTTTGCACAAGTGATAATCTTAATGCAGACATTGCCACAGACCAATTTAGCTAGAGATGGAAGTGGTTTTAAACAAAGAAACCCAATACCACTATCTCATATTCTGGCCTTTCACTGTGCTCTGGCCAATTTCTTCAGTAGTTTCCCCTTCTGGTTTTGTTACTGGTTACAGAGTTACCGCATTCACATCTGGAGGAGACATGTGGCTATCAGAGAATCAGTGTTCAATAGTTACCTTATTACAATTTTTACAGCATTTAGAGCAAAATTAATATTTTTCTCATGGAATCCTGATGAAAAACAGGGTTAAAAGTCCCCTCAAGAGCTGACGCAATTCATCCCTTTGTCCCAGGGCAGGATCAGCAAGAGTGTTTATGCTGCTTGAGATAGATTTCTCTCCAGTCCAGCTGCCTTAGTCTGCCCTTGGTTTCTGCAGGCAGTTACACACTGCTGGTCACCTGCTTCCATGCTAAAGGATACAGTCCCAGCCAGCACCTGCCTCTTCCTAAAAGGAGAAATCCACCCAGCAGCTTAGACCTACGCTTCTCAGGGTGTGGTCACACGGCACCAGAGCTACACGGACCACATATTATGAATTCTTGCTCAGACCTGTTATTAGAGACTTTCAACAGTGAGGATTTAACAATTTCCAGATGAAGACCAGGCTCATGCTTCATCTTTAACCATTTCTCCTAATGCTATTTCTTGCTACAAGATAGTCTTCCTATTGGCCTGCCCACCATAGACATAAAAAAGAGCTGTGTCTAAAGTCTTGGTCTCCCAATACTCAACACTTCCTTTCCGCAGTCCATGGTTCTCCAAACCTTCTCTGTGCTCCCCTCTGGACTTCCCTAACAATAATAGCCAATCTAAAATGCTGTACCTTGTGTGTACTCTTCCATTCATCCATCACAAGCTGATGAATTTTTGCTCTTCGCATTGTAGCTATTGTTCACTTCTGTTTATAACCTACTATTTTCCTTAACATTTTGCTGAGCTTCAGGAAGCCAGCTAGCTCCTTGCCTGTGGCCAACCTTCCCCCAGTTTAGAGTTCTAATCCTATTCTCTTCATCCAAGTGCAAACTAGAGTTTGGTTGCATGTTTGTTTGTTTGTTTTAGAATGAGTTTTTCCTGATTTTACTAAAGCTTGAGCCTCTAAACCATCCCAGAACAATGTGCAATGTGCAAAACTGATTGCACAGTTCTAGGCCAAGAAAAGGGACAGGACTCTGGAGAAGAGAAACTGAGCTCAATTTTTGTCAATGTGGAACAAAATCTAATAGCCCACGCACAGTGTGCCCAACTGCAAGACGTCTCTTTATAATTGCTGTTTGTAAATGTTGTGTCCTGGCTGCCTGATATGCCACACTGAAGAGATGTCAGGTTTTGGCTTTTGAACTTAAGGCAAAGATTGTTATAAAACAATGAAAAAGCTTTCCCTAAAGTTATTATCTCACCTACTGCCTTCAGGGAATACTTTCCATTTTATCCTGAATTATGCAAAATTGTAAATCAAATGGATTAAATATTTATATTTTTGCTTTGGATATAAGAAACCAAGACATATAAGGTTAAAATCCTTTAGTTCCAAAGCAAAGCCTTCTACTTTCACAGGCAGTCACTTGGGGAAGATGACACTCCAGCAGTGACAATAAACATTGCAATATTTTGACAGAATAGGAGCATTTTCCCAGAGTAGTCAAGTGGCCATACATGAGAGTAGCAGCCTGGTCACTTGGCACTGACACGTGAAATAGAGAAAGATTCACATTCCAGTTCCTACTTCAGTCAGCAAAAATTAATTTGAATCCAGGACTCTCACTTTTTACATACGTATCTTAACACCAGGATCCTTAGTTTTCTAAATAACACTTTTGCTCACCAAAACAAAGGTTCCCCATTCTAGATCTCAGTAATATTGTGAAATTATGTCCACCACAGACAGACAGTTCCTACCCTATACCAGCTTATACATGAGACAATTACATTTGCTTTTCCTGGTTGGGTGTTTTAGTCTACTCAAGGGAGTTCTAAAGGGTGATAAAGCAGTGGAGAACAGAGGAGCGAATTATGTGATCCATGAGTAGTTTAGTCTTGGTTTCATTGATCATACTGAAATCCAATTCTCTGGTAGCAAACTTTCTTTTAGAGTATAAAAGCAATGTAAAGAGGCTACTTCTGAAAGGTTATGTCATTAGGGAAGAAAAATTGAGAGTAATGCTCTCTCATTTAGAGTAAACTCTAAATGCTGCAGCTTTAAACTACAGAACAGTACTTACTGTGCACAGCACTGGTACTTTAGTACATGTTCAATACTCCATTGCAGAAAAGACAGCTACATAATTACAACCCAAATTCTAGCTCCCAGCATTAGGAAATACATAAGGTTTCACAAAAGACCTGATTCTATCTTTATACATTCTCTGGAACCCTCAAAAACAGCAACAGGATTTGGAGCTCAAGGAAATTCAAAATAAGCCTCCGAAGTTAAAAATAAGCCCATAAGAAAACTACAAAAAACTGCAGGTCCCTTCCTCTCAAGGCAGCTGTAGCTCTTTAAGTTGTTAATGAACGTGCTGGTGAAGGAAATAACTACTTATAGACATGATTAAATACAGAATATAAGGTCAATCTTGACTCTACCAAATATAATCTAACTTTAATGTTAAAAACATGACATATTTCTAATATCTCTGTGGTGGTGTTCAATAAAATATGATAACATTAAAAAAGAATGCTGTTTTGATTAGGTGTGACACAGGGATACCTTAAATTTTTTTTTGGCTTTTGCTTCAGTCTTTGTGATTTCCAAAAGGTGTATACATTCAGGGTCATAGTAAAAGGAATGATTTATAGTCCAAATTCTTAATTTTCCAGTTCATTACCAAGTACTCATTTAATTTAGTACCTTATTTTCCTCTGGCCAATGCTTTATCCTTAGTGCTTCCAATTTTATATAAGTATACCATAATACCCACTGAACATTAGAAAGAAATAACCATGTTCAATCTTTCTGAAAAACAAATCATTACAAATAACCCACAATTCTCTGATATATGAAAAGAAAAAATATGAAAAACACACTTGATATCCATTAATCCACTAGGAAAGCATATATCTTTCCATTCAGATAATTAAAGTGACACATTTGAGGCTTTAAAGAATACAATATAATTTCAAAAACACTAGGAGTATATTAACATGAAATTTAAAAAATACTTCAGCATATATTCAATTTTTTTCTTTCTTAGATTTGTGTTTTAGATAGAAAGAATTATTTGTAGACTAACTGCTAGTTTTCTGGAAACATTAGCTCTCTGGTAATGTCATTATATCACATCTAACTATAGGAATATATATTTCAAATAAAGGGAACTGGTAAAAGAAATTCAAATACCAGCTAGGAAAATTTGACCTCTGGTTAATTTTTTCAGTGCAGAGAGAGATTTTTAATGATGATACTGTGCCAAGCAATGTTAGAAACAGGATTATTACAAAGGTAGTTATTCAATTAATTCATCTACTTCAATACCAACTACCAATGAATATCCCCACTGTCCTTAAGAGCAACACTCCAGACTCTCATGACATAGTGTAACGTGTGCACAGATGAAGAATGGACTCAAGCCTCAAGAAAAAGACTTCAAAATGAATACATAAAAAGAAAAATATGTTCCAGATGTTCAAATTGTTATATCCTCTGGTGAGAAAAAGGTATTTACTTTTAATGTTTTAAAAGATAGTTTAATGGATAGTTTAAAAAAGAAAAAAGCAAACAAGACACTAACAGAGATGCAGCTGAACAAAAGGTTGAAATATTGCTACATTAACAGAAAAATAGCAGATAACTGATAGTACTGCAACGTTAATACCAGTGACAAATGTTCTGAGGTTAATATGTATCTAACACCACAATTTAAGGGGAAAAGGACATTAAAATTAGGGGGAAGCCACAGAACAAGTCTCTTGGAATCCTGTCTATAAGTTAAAATCACAGCCCAATGTAAATTATTCATCACAGCACTTGCTGTAGCCAATATCTTATCAAAATGTAGAGGATGACGCCTTTTCAAAGATGGTCAAGGAATTGCCAAATCCCATTCCTGTTGCTTGTTATTCTTTATAATGACTCATCATGGCCCAGGACTGAAAGAGAAGTTCCAAACCCCAGTTCTCCTGCAGAAGTACCACACAGAAACCGGCTCTCTTTTTTTTATTTATCCTTTGGAAGTTCCAGCAAATTGCCTTTTGCAAACCTCAGCTGTGGCTAATATGCAGCAGTCAGAAGGGAAATTCATGTGCTGTGCTGGCTCCAAAATGTACCAAGTTATATGCCATGACCAATATCTTGGGTTCCATCCAGGACCTGATGAAAACTGTAGGTAAAAAAACCACCAATCTAATATTTTCTCACTGTAGATATTTAATGAACTAATGGAAATCCCCTGCACTAGCTACAGAGCCTGAATGAGGCAGTGATACATTTTCTTTACAAATTGCATCACTGTAATCACATCCTGAGGGCAAACAGGCCTGAAAAACCCTGCAGCAATGAGAACACTTCACACCCATTTACACTGTACAGGACTTGCAGAAGGGCTCTGTTCTGGCCACTGGGGCACAGCCCAGTGCAGCCTGTGAGCTGGAGCAGGAAGAGCCCAGCAGTCTTTGCACAGGGCACGTTGCCTCTCCTCTCTGTTCCTTCAGCTACGAACACACCAAATGAGCAGCCTCAGCATAGTCACAGCTCACAAATGGAGCACACTAATTATCTCAGGAAAGTGAGAACTAATTCCCCTGATGTCGTTTCAGAGAAAACCAACTCACAAAAGCAAATATTCAGTCAAATTCACCATCAAGCCGGGCAGTTTGCTATCTGCAGCTACCAAAGGAGGAGGGTGATGATCAGTATTCATATTCTGTAATTTTTGATAAACAATAATGTGTTAATTTTTTCTCATCACAGGAATCTGCTTACTGTACTGGCATTCCTGAACTTTCAATATTAAAAAAAAAAGAAAAGTCTGAGAACTTGAACCGATAAAATCTTCAACAACTTTCCAACTGCTCTTAGTTATTATAGGCTTTTCATAGGTTTTTATAGGCTTATAGTAGGTTTTTCTCCCTATGTCGTCTACCCCATATCTTTTGACTAAAGAACTGTATCAAGATGACATGACTATAAAATTAATTATCACATGTAGATATAGACTAAGGTATTTTCTACTGCTACTGTACCACCAACCTAACAAAGCAAAATGATGACACTGTAGATTCATTGCATAGGATGCAAAAATTACACATTACCCAGGGAATATCTACCACAGCAAACTGTGTTCTGCTTCTTGCTAGCAAGAACACGTGCAGAAAACTGATTTAGGACAGCTTCATTTGCTGAAGCATCACTATTTTTTTTGTTTTCCACAGTCAGTTTCATACAGTTGAATTAAGGAATATACATACACTTAAAATTCCTTCTGGCTGAACCAAATTGGAAGACAGTCTCTGAAGCAATGTAATGTAAGCTGTGCTAGAGCATGACAAATTAAAATATAACCAAGCTTTTATTTCACATCAACTCTGTCTCTAGATGCTACTAAATTATCATCATTACTAAACAGAAGTCTCAACTAACTATTATGGGACCCCCATCTGGGGCACTCTACATCCTCTAAACCTAAAAGTCAAAGCCAGTAAGAAGTTGAATAGTTCATATCAATTGCCAACAGTTTCTTTTCTGCCTGTCCCCAGTAATGAACAACATTTATTATTCCTGATGTGACAGTGAATGTCTCTCTGCTGTTTTCTTGTTTTTCATTAATGCCTGGCCTCTGTTTCTCATCTCTGGGTACAGTTTCTGCTTCCAACTAACTACTCTATCGGCACATCTGTGTAAATTGACAGTTCAAGCAATATTCTGCATCTTCCCTTTCAAACCCTTTCTGTGCACATTACAGACTTTCTGCAGCAGGGTAGTTGTATGATTTCACACAGAGTGTGTATTTCACGGATTTTTGCAGGGGGGAGGGGTTGAGATGAGGAAGAAATATTTTTTAAAAACAGAAGCATTTTCCTGAAGTGAAAATGTACATATGAATTGCCAACTGATAGACATGTTTAGCTGGAAACTCCTGAACTGAATTCCTATGATGACTGAAGGGATGTTTGCTTTTAAAATACATGTAGTTGAATCATAGGGTAACTTAGGTTTGAATGAACACAAAATGTTATTTAGGCCTACCTCTGTTCAAAACAGACCAGGTTTGTCATGGCTTTGTCCTTCCAAGTTTTAAATACCTCAAAGTTACATACCTTGTTCCTTTGATATACATCTCTACAGTCTGCAGAGGCTCATTTTCTCAAGAGCTTTTCACAGACACCTCCAATGATTCCAGTCATGCCTGTGCTGTCACTGGAGCATCTCCATATACTATGGCACAACCCTCCCGATGCAGCTGAAAACCAAAATAGATCTCACTATGTGCAGAATAAAAATCTTATAAACATAAGGAGAAAAAGGTTTTGAGTGTCTCCCCTGATGCAATCTACATAAATTACAAAGGTAACCTCAGGCACTCTACCTCTTTCACACCTTGCTATGATTCCACTCTCTCCTAATCTACACCTTAAACAGAAAACAGAAACAAACCTTTAATCAATAAACTACCATGAACTCTGCTTTCACTGCAGGCAGTCATAGAACGAATTCAGATCTATCCTTCAAAAAATCAATGTGACTCCACTTGCACAAAATTCTTATATCATCACAAGTGAATACATAAAGTCAATGACTTAGAAAGACCCACATTCTTCCCACATTCATATTCTCCTCATATAAGAGAAACATTAAGAACAAATTTGGTCTAATATTTCAGTAGAGAAATATTTTCAGTTCAGCTTTCAGATTTAAAGGCAAGAATTTTTGTGACATGTTACTGTACTGTATGCCTACACCTGCGTCTTGGATACTATAGATAGTTTCTAAGAGAATCAAAAATGCTCAGCTTGTCATATTTTTATACTTTTTGGATATATTAATGTGACTGATAGCACTATGAAATAACTTTTTTTCCCCCCGAGCAGGAATAGCCCATTTGTATGTATTTATGATTGGCTCCATTCCAAAGCTGCTAAGGTTTTATGTTTCCTCAGTTACTACCATAGTTATGGTTTATAGGTCTGTTTGGTGAAACTTATGGAATTATTCTTTCCATATAGTGACAGCTGCTGTAATGCCAAGAAACATAGAAATTGTTATCCTCATTCATCATCATAATACTGATGTTCCCTGAACGACCTGATATCATACAGGATGTGACTTTTGCTTCTTCAGAGCTACCACTGTGCTTAAAAGTGTGCTTGATACAGCATTGGTAGGTCACTGACCCGACGTGTTCACACCCCAACCAGGATGAAACGATGTTATCAGAGCATTATATGGGAGGGTAGCAACAAGTACATGCTTAGATAATAAAGATGAGAGAACTGGTGCATGAAGGGGAAGAAGAATGAAGATCACTTAAAAACCATTCAAATAAAATGTGCAGATGATTCACAGAGCACCAATTCCGTGTAGATATAGGAAGAAACAGGGACACATAAGGATAAGTTCAATAAAGCACTGGAAGCAGAGACTACATGATGAGAGAATAATGTAATCACGGAAAATATTCAAAGGAACAAGTGATGAGTCTGAAAGAATAGACACAGAAAGGCATTCTGTTTAGCAATCTGTGAAATGGGATTTGATAAAGCACACATAAGGAGATTGAAGTAGTTAATGAAAATGCAGTAATGAAATGAAAGGTTTCTTTTAGTACTGGGGTTTCTGTTTAGCAGACAGAAAGAACTGTATTTTTGAACTGTTTTGTGGTCAAAGTGAATCCACATACTGATGATAGTGTGCAAAAGAGCATAGAGGTTTCTTCACAGTTTGGTAAATAAAAATTAAAGCAAATCTGTCAATGGCTCAAAAGGAGAAAATCTGTAGACAAATCACACCTCTCATCAGTAATATAAACTGTAATAGGATGCAGATTCCATTTGGCAGGGAAAAAACCAAGAAAATATATTCTAGATGATGTAAAGAAAAGGATGGGAATCAAGTAATTTTGATTTTAAAGCTTTTAAAATATAATAAAAGAATTTCAAATTCAAGTGCTCAAATTTGCAATTTTCCTAATAAACTTGGCAGATGTCATTTACTACTAGATTCAATACAATCTGTAAGAATTGCAAATGCAAATCTCAGACTAGTTAGCCCAAGTGTGCTACACAGTGCATTTTTCCTCTAACACATAGTATTGCACATGTGGGGTTGAATTTGCTTTTAACTAGTTTAATTACTCAAGCATGGAGAACATTGTCCATTATAACTTCACACAATGAGTATTCTATCACATTAGGCCATGAAGACTTGTGTTAACTTCTAATATTTTATTTTTAGTTACTAGAATATCATTCTCTGCTTAGAAACACAAGAAAAAATTAAGTGGCTTTTGTTGGACAGTGGTGAAAGAACAAGGTTGGCTGAACTTGGAAGCCTTCTGCTAGTACATGTTGAAGCTGACATAGGGGACTTCCAGAAGGAACATCCACTGAGGTACTGAGCTATGTAATGGCAGACATTTCAAGCTAAGCAAAACTTACAGCACATCTGGAATTAGATCTCTTAATCATATGATGGTTATTAAAGTTGTTATAGCCAATACTGCATGCTTGCTAGCAGAGATATAAATACTATTATCAACATAAAGAAAAACTCCAATCATTATGTTCACTCATTTTCTTGGAAAGAATAAGATGGATCACGGATATAGAGGTCTCATACCATTGAAACCACTATACTCAAATATGTTCTATCCTAAAAAATCCAATTTATATAGCCTTTTGTGTGCTGCCCTTATTCATAGTTCATATACTCTACAATCCAGTCTGAACGATTTTTCTGAATAAACTTACACTTATACCATTCATCTATAACATTATCATTATAGTCTCGATGTTGTCGAGCATTAATCTTACAGGTACCATAAGTTTATTTCAACAAAATCTGACTTTGCTAAC
Source organism: Pachyramphus minor (assembly GCA_013397135.1). Taxonomy (NCBI): domain Eukaryota; kingdom Metazoa; phylum Chordata; class Aves; order Passeriformes; family Tyrannidae; genus Pachyramphus; species Pachyramphus minor. Next base: position 278,712 of record VYXB01002417.1, read on the forward strand.
ACCACTAAAGAAGTTATATGTTCAAAAGTTATTTCCTGAAATGAGACAACTGTCAAGCTAAAAGTAGCACACCATGAAATTAATTATTCTTACTCTGATAAACAGAAAAAAAAAAACCAAACTAAGTGAAAAAGTGCAACACTACATTCCTACAGGCTTAAAATATGTAAATAAGTTATAATTCTATCATCCTCATCCTGTCATTGAATAGAAAATAAATGAAGACAAATTATTCCCAAAGGTGTTATTTATCACTTTCTTGGTAGGTGTCTATCAACAAAAAGTTCTTAAGTGCCCATAATATTTTTGGAGTTATTCCATGTAGGGCATAAACCATTATCATTACTGTAACTAATATACTTAGTAAATATAATCAAACAAAAAATATTATCCTTTAAACTTCATCATCCCATCACCTGCCAAGTAAGCTGGACTGCACTGTGTGGAAACAATGAAATACTGACTATCCCAACCTCCACTCTTAGCTTGAAGGAAGAAAATACTGATTTTCCAAAAGAGCAGAGGGAAGAGAGAGCAGAGAATTAACAAAAAATGTTACTTTGTTCCCTCTTCTACTCTCAGAAGTTGCATCCTATGTGCTGCTGCTACAGGCAGGGGTAAATTGCCCTCCCTCCTTCTCAAGCAATGGAAGTAGAAGTGGAATTATGATTCACTGGGTGACTCAAAGGAGTAACCTGGGCTACTGGAGGTGCTGCTGGTGTGGGACAAATTACCCATTTACTCAATGCTGTGCCTGGAGACACAATGGAATCTGTAAGTACTGCCCCTCAGTTTACCTCGTCCATTTTGTTGCTCCTGCTATGGAGGGGAAAAAAACCCCAGACTAATTAAGTAGGCCTGAATCTGCAGTGTGTAATAGCCAGGCTCAAATTTATTCCCAGGACAAGAGGAAAAAAAAAAAAGAGAAGAAAAATCCACCTTGCTAAATGCACACCGAAGATATCTAGTGTGAGTTTATGCAATTAACTCAATTTTCCAGAATTTCTAAATGAAGTAGAATTTTCTGTTTAGCTACTGTATAGCAAGTATAGTAGCCCTTATGACAAATCATCATACACCACAAAATCCTGGTAACAAATATCAATAACTTCACTTTGTTCCAAGGCATTCTCACAGTGGGTTTTAAAGTCAACACAACGTGTACACAGCGGCAGGTACCCAGAAAATGATGATTGATGTGTGCTGGCTGGGTCAGGAAAAAGAAGCTTCCACACACAAGCACAGCCACTGCCCCTTCTGTCAGAACTCATAGTTAACGTGTCTTCAACATTTTCTAACATTTCTAATTTCTAAAGCAAGACACAATAGATTTACATCATATACTGTAGCACACTCCCCATTCTCTAGGTTATCTGGCTTCACTCACTTTTTGTCAGGCAGCATGAAAAAACTGTGAAAAACTCCCAAATTAATAAATAATGTGTACCACAGAGGCTCTTCTTTTTTTTTATCCAGCCATGGACAGGCATACACACTAGGAGGCTGTGTTACAGGACTTTAATTATTACTTTTATTATCTATTCCTTTGCAGTATTGATGGTGGTGGTTTTGGGATTCTCAGACCAAGAGCAGACATAACAGAAGTAGCAGTAGAGATCATAACAAGTGTTTGACTTGAGGTTAGCTCATTTTATGCACTAAGAAAACAGAATTTCTTCCTGGATTTTAGTCTAGCTTTGATCATCTTGATTAATTTGGCACTGATGGTTTTTTAAAGTGGATGTTGTTCTCGCTCATGCTATACTTTTCTTCCATTAAAATAGTGCTTTATAGAACATGATGATTATGATAAGGTCTGTCTTTATGCCTGTATGTCTTGTTTTAGCAGAACATCTGAGGCAATTATTGTCTAAAGGCGTAATAATCTAGAAGGACTTTTTATATTTCAGACATCTCAACTAGTTTTATTTTATTTAGTCATTTTGTCTTCCATTCCTAAAGAATCACAGCTACTATAAAATTGGCTGCTCCAACACCAAATTTATACAAAGTTTTATTTTCTCTCTCTCTCCTGCAATAACCGAATGTGGTTTTGATGAGAAAGGTATTTCCACTGATATTGTCTATCAGAAAGCTTGATGTGCTTAATAGAATTCCCTCGATTACTACTGCAGGACTTAAAAGGCTGAGGACTTTTTTAATTTCAGTCTTTTAACTGCTTGTTATTTTTTTATGGTACAGCAACAGCCTCCCTACCAAGATTGTACTACAGGACACCATAAGCTCTATTTTTGTAGAATATGTAAATATCTAGCTTGGTAACTTGTCAGCAAATGGAGCTAACTACAGTGCTAAAGCTTACTTGAGTCATTTGATAGGCATTTATGATTGCAGTGGGTTTTCAAGCAGGATGTGAACATTTACTTTAGTCTTCAGCTCACCTAGTGTAATATCCACTCTGCCTTGACTCCATTTCCTTCTTGATCCTGTGTCTGTCTGTCCCCTCTTGACATCTGTAATTAAAGTAATTAGATATATACATTTTTTTTTCTGTAAGGCTTTTATTGCTATTTCTAAATGTGATTTGTGGTGTATTTCTTTACTGAGGAAGTGTATCTCCACATACAAAATTTTTGCAACTCTGAATAACCCAAGATCCCGTCTTGTAAGATTCCCCCAACACACACACACACACTCACCTGACTGTTACAGTGCTTATTTATTTGTAGCTTGATTTTCTTTTATAAGACACATTGGAAATATGTCTCATCAAAAACAACAAAGTATTAGTCTTTTATCTGTATTCTCTCTGTCACTTTTCATTAAAAAATTCCATTATTTAGGGACAAAAGAGAACTGCTTCATTCAGCTGAGGTTGTTTATAGCATTGTTGTGTTGCTTTTGTCTGTTGCCTGTCTCATCCTAGGAACTGAAGCCATTCATCCTCTCTAAATGTATGGGCAAGTTTGATGCTTTTCACTTTGAGAACAACACTGGCTCGTCACAAATCCACAGAACTTCTCCATGATATGCCAGAGTCAATAAAGTGCTCAACAGCAGCTGCAATTCACTGAAAATCTTTTACCCTGTAGGCAATCCTTTGTGGAAGGGTGGACTTCATGTGATTTCCTGATAAACAACAATCTACATCAATGTCTCTGTGCTACAATTGAAATATTTTCCTTTTGCTACAGATGACACACAGTGGTTGTGATTATTCTGTTGTCTCTCTCGCCATCTGTAAATGGGAGAGCAATGGTAGTGTGGAAGGTTTTCATCACTTAAATCCTAATAGTTTAAAAAGCTGGAATTGATTATCCCACAGCTGAGAAGATTTTCAGATGACATGCAATGTAAATTTTGCACAATCTTTATGATTATATAAGTGCAATATGGGTTGACATCTCCATATTTGAGTATATGTATAGCTGTAAATATTATATAGACACAAAAAGCCCCAGGGGTTTCCTTTCCCAACTACCATTCTGAATACAAGGGCCTTAAACACACAAAAGGTGCCCAGAAATGGAGCTGAGGGAGCAGAGTAAATGAATATAGACACACTGTGAAGGAAAGGGCATTTATCCATTGTTCTTCAGACCAGTAAAACAGGCAAATATAATTTAAATGTGACCATTATTAAAATATGGCTTACAGCACCGGGATTAGTTCTTACCACTATAACTATTCCAAACCACACAAATGCAGAATTCATTTCAACACAGCATTAACAAAAAAGTATTATAGAACCCTTTGCAATGCTTACAATTTGTCTAAATAAATTAGAATTCAGGTGCATTTTCCATTGCTTTATCTAAGCTTAGATTTATCTGTTATTATCAATGTAAGTCATTAAAAATATCAATACAAAAATACTGACACAATATTTCATCTTTTTATTGCAACAGGCAGTGAAAGACACATTGGTCCTTTTCACTGAAGACCTAATGAATAAATAACACTACTCCAATACAGAAAGAGTAATAAAGATGTAGAATGATGTCACATATTAAATCTATATTTTACTCTTTAATCACACAGCATAAACTAAGCTAATATATGGTTGTTCTTGTATTGTATTATGCAGATATTACCAGGGTAGCTAAAAAGGTTTAGAAAAATCACAGCATTGCTAGTTTGGACATAATCATTAAAAACAATGGCTTTATTACTATGGTTTAAAAGCCAGGCAACAGCCAGGATTCATCATTATCTTCCTTTGTTAGGAAGAAAGAGTCGCTTCTCTGCTTTTTTGGTAACACGGTGGTGTTTGGTTAAACAGCACTTGCTTTTGAAGTAAAATATATCAAATTGCTCTCTATGTAGAGGGAGATAATATCTGGCACTTAATAAAAGTCAGACAAAAAGAACACAGGAGAAAGAGCGTAACTGAGCAGAGAGAAAGGATATAGATCAGGCCAAAGAGAAAACAAAAGTAGAAGGGGAACAAAGAAAAGAAAACCAAAAAAGAGTGAGCAAGAAAGAAAACAGCAAAATAAAAATTATAATTTGAGGCTTACCTGCATGGACTAGGGAAACAGAAATATGATTTTATACTTAAAATATTAGTCCTGTCATTATTCTAAAAACTACAAAACCATGACTCAAAACCTGACTGGGTAGAGCCCTGGTTTGCATACTACCTCTGCTCTTCACCTGCCACACCCCAAAAAGATTTTTAAAGAGGACAAAAAACAGCTCTGTGTCTATGAGACAGATAAAGCGTTTTTGCCTTCTTATGTAGCACAGAAAAGCAGCAGCCAGTTTTACAAACATCATTTGTGAGAGATGGAGTTGAACTGCATAGTAAACATATCAAGATCATTGGAATGCTAATTAAAACCTGAGAACCAAAGAGGCATTCCTTACACTGCTGCAGAAATGGATCCACCTGTTGACAGGAAACATTTTTCCTGAAATATATTTCCTGCCTCATGGTGGAATTATGTCAGAAATTGCTTCAGCTCTTCTCCTGCAATATAATCTGACCCTTCACCACTGTGCCCAAACAAATCACGCAGCCATCGGATTAGGGGGCCTGTAATTACCGGTGTGTGGGGTAATCTATTCAGTCTGAAGATGCAGTAGCTGGAAACTCTGTCTTACTGATATTTTAAAAAGTAAAAGAAGGCTTGAAGCTCTGTGCAAGCAAATTGAACAAGTGAAATCAATATGTCAGGTAGCTGTGGAGGCTTTTCTTTTGTTATATTTTTATGACATGAGTGGATATTACAAGTCAAAATATTTTTGTACACACATTCCTGCAGTCAATATGCCTGCAAAGAGTGCCGTATCTCATGGCCATCAACAGAGGTTTTGGCCAAGGGTACTTGGGCATTGACAAATTTATCCGAGAGTTTTATAAGGACTGTTCCAGGGACATCTCAGGTCTTCATCTTTGCAGTATTAAACTTTTAACTGAGGACAGGAATTGGGAGAATCACAAAGAAATAGCAGGTAGAATAAACATTTATCCACTTAGGTTTTTGCAAAACAGGCTAAATAAACTATTCATAAGAGAGCAAAAGAAGGGGAAGAAAAGATAGATAGACAGAAAAAGATGGAGATGATCCAACAACTGAATTTTTTTCAGAACTTCCAGAATGTTTAATAAGAGCGTGTTGCAATTCACATCAAGATGTGGAAAATTCAATACAGTTTACACTGCCCAGAATTCTGGAACTGCCAGCTCTGAAGGAATGGAGCACATAAATAATGTATTTACTGTTATTCTTGGTCTGCAGCTGATCTCCTACTGAGCACTGAGAAAGAGTTTTAGAGCCCTAGGAGACAGCTGGTGCTGTCTAGCACGTTTGACTGATTTTGTGAGCAGAGAATTAAAGGCATAAAAAGCAAAATAGGCATCTAAACACGAAGATTTATTTTCTCCTGAAAGAAAACTTAGAAGGTTAAAAAGCTGTGTAAGAAGGCACAATTAAGTATAATCTGTTATAAAGAATTATCTTATTTGAAAATTAAAATCTCAAGTAGATTTGATGGAAAGCCAAGCATGCAGTTTTTTCTTCAGATAAACAGGGTTATGTTCTTAGTAATACATAAAACTTCACATTTCGACATAAATGCCAGAAAGCTAATGACTATAAAAGATTTAGATCACTTGAGATTGTGGACCTCAAATGTGGCGCCATTTAGCATTCAGCTGCAGTTTTGTGAGACTGAAATTCAGATGTTCTTCAACACAACTTACGGGGAAGAAGTGTTTTCAACACCAGGTAGGTTTTCTGGAGCAGGCACCACACTCATGGGCTGTTCTGTGCATTTTGAAGAGCTAGTCAGACTGGAATTGGTAAACCCCATTCCTGCTTTTCAGCAAGCAGACCAGCTGGAGGAAAAAACATTCCTCTAGCTGCTTTCTCATTCCCATGCAGACCATTTATTCCCCTTGTATAATTCATCTCTTTAAGCAAAATAAACCTCTTAAGCAAGAAGTATACAATAGAAGGGCATACATCTGACTGCTCCTAGTTACAAAGACAGGCTACCAAATGACAGCTGTGGTAGTGTCCAAACACAAAGAACTGGGCTGAAAACGTGCCTTTTCTCACAGGCTTCCTTAATTTGACCTGTAAGATGGCTAGAGATTAATACTGAATATTAATCTCTATCAATCATTATAAAACCTAAAAGCCAGTATTCACTCAGACGAACTTCCTATAAGGATGCTTAGAAATTAAATCCCTCTTTCAAAACAATTCCATTTCTGACCAGCTCGTGACTCCTCCAAGACAGCAGGGGAGAAGCTTTTATGTCCCTAGCCGCAGATGTGGAGTACAGAACAGCAAGTCTCTCCTGACTCTCCTTCTGCAAGGCAGCAACAGACTTTGCAAATCACCTGGCCCATTTGGGAAAGGGTTGTTGTGCCAGGAAACTCAATAAAACCTGTGTCAGTATTTAATGCATCAGAAAAATCTTTTCAGGGGTGTGACTGGGTGGAAGTGTCTCGTTACCCTTTCTTTTCTCAGCCTCTTAAGCAGACTGGCATAGCCTGAAATGGATGATGGAGTTTCTTGGGTCTGATAAGTAAACCCCTGTGAGATATGAGGCTTCAACAATGTATCTTACAAGGACTCAGTAAGACAATAAAGCAATTAATTCATTGCATGCCATCAGCTGACGGGTTTCAAAGATGAAACCATTGTAATTATGCCACTAACAACAGAAGTTCCAGCACACTAATAACAAAAGTTCCAGCTAGCTCACACAACCTCTGTGCTCTGCTGATTTGGCAGAAACCCCTCAAAACATGTCCCAGCTTGAAAAGTAATTTCAAGAACTCAAGAAAATGAGATAGAAACTGCTGCTTCTATTCAGCCCTGAATAGAGCTAAAATGTCTAAATCATGGTTCATGAAAGAAATATGGGGAGGAGAATTTTACTGCACCACAGATGATGAATCCTGGGCAGATAGCCTGCAAAAGATGCACATATTGCTATCACAGTGAGAAAATTCCAATGGAAAGCAATTTCACACTCCTTATAGGCCACTGTAATCAGCTAGAAAATGAATTAGCATAGCCCAGAGGACAAGGTACTATCAAACAGGGTCTTCATCCAGTGAAGCACTTAATCTTATGCTTAACATTAAGCACCTGAGCTCTTCCATTAAGTCACATGTGCACAAATCAAACTTGTCCTGACACTAAAAATAACCGAAATAATTCGCAGCAAGTTATCTATTTATTGAATCCATTATATTGTTCTAGTCACATGTTGCCCAAGACAATACTCTCCTTTTTCAAACTATTCTAAATTATTTAGCATTATACCTGCACATTTCTGCCACTAGTGCTTGGACTAAATGTCATTAACAGTTCATGAAGTTCTAATGAAAATGTTGATATATCATATATTATTTACAAATAATAAGGCGTATTTCCTTTTCAATGACAAGTAGAGTATAGATTTTAAAATAAAGTCTCTGGCTTGAATACATTACCAAGTCCAAAATTCTCTAATATCTACATGACAATTTCTGGGGAAAAAAATCCATTAGTCATCATACATATTTATGAAAAGTGGCATAAATGTAATCAAAGCATGATAGTTTTATCTGGGCAGCTAGTCAGATGTATTTGTTTTTTTCAAATACTATCTGCAATGCTCTAAATAGGCCATAGGTTAATGCACCAAAAATGAAAGGGATTCAGAGGCAAATTATGAAATCCTCTTTAATCAGCAAGACAGTCCCAAAACCAGAAAAATTAAGATATATTGACAAATGAGCATGGAATAAAACTTAGAAACCTGAGAACAAACTTCAAAGTTTCCATATAGCTAGATAAAATACCAGAAGTTTGAAATATGGAAAGAAGGAAAAATAAATACCAGTCCCAGTACTGGTTTTAGAATCATTGAGCTTTATTCAGTAATTTGTATCATCCACAGAAGACAGACAAATAACTTTGAGATAAAATAGTGCTATAGCATAGAGAGGTCAACCTTCCTGTATACAGAGGTAGGTTAGGCCATTTGGATTCAATCGAAGGTGATTCAGGTCTTTGGAACAATTTAATCTGGCTGCTCCAAGGGGCAGAGCCTTGACCAAGGGAAAGGTAAAATGAGAACAAAAATGACAGAAGGGAAAGGAAGAGAAACCCAAAAGAGCAGGACTGTGGCAGAGTGGGAAAGGAGGTGTGTTCTTGGCACTGACACACCTGGACAAAATACCACCTACTACTGATACAGATGATTTAGCATTACATTGCTACATAAAATTCTGTCAGCACACCTACTCAAAGTGAATTACAACTGCAAAATTACCCTATCAAAATGTCATAATTTGCATTCAAATTCACAGCCTCCGTGGGCCTGTTACTTCTAATAACATAATTTCATATTTAAGATATACCTATTTAGTGTATATACTAAAATGGTGAATAATACCAACATACATTTTTCCTATTTACTTTCTATTACTTCATAATCTCCTTCCAAAACAAGCATTTAAAGGATCCACAATATACTGAGATTGCAGATTGCTGTTTCCTTTTAAACTGACGGTCAGAGCTTACACATATTATGAATTAACTAAAACATTGACCTACAATACTTTATCAGGGAAAAACAACAACAACAACAAAACCAACCCACAAAACCAAACACCAGAGAATATGTCTTAAATATACAGGGAAAGCCAAATCAATTACTGTTGTTGTAATCCATTTCCATTTGCAGTGGGATCACAAAGCATTATTTAAGTGACTGCAGCACACATCCATCTCACCGATGGGAACCAAGGGTCTCCTTCAGCAGAGTACTCAGGGAAGTATTTCTCTTCATGCTTGCCAAGTTTTTTAGATGTAAACCTACATATAAACTCTAATGGCATTATTTCTTCTCCACAATCTCATGCTCCCATAGAAGGCAGTAGGAAGTAAAAAAAAAATCTTTTTGATTAATAAAAATTGTATCAAACTGAATAAAGCCCTTCTCTTACAGGTTTGCTTTGAATATACTTGATCTAACTGAATAGACCTTTGGACATTGAAAATTCCTCATCTTTTCATGAATTTTGTATTAATTCCTTTCTTCAAGTGATTCAACATTAAAGGCTTTTGGAACTATGAATATTAGAAAATATGTATATTTTTAAAAAAATTTGTGAGGTGAAGTCATCAAGAATATCTCCTTTTTTTTTTGCAAGAGACAATAGCACATTGCTGTATCCACACACTTGTGCTACTGCTTTAAAAAATTAAGAAAAGACTTATTTGCATAAGGATGGTTTCTCACTCCTCTGATAGAAGTCTGCAGTCTGTTTCACTTTTAACAACTAAATAATGAAATAGTTTTTCACTGCTAGCAATACTGTCACTGTTGTTTGCAGTGCTGCTGTTTGCAGATGGAGTGACCAACAACATTCACCATCTGTTTTTCCCAAAAACTGTGAGTTCCATTTTATGCTGTTTGTCAGAGTTTTTTCCCTTTGCCTAGTTCAGCACCCTCAGCATGTACCACAGAGACTCAGAAAAGGGAAAGTATATCTGAATACTCTGAAGATTTTTATATTTTTAAGCATAAAATGCATTGGGTCAGCCTTCACAACCCATCATTTTGCTAACTATGGTTATTGCTTTCTCCAAAGCCAGAACACTTTGTCAGCCCACTCCAGACAACCAATAAGTAAGAAATTAGCATTATATTGCCCACAAATGAGATTTTAGTTGTACTACACACTACAAACTCATAAAGCTTATCTCAAAAAATACATACTAAAGAAGAATTTATAGGAGAAAAGAAAAATCTGAATTTACAGCAAACTAAATCAGAATACTCATCACTTAACAATTTTTAACATATTTTACTGCAAACAAATGTTTATATCTGCCAGTAGCACACATGAACTGGTACTGAACATGAGAAATATCCACTTTCAATTTGTGACACAATTTGTCCCCTCGCCCCATTTCCAGACCATTATCCATTTAAACTGAAGCTTGGTAGCTGACAACAGAGTGCACTTGCCAGGATCTGCCGGAGTACATGGGGTAACTTTTGTTATTGTCTTCAGAAGGATTAGAACTATGTGCAACAGGGGCAGTCTAAGTCAAAGTAAAATTCAGGAAAATAGTGGCTAATGCAATCTCTCTTGTCCTTTCTTCACCATTTTGGGCATAACCATTAGAGGCATGCCAAAGGTATCCACAATACTGTTGCTATTCAGTGACAATTCTCTTAGGAAAGAGGTAAAAATTCTAGAAGACATCAGAGTCCAGATGCCCATACCAAGAGCTAGACTCATGTCTTTTCAGTGTTGGTTGATCTCATCCATTTTTGCCTGGACAGACACAGAAATCTCCTCTGATTACAAAAGCACATGAGTCTTTCTGAGTGTGTGCTGTGGGCAGTTCTTTTGATGTGATACACAAATGGCCATAAGCTAAATGATAATAAGAAAGAATACAACCACATTGCCAATTACTATCTGCAGACTAGTCTCACTTCTAATCTGACTTCTGGCTTAAACATCCACAAACCTTAGATCTATTCCTGGCCGATTTTAATTTGCAGGGTGACCATCGTAGAGACTTCATTTCTTCTCATGAACTTTAACCTCCAGTGGCAAAACTGAGCACATTATGCTGACAGAATGGCTTCTGTGAAGGACTTTTGAGATGAACAAACAGATGAGGTTTTACTGATTACAGAGGGGTGCTGAGAAATTTTTTGGCTTGGATTTTAAAACACAAGGAACATTGAATATGCCTAATCCATTGTTTTAGCTACGTGTAAGGGAAGCACAGTTGGGTCTGCGATGAGCTGTCTTGAAATAATTGCATTCAACAGGATGTAGTCTTTAATAAGCAAATAAAAGTCAACAATGAAATTCTCATTTGAAAGATCAGATAAGTGGAGCACTTAAACCACAGCAAGGGGTCTACAGACTGTTAGGCACTAGTGACAACATGAAAGAGAAATCTAGAGATTCAGAGAGGAGCCTGGGAGATCTCCTTTAGCACTGATTTTTGCTGCTAAGAATGGGGTCAGAGCAGCATCTTCTGAGAAACTGTTATACCCAGTAATCATGGATATCCAGGAAAAAGGAAAGGGATAAGCAAGAAATCATTTGCTGAACTCAACTCTGAATTTGCTTGTGAACATGAAGAGGCAGAGAAATCTCCTCCACAGCTCAGAACAGCCAGACAAATGAATGAGCTTGAAGAACAGGAGAGGCTTGAAAGCATTTTAGGATTTACCCGTCCTTTGTTAACACCTAAGAGGGATAGTTGCCACAATGTTTTCATGCTGACTTGCCTTGTAGAAACAGAAGAGAAATAAAAATAAATGAATAAGCAGAGTTACTGTTCATCTAGTTATTGACTGATGTCCTTTGTCTTCCTTTCTACAGTTTCAGTTTCTTCTTAACAGCTGAATGAAAACTAGCTACAAATTCTCAAAACCATTCACATGGCACTTTGAATAAATTGTTATACTGACAATGTGATATGAGAGTATTAGTTTGTAAAATGTGTTGTTTTCAAGGTTTTAAAAACCAGACAAAAAACCTCTTGATTAATAGGATCATGCACTAAAAGCAAAAGCAACAACAACAACAAAACCTTGAACAATAAACAAAAATCCAAACCATACCCCCACAAAACAAAACAAACAAAACCAAACCAACAGAACCCAACTGGGCATTACATACAAAATTAAAATAAAATAAAGTAAATTCTAAGATGATTACGAGCTTTCTCTGATCAATGAAATGCCCAAAAAAGGAAAGGAAAACAATCTTCTACAATTATACTGGAAGTTTTTGGAGTATTCTAACAAAAAATAGTGGAGGCAATGGAAAGGACTCAGTACTGCAATGTAGACAACCAGTTTAGAAATAAATTCAGTTGGAACATTCTTATTTGTTGTAATAAGACATGTTTCATGTGCAACTTTGCTTTCAAGATTTTGGGTTTTTTTTGTTTTTAACTAAAAACTCAACAAACTTATTAGATAAATATTCACAACCTGCCTGGGCCACTTTATGACAACCCAGCTGTACAGGGAAATTAGAGCAAAGCAGAAGTGCAGCTGCTTGAAAAGAGTGGGGAGAGAAATAAAAAAAAAGATGTGCTTATTTCTTATTCAGCATTCTCAGCATTAAACTGCCTCATAAAAAAATCTCTCTGCCTACAAATGCAAAGGAACACAGTAAGATACACTCTGGAGAAAGCACCCTTAGAACAATACGTTGAGTTTCTTTCTATAATTTATATCCTTCACTGTATCAGCACAGAAAAAGGTTATCTGGGCAACCTGAGAATTAATTCCAGAAGATTAAACAAAGTTGTTTCTGTAAAAAGGTATAAATAAAATTTTTAACAGATCTACATTCCTATGTCATTGCCTCCCAGGGATTCTCAGACTACTTTGTAAACTGGGCTGAACTTCTGCATTCTTTTCTCAAAGAAAGGAATGAAAAGGGGGAAAAAGAAAAAAAAAGCAAATATAATTTGAAATTCTCCCTTGCAGTCGAGTTCTGATAAAAGTTAACATAGCTGATGCATTTACCAACCAGACAATCAAGTAATATATTATAAGACACTAAAAGTTATTATTTTTTAATCTTGAACTAGAGGGGAGATTACATTTGGTTTTTCATCCTAGTGTGTTTCTTTCTTTATGGTTAAAAGAAAGCTAACGATAGTAATTTCTTTTATTTGAAAAATAAAATTATCAAAATAATTACCTGATTCTAGAAGCTGGTTGATGAAAAGTTAAGATGCTAAGACTAATAATATACTCCTGAAATTCAGTAGTAAAATTGCTACTCAAAAATTATTAATATGACTTTGGAAGGATTAAACACAGTTTTTTCAGATGAATAAGATTTTCAAGTTATATTAATTTTTATCTCTGATTTATCCATCTTGAAAATGATCATCATTTCATTGAAAATCATATCCTTTTTAAAAATGTCTCAAAAGCTTATAGCAACATTTGCATGTTCTATTTAATTCTCTGATTTCTTCACAGCAATTTCTGTTGAGGTAAATTACATTTCTACTGAACCGCAGAGGCTTAATCTTTAAAATCTTTGAGCTTTTTCAATAATGTTATACTTGGAATGACACACTTGAAAAAATATTGGAACAGGGTGCCATAAGAAATTTCATTCCATGTGAAGAAACAGTAAGACAATGTGGATTTGTCTGTGCTTTGCTCCTGTACAGCATTTCAAGTACGTATTTAACACTATGTTGCAAAACCAAAATGAGATTGAAAGCCCTACTGTTATGGAAATTGGCATTAAATTTTCCTTTTTTTTCCACTCAGAAAATCTTATTAAACAAAAATACATGGCACTTAAGGCAGATTTTTTTTTACCCACTCTTGTTTAATTGTGACAATCCAAAGGTAAAAACCCACTCCCATTGTGCCATGAACATAAATGCTTATCAACAAGCCCAGCATACAAAACATGTCTATTGATAGAAAAGAAGCTGTCCACAGAATCTCAAACACCACTGGACATTGCTAAAATGCACTGAAATAGAGTCTAAGGATCCTGATGAAGAAAACCAATCTTTGCTGGTTCTTGTACAAGAAACAATAAAATTTGACAAACATAGAATTTTAAAGTGAATGTTCACATTGTGGTGGTCTCCTCAGCATCCTATTTGCAGTCTCATCATAAGGGAACATCAGAGGTAGTGCAACAAGATTGTAGAGCAGACCTATATTTTGGGAAACAATCTACCAGTATATCTAACTGATAGAATTATTTTTATGCTGCTCTAAGCTACAATAAAGAACATTTTTCCAATGTCAATGCGTAGCACAAGAACCGAGAAGAACATACTTGGCTTTGAATCCCCTTTTTTCCTCACTCCTTTGTTGCACCAAGTGCAGGCAAGCTGCTTATTTGAACCCAAAGCCCTTTGGACAGTCTCAGCTCAACAAACAGATATGATGTATGGGTACTCACACTCCTCCTCATCTGTTGCTATGGCATTTTGCCTGCTCACAAGGTGATTGGACAATTTTGCTATGAAAGTCAGCACCAAAGATCAAAAGCTCTCCTGTGGAACAGTGCTGCCTCTGCCATCTGTTTTGCATGATGCTTGACAGGTCCTGGGAAGAATGGATGAGAAGGCAATACCATGTCATGCTTTTACCTATTTTTCCTCCTTAGCTGACATTTTGTCCCACCTTTCTTCCACCTGCTACTTGGAAAAATGTGGAGAGAAAACAAACTTCAAAAGAGAAGAGAAAAAAACCAATCAGCCTCCACAGTCTGTAACTGAAGAAACTCACAGTGGTTTCTAAACAGAGGTAACAGATATCATCATATATATAACATCTGCCAGCACCCTCTGGGAAACAATAAAAATAACCTACCAAAAAACTTCAGAGTTCCCAACAATATACAGTGAGTTGTACACTCATACCCACACACACTAAATAATGTTAAAAAGTCATGAAGAAAAAAATCTTTGACAACCAAAAGCAATATGAAATCTTTCTGAAGGAAAAGCACTGTGGGAAAAGCTGAAAAGATTCAGCTTCTTATAATCAGATTTCCTGGGAGATAGGGTTGAAATACTTTCAAATAATTTTTAAAAGGACTAAATGAATGACAACAAATTAAATTAAACACCAATTTACTGAGAATGTACCAGTCAACTCTAAATTCAGGTACATAAGAAGTTGTCAAATATTTGTTTCTTATCCATTACTGTAGAAATGTAGGAGGAAGGAAGATACTACCCTTCATTAAAAGATGGAAAGTGAGTTGTCTAAATTACAAGTTCTCTACCATTGTAGTTTTTGTTAGTGGGTAGGACAAAAATCCACAGATTCCTTTTCCTGTCTCACAGCTCTTATTTTATCCTGTTATGCTAAAGACAAAATAAGTATGAGCATTTGAATCATATCTCATTTGCTTTTATATAAGAACATTACAAAGACATCCAATGCAATTTGGAAGGCCTTCAACCAAAACAACCACTTTTTCTGGCTATACTCTAAACCACAACACTGACGAAAATTTCCTATTTATCATTCCTGACCCTTTCAGATTCCCAAATGTTCTCTCTGTAGGGACTGAAATGAAGACAGAAATATTTTTCTCACCACAGGCAGTCCCATCATTCCACCTCCCTCGGTGAGAGTGTTCTTATGTTACTGAAGGAGATGCCTGCAAATCAGAGTATAGAGGCATTTCTTGGGTCCAGATGAACTGTTACTGCAATGCAGCAGCTCAGAGCAATGTTCCAGGGAACAGCTATTATGAGGAAGCTCATATAGTTAGTCCTCCAAAGAACATCCTCATTTCTATATTATTTATACATGTTAATTTTTTCTCCCCATGCTGTTATGCATTTGAATTGTTTTGCTCTCATTTATAGCAGTACACATTATGGCTGTGATTTTCAAAGCCATGAATCCCTCAGGTGGCTTTCAAGATCTAAATGTAATCTCTTAGTTTATGCTCATTTATAGTGGATTTGCAAAGGAAGATGCTTTTTCATTCCAGAAAGCAGCTTATGTAAATTAGTTTTTGTTATCAGACGCCCATCCTTCAGTACCATCATTAATTAGCAGACTAGATACTGTGAAAATTGTCTGTAGTTGTTAATTATAATGGGCAAAAATGAAGACAAGCTTTCTTTGCCATAAAAAGTAGCAGAAAACACATAATAAATACATTTCCTGCAAAATATTTCTGGTGGTACAATGTCTTATTTTATAACAATATGATAATGAGCACAGACAGGAGATTTGATTAGTATTTTCACATGAAAAACTGTAGTATATTTCACATTAAATGAATGCCCCAAAATGTTTGGCAATATATACTGAGAAATGCAAACATGAGCCACAGTGTGACCCAAGCTGTGAAAAGAGTTGTTACATGTTGTTTCTGAGAATTACAACATCAAAATCATAAGACCCGTTTGAAGGAAAGATCCCATTCTTCTTTTTTTTTTTTTTTCAGTAGGTCCTTTAACAATTGAATGAAAAACTAACAAACAGTAAAAAGCATAGCTCCTCAACACCACATAAAAAGGTCTCCTTAGTTTGGGATTGTCATGGGCAAAAATTTGTTTTGAAGATCAAATCTGGCAATGTCTGTTTGAGCTCTTCTTCTAAAGAATATTAATTGGTTAAATTAAAAAATGGTTATTAATTCCATAACTCACAATTCCCACTATTCAAAGAATAGTGCTTCAGAGAACATTTTAAACAGGTAAAAAGCTTAGTCTTGTAACTATAATTACCATACAACAGATTTGCTGATTCCAGCAAGGAAAGGTGTATTTCTTTGTTTTGTCACTCTGTGCTCATTTATATTAATTATAGAAGAAAGGAAATCCTCTTATGGGCGGCAGCTGATGCAAGTTTCAGGTGTCAGATTAGCACCCTCTCTGTGCTTGCACAGTGTTACCTGCTATTCACTGGTTGTCAGCTGCTAGCTGGGATTTGAAGGATAACCCATTCCTTGAATTAGGCAAAGCAGCCTGCAGAAGTGCACATCCAGCCCCCTATCCTCCCTCCTGCTTTACTTCTGTTAGTAGTACATGGTCTCCCTCGGCTTAGGGAGACCATGAACCCTTCATCCTTTCTAAACACGTACTTATCTGCTCCAATCTACAGCGTGTCTCAGAGAGAATTGTTTCTAAAAGTTTTCCGTTTCTGCTCCTGATATGCATCATTTGAGCTTGTTCCAGTGACTGAACCTTTCTATCCTTTCTCCTTTCTTTGAAGCTTCAAATCTTGCTACTTCAGCTCTGAACTGCTCTCACTTCATACTTTTCAGCAGTCATGATCTTCCTGTAGCTGATTTTTATTGACAATCCCGAGTATGCAGGATTCTTCATGATACTTCACAGTATCATAACTGTGAAGTTTCATCTCAGACATCCCAAAGGGAAAGACCAGAACAAAGGAGTGGTATGAAAGTGGAAAGGTGATTTGGTATATCATGAGACTTTCAGTAGTTCAAGAGATAAAAGAAAGATTGGGAAACAATTGACTTCAGAAAGAAATGTTGACACTAATGTCTTCAGAAAATGTTAAGAAATCAGATAGTGTTAAGCCTTTTGGGTAATTGGAGCCAAGGTTTTCTTACTGTTGATGTTGACTCCAATCCCAAGAAAACACAATTAAAGAAATATGTCAGGCTGATGATGCAGGTTTAGTCAGTTATACCCACTGTAAGCTTACACAGCCTTAGAAAGTAGTAATCGCTACCATTTACACACAAGGTCTCAACATCTATGAAAATGAAAAGGAAAAGCCCTTCTTTTTAGAGAGGTCTTAGCAGGTAAATACCAAATTCAGTAGTAACATAATAACATAAATGAATGTTGTATTGAAGCATTTAGTAAAGACAAACCCAAGAAAAACAGGTAGTGGTTAAGAGGAAAAAAAAAGCAGAATGAACAGCAATAAAATGGTTAGGTCATGTAAATGTCTTAACAGTTCCACTCTGCTAAAATATCTCTGCTATATCACACAGCATATCCTTGTCGTACTGTGTTATCCCTGACAGATGGATGTAAAAAGACATTCAGAAACTAAGCCTTACTCTAAATTGCAGTACAAAATTTATAATATAATCAATACAGCTTCAGGGTACATGAAATTATCTGAATATATTAGTTGAATGTGAATTCACATATGGAAGTGTGTCAGGGAGACAAGGAGAAAATGAGTGTGAATAGTTTCATGCTGATACACATGCCTGTATAAAGCAGACAAATTGAGAATTAAACTGAATTACAAAGAACCAAGAAGACAAAACACCGCAGAGAAACAATTTACTTATGCCAACTTCAGCTAACACATACATGAGCAATTTGAAATACTATGAAAAGACACACTATTACCATTTCAGTTTCCTGAGGCAAGTAATGTGATTTAGAAATGCTTAAACTTTTCCCATTAATCTTGCTGCAGAAAAAGAGAAAAAAGTAAACACACTATTTTATAGTGTTTTGTAGTTATAGTTAAACTCAGAGAGATTACAACATTCACTTGCTTACACTTTGTCCCTACACTTCTGAGTCATCACTCACATTTTTGTACTAAGACTCAAATTTTCCTTTTTCCGTCCCTGCTGACAGTAAAGGTTTTCCACCTCTTCAGCCACATGAGCTGACTCTCAATCCTCTAACACTCCTTCATAGGTTTCACTGACATGGCAGTGACTGTAAGAAACAAACCCCATGCACAAATGGGTGTGGATGTACTTCCAGCTGAACCCCCTCCGCCCCTGAGGAGGTGAGTCTCCAGCTCTCATCATTCACAGCCCTTTGACCATGGCTGCTCTGTTTCCAACAAAAGGCAACAGGCCAGCTGGAAGGATCTCAGGGCTGGGATCAAGCTTACTGGCTGGCAACAGGGCACACACGTGCAGGTTATATCTTGGATGGAGGCATTCTTCAGGCCTCACATCAGAACAGTGAGGTATTAATATATTCCAGATTTGCTGGAGCAAAGAGCAGGAGCGTGGCTCTCTGTGTGTTAGCAATTGACCCTTCAACCGGGAGAGCAAATCCACAGTTCTGGTTACTGAACCAAGTCTAATTCTGTGCTTTACATTAAACTGCTACTGTCTCCTCTTATTCCGAAAAAATCACACTGAAAGTAAAGTATATTCAAATGTCTGCATGGACAAAAGCCACAAAAGCCTGCTAAGTGGTCTTGCTCATGGCAACAGTTGCATCTCAGTCTTCAAGTGGTGACATTTACAGAAACAGATAAACAATCACAAATAAGAAGAGGCATCTACTACCAATTGCAGTTTTACCTGTGAGCAGCATCGACAGTGCATTAAGCCTTAATTCACTTTCTTTTGTTTCCACACAGAGCACACTAATTTACTCCACCAGAAAAATCTGTTTGCAGGTGCCACAAACACTGCAGTGATGTCAGGAGAGAGGTCTAAGGAAGCTGCTATTCACAATGAAACTGGAGGCTGATGGTCAGCCCATTATACATGTTTGAGTGTTAAACAAAATGCAACAATAGAAACTATACTTCAGAAAATAAATGTGAACTGTCAGGAATGATGGGCTGGATGAAGCAAAAGCCTTTCTTTCCATTTATAAACTTGGTGAGAACCACAATGAGGGGGGAGAAATATGAAGACACTGCTTATGTATTATGTGGCTCATTCATGAAAATGAATTCTTGTGCCACACAAACTAAGAAATGCATTTTTTCTACCTCATATTGCCTCTGTTTTGGACAGATGACACAGAATAGCTTCAGGAAGTAAATGTGCAAATTAATTTTCATGAAACAGTTCCTAACTTGGAGTTGCAATGTAGCAAAAAAGTTGGAAGAAAACTCACCTTCCCAGACAAAAATGCATGTACCTAATATTATTTCATAGTTCAGCAAACATGAAACTTTGATTATTTAGAAAATCCTTAAAATCTGAACAGGAATTGATATTTTTGTGAACCAACGAAAAACAAAGAATTCACTAAAGATTTACTGGTTGAGAAACTTACCTCTGTTAGAACAGTAAACCAGTGAGGTGGATGATCGAGCCATAAAAGAAATACAGAAGTCTCATCTACCTTAGATGTGTATTTACCATTGATCTTAGAGAATATAAAAGTAATTTCAGCTTTCTCTCTTTGCTTCCTTCAGCAAAAATTATTTCATTTTAAAGACCTCCCCATGTAGGATAATGTAATGACATTTCCATGGGAAGATAAATAAAATTCAAATGAATATAAATGTTGTTGCACCTCACTTTTATTGTCAGAGGAAACAATAATAATAATAATATAATCTGATAATAATAATAATAATCATAATACATTATAATAACATTATTATATTATAAAATCTGATAATAATAATCTGATAGGTTATATTTAAGTATAAGTGACAGCAAATTCTGCTAATTTACGGGAAAAAACAACATATTCTGGAAGAGGAAATTAAATTAATGCAAAATAATACTCTAAAAGAAGTATTGTTGATACGATCACTATACATTGTTGTGTCAAAACTATCACTACAAAACAGCCTCAAAGACATATTTATTAAACAGACATTTCTGGGAATATGAATTCATGGCTAGTGAAGGCAGAAATACCTTTCACTCAGCTACAAGGGTATAAAAAAATCACTTGAGTCTGAGTCCACTGAATCTACTGCTTTCGAGAGCATTGATCAGGCCTTTTATTACACTGTCTTTCTTCCTGCTTTATGGAATAATGATCTATGGCCACCTGCCCAGTGAACTTAAAAGATAATGGGAATACGTCACTCTCTGCTCCTCACACCCAGTACAAACCTTACTTTAGGCACGTTGACAAATCTTTGCCTTTTTTTGCTGTGTGGAGTGATAGAATGGACATAAAATTATAATTTGTGTTCAAGAAAAGCACTGTGTCTGTATTTTAAGCTGGTTTCGTAGAGGATCTTATGGGGCACCCATGAAATCTTTCCATTGTCTTCAACAAGCATTAGATTATTTGGACTCTGTGTATGCAGACCGCTAAAGCTATTGTATCATGAGGAAGAACATCTGAGCACTAGTGTATAACATCATTAGCATTGAAAAAGAGTGAAAAGCACACATAAGGAGCTCCATAAATTTGTTATAAAACCCATTACTAAATGTTATTTAGCATTTGCTCCTGAGGCTTAGTGCACCACTAAATTAATAGTGTTATGGTTTCTATTCAACAGATTGCCTTAAAGTATTACATAAAAGATTAAAAACCACACTATAGTAACAATGGCAATCACTTTTAATCACATCAAGAACAAGACTCTGTCTTTAATGTCTTTATTTCCTACCTTAACACCTACATTATAGCCTAAAGCATAGTCTGAACATCTTGTTAGTTCTTAGGTTAGCATCAACAGATATGAATAGCTGTACATATGTCTGTATATAACAATTCAAGAATACTAAATGCGAATATTAAAAGATATCTGACAGCATAAAAGTCCGTGAGGTAACAAATTCTGATCTATTAAAGACAACTTCTATTAAGCATCAACTTCAGTTGTGTGGCACTGTGCTCATTAGGGTCACCAAGCAAAGTCTCAGGAAAAGACTCTCCCACTTAAGGGGAAAAGATTTTCTGTAGTGATTTTATGTCCCTTCCTGGTGATGTTCAAGAGTATAAGCATCACTACAGAATTTGCAAACCTTCTAAAGCACTTGAAGGGTTAAGGAAAGGAGAAGACAAAAACATCCAGGAATTAGACTCTGAAAAATTCAGTCAGTATCAGTGAAAAGATGTCACTACCCCTCAGTTCCAATTTAGTGATACATATACTTCTCAAATACACTTGACAGAACTGTTAAGAGACTCACAGGAAAGCCTCTTCATTTAGCTCACCTCCCACTGTCTTACTGCATGCCAGGGCAATGCCAGCAGAGTCTTTTCACTGGAATGCATTCCTTCCAAAGCATGTCCCCTGCTGCATTTCCAGCTCCAAAGCTACTTAGCTTAACAAACACTCTCTGCTCTCCTCAGCATCAGTATTGGGGTGCTGGTCTATCAATCGCTGCTCCCTCCAGACTAAAAGGTCAATGGTTTGCCAACCTCACTGGAATTACATGTGCCTTACAGGTAAAAGAGTAAAGAATTTGAGTTAGAAAGAACTAAACAAACAAACAAATCTAAAGAAACAAATGAACAAAAAAAGTTTAGTAATAGGAACAACAGAACTAATAGTTTCAGAGAAATTTCGTACAGAAATGAAATTTAAATGTATTTGTTTCATGAGCAATTTAAATAGCAATCTGGGAGCTAGGACTCCATTGTCAGGCAAGACCATCACCAGAAACACTGCTGTCAGTAAAGGTGATTGCAACCTGGGGACAAAGGTATTCTCATATGCTCATTTTCTCCTTTTGGTATATCAACCAAATGCAAAACTTCCCAATTTTGCTGCCCTTTTGCAGATTTCCTGTGATGTTTAGACTATATTGTTATCAAGATTTTAAATAGGGGATTATGCCACAGAGCTTGGGAACTGCTGGCATTGCCATGGCACAAATGAGCAAACTCTGACCAAACCTAAGGGGATCAAAGAGACACTTCAGGTACTGTTGGAAAAAGAAATTACTGATGTGCTGCCACAATGTCAAGTATAATTTATGTACATAAATTTTATTTCAGTCTAAAATGTATTCTGACACTGAAATTCACCATTTACTCTCTTGGACATATATTCATTGTGATTCCTTAATTCACTGTCTGCTTTTCATGAGCAGAGGCATAGAAGTGACTCCAGGCTTAACACAAGTTTAGAACTTGCTACCTCCAGCTGCAGTTTTGGGGGATCCAATGACAGCTACTCCCCATTCTGCCTGTACCCTTCTCCAACACCTGCTGTCTGTATCCAACACATGGACACTCTACACTTAACTTTGAAAGTAATTTCAGATTTTGCCACTTTTAGCTGAGTAATATCTTGCTTTTATACTATGCACCATGCTTCACTGCATGAGATTAATTTTTGTATTATCACCTAAAATATATTTCAGTCTTTTTAATTCTGATTAAATTCATATCCTCCAGGTATAAACACATTGGTGATCCTTAACAAACATGAGCCATCTTCCAGTAGTAGAAGTTTCATAAATTGAGTTAAGATGCCTTTGAGCTAAGCTCTGGGTAATATTGAATGGCTGGTTCCTATTGAGTTCTCTTCTATTGAAATCTCATATGATCTGGACCATTACATAATTTAATTTTAAACTAGTTGTCAAAGTAATGAAGTTTTCTCTGCAAAGTCATTCAATCAATTCAAATTCTGTTCACCCCCAAGCAGACATCCACAATCACATATAAGAAAATGAAATTCCTTTTTCTGATGGTTCTGATGCTTTCATTTTACTCATTGATGAGGTTATTCTAGGTATAATGCCATGCTTTGGATTACATTCACTCCTCTGGAAAACCTCAATTGTAGTTTTCTTGCCTTATTTAAGAAAGAGCTGTTAAAAATGCATGTTATTTAACCTTAATAACAGTAAAAGTGTTTGGAGTATCTGAAGTCATATTTTAGTCTCTAAAAAACTAAAAAGAAGGCAACATTCAGTATGGTAGAACAGGCTGGCCCATGTCAGGTGATCTGAGAGTAAATAAAAGCCAACAACCCTGAGGTTATCACTAACCTTCAGATCTCCTTCTTATTCAGACATATATCTGATTTTAGGGGGAGGGCAAAGTAATTTAGGTCTCCAGAGACTTACATTTAATTAGTTTTTAATCCATTTCTACACCCAATGCCTTAGAGGGCGATTTCATCTTTAAATACAACTAATTGGATGTGTTTTAATTGAGAAAGCCTGCAACATGCACAATAGAACTACCAGGAGTTAAAGTATAGTTTTATATTTTAATGTGTTTATATTTAATTTCAAACTCAGTAAACAGGGTTTCACTCTCTGCTGGAGTAAACAGGCGAAACCCAATTAACTTCTAAGGGACTGTTCCCAGTGTGTAGCATATGTGAAAGTTGTGCATGATTAAAGTCTAAGGACACCTGCAAAGCATCATTATAACGTCAGTGAAAAGAAAATATTTCATATTCTTTCTGTGACACCTCTGAAAAGTTCAGCTTGATGGGGGGAGAGATAATTGCTTTGCTGTTCTTTCATTTGATTGAATCACCAATGTTGAATTAAATTATTAACATTGAATTAAAATACTAAATTTTGATAAAAATATATACTTATTTAAGCAGTGGAAATAAACTGCATTTGATAAATAGCATTCCTCCATCTTGTTAATTCTATGTGAAAACATTTCAGAACTACTGGCATCACTAAGTATTGAAAGTGAAACTAAGCTTCTGCAATCTTACACAGCCTTTCTTAATATGGAAGGACATTGAAGCACTCAAATGTCACTCACAGAGGCAAAAATATTCCAGACTTGTGCCCAATGATCCTACATCTTCCTCTCAGAAATATCAAATAAAAGTTTGAACCATACAGAGTAAATCTGGACAAGTGGGATATCGTTGTCGTACTTTTAAATAGTGGTTGTTATGAACATTTTTCATGACACTTTTCTTCTGCTGAGTATCCTTGAATTCTCTGATTTGATTTGCTAGATTTCTGTGAAAGTCACTGAATAAATCAGAACACCAGACCTCATTTTCTGAATTTTTGCCACAAAATTAACTGCCAACAATGAGTAGCAGATACTGCTTTGTAGTAAAACAGACAGATGGTCAGTTAATCTTACGCCTTGGCAAAAACCAAAAGGGAATATGACTAAAGAATAAAATAAATGAACACATTAAATCCAGTCTTAGTTGGATATGAAAATTAAACCCTATCCATGTTATTCTTGTCTAAATATCATGAGCATATTACACCAAGTAAAATTTCCCCTGGAAGAATTCTCTCAAGACAGAATCAAACTGCTCATATTATTCCAGGAAACACTGAGTAGTATTGGTAAAAATATTGGAAATTATGGAGACACTTTAAAGGCAGTTGCCTTTTAAATTGTAAGTGTTCTCTAACAATTTACTGACATGTTATAAACTGCAAAATTAGACTTAATTTCATTTCTAAGAAGCTTTGAGAAAAAAGAGATCTGTGATATTAAATACATAATATTTGTAAAAACTGAAAACAGAGTAGTGTTTTCTTGCTTTTTCAATTCATGGAGATGTTGATAAAAATACTGAGAAAAATGAAAATGGAAAATTTTCTTCTAAGTGCTCTGAAACTGAAGTGTGACCATCCAGATTGTTTTTATCTCTTCCCTCTGCTGCAAAATTGCAGACATCTATGTAAACATACTTCTTTATGTAAGATTTTTATGGGATTAGCCTTTCAGATTTGTTTTTTAAGAATTCAAAATTTTATTTGTGATTTTTTTTTTCTTACTCAAGGTTAGTGAAAAAATAAAAGCTCTTACTGTGAATGCAGTTGTGTCAATACAATGTAGAAGATGCCTTTGTGAGAGTATGATTTCCTCCTCTGTATGTCAGGAGTAACGATTTTGAGATAAATAATTATTTTAAAAGGACTACATAGCTTTACCTCAGATATTATATCTCTATTTGTAGCAATTACAAATACAGACATAAGAATCTATAAAAATAAATTCATAAACCAATACAGAGCTAAATATATTCTCTACTTCTTCCAATGGTTATGTTACAAGACAAAAATAAAATTATAAAACCATAATTTCAATAATTTTAAGGCTCCCAAATAAGAAAAAATGAGGAAAACTGATGCGAATGACACAAGCAAAGAAGGAATCTCTTAGGGATAATCAGAGAGAAGGATATATTTGATGCTATATTTTGTAGAAGGTTTTTCAAGAAAATCAGTCTTATGGAAACTGGGACAGCTGAACACATAGTCAGGTAGGCAAATGCAGATAAACACAAAGAAATGAACGAAACACGCACACACAAAACCCCCAAAGCAACAAAATCCACCAAAAAAAATCCCAACAAACCACCATGGGACGCTCTGTACAAAGCTTTTCTTTTGAGGAGAAAAAAAAAAAAAAAATCTGTAGCCTACCAATAACAGAGAAAAATATGAAGAGAAAAAGAGTTATAGAGTTCTATATCAGTCATGTTTTTTGGGGACAATAGGTTGTTTTTGAAAATGGAAATCACTCACAAAGCATAGGGATAATCCCATCTATCAACCAGAAAGAAAGTTGACATCAGGAAGAAACAAGGATTTTAACAAAACAAAAGATTACAGATTAACAATTAGAATTTCTCATTTGCATATCAAATGTTTCACTTGGTATATCTGGAATAAAGATTTGAGGTTAAAAACTTTTGTAAGAAATAAAGAAACTCCCTTGAACATTAATGGAAAAAAACATTATGCATTGCATTGACTAATTTAAGTGCTAATGAGACCAGAAGTAGTGGCAAAACCCTCATATCATTATTGAAATATGATGGATAAATTCTAATGCCAGATGGTATAGGTTATTCCTCAGGAAGCTAGACAGATAAGGGAAAATATAATCCTGGCCAGTATTTTTCAAAAGCATATATGAAGGTCTTGGTCAGGATGATAGAAGAAATCTGCCTTCCACAAGGATTTTTTAGGAATATAATTTGTCTCAAAGTATATAATTAAATAATATAAAGAAAAAAATGAATGGGGAAAGAATTATTATAAAATGTGTGCAGAACTTCCATCTTCACTCTCACTGGTGAGGCAGATAGATTCCTGACTAGAATTCAGTCATCACTGATTTTCCATAAATTGCTGGGAGATCTGTATTCCAGGTGGATTCACAAGAGGAAAAAGAAACCCCAAACCCAAGAACACACATTGTTCAAAGTGATTGGTACATTACATTCTTCCTTGTGTAAAAGTATGCACATCCTTAATTTGTCACTCTGTAGATTTAAACCATCATCTGATTTGAAACAGATCCCTCCCAAACCCAGGGATTCAATCCCCAGTTTTGCTGTGGGCCATCTCTTGATTACTCGAAACTCCCTCTCCTTTATTTCTGAGCCACATTGGATCTTTATGTGCAAATGCAGCAGATTGATAAACAACAGCATCAGCAACAAAACTAATTCTTGACATTTTCATTGTTATGGCTGGAAAAGGCCAAGCAAGTTCTCGAGAATCCTCTCAATTCTATCCAGTCCATCTGACCAACCCTTCTTAGGACTAACAGTACATGACATTCCTGTTTAAACAATTTCTATTGGAATACTGAAGATTAGTTACTTAACTAATAAAGACCTACAACAAAGACTAAAAATGTAAGGATATAACAGAGATAACAAATTAATCCAAAAAGCTGTCACAAAAATTAAGAGCTTCATGTCAGCACGGAACACAACTTCTCAGCTACCCAGGAAACAAAATAGATTGCATTAATCTTGTTAAATTTATTGCAGTGTTGACACTTAAAAGCTGACCCAGAGTATGCACGGTCATTATCAAGTTCTACAGCTACCAATGCATTTATGTTTCATTACTAATAAACATTATTAGCCAGTATGTATTTCTAAACAAAAATTTGATCCTGCTTAAAAATCAAAACTGAATCCAACCAAAATGCACTTTATTTATGTACTATTCTCACAGAAAAAAAATTACTATTACAGAAATGTGCGCCTTTTAAGCAGGGTTTGAATCAGGAAAGCAATGATTAAGTGATCTCATCTTTGTCTCAGATGATTTTGGATTTGAAACCAGGAGAAAATCAGCTGTTCAAATAAGAAATTCAAAAGCAGAGGAAGGAATGTATCTTACAGAGCCTTGATCTAGAAAGACCTGGACTGAAGTCTCAAACTTGAGTTCAAACATGGAAGCAGAGCATCTGACTACAAAAAAAATCTGAATTTGAGATTATTCTAAAACAATCTAAACATTCAGAGAATATTCAGCAGTAGATTAGAGTGTGACCAGACTTTCCTACAGTACTTATGTAAAAAAATGGATCTTGTCAGAAGGAAGGAGGAGAAAAGTGGACAACAGTCAGTTCAGGAGAGCAGCCTTTGCACCAGAACAAGAGGAATAGCATTTCAGAGGCACGCTGAGAGCAAGGAGAAGACAGGAACACACAGTTCTCAGTAGTCACTGGGATAACTGTCCGGCCATATTTAACAGAAGCTTTGTGTGTTGGTTTTCTGAATTTCAGGAAAAGCATGCTGGCAAAGAGAATACTGGAAGTTAAACTTCTACCAGGAAAAATTCACACAAAAACCGTATCATCTCTGTCCTTTCCTACTACCAAGGAAAACTGGGCATGGGCAGGCTTTAAGGTGATGACAATCTTTAACTGTGCATATTCTTTCTTAAATTTTATACTCCCTTCCTACATATTTAAAATTCAACCAGTGGCTGCTTTAGTAGTGTGTTTGTCATCCAATGTTACCATTCAGTGAGATTTGCATATCAAGCAAAAGAGGTGGAGTAGTTTAATGACTTGTTCTGGCATGCAAAGATTAATATTAATTACAGTCTTCCAAGTATCATTTAGCTTCTTAGCTTTCCTGGTGCTGATTACTTTGTAGCACTTTTGTGCAAGGAGCTTGTTTTACATTTATTTACAGTACATGAGCCCTGGAAACATGTCTTGAGTGTTTTGAATCAGAAGGCACATGATATATGGGATGCATAAAACATAAAGTTGGAATCTACTTACCACTAAAACATACCCTTTAATATAGTCTTAGTATAGGCATATCTTATTTAAAGTCTCTGCACAGAACAACATGGAAGTCTAGAATTAACAAGCAGTTAATTAAAGTGCCAAAGTATATCCATCTTAGAGACAGAAGACTAAATATCCTAAATTAACTCAAGATTTATAAGCACTTCTTTGTCATTACCCTTTCAAAGCCTGAAGACACAAGGTAATGCCTGGCTCTGCAAATTGGGTAGAGTATACCAATTTCTCTTCCTAAGTGACTACTCTATCAGGGATTGAGAAAAAAATAATCACACAAAACTAGCATTTTCAGCTTCTCCAAAACCAGGGCACAAATAATGTTTGGTCTGCTTAAACAGACACAGCAATAGAATACTAACTTCAGAGCGGATTCATTTCAGAGCAGTGGCATTTCTACCACTCATTTCCTAGGGAGTCAGAAACCATAACAATTAGCACGGAAAAAGAAAAATGAAGAGCTATTCTCAGATGTTAATCTAGAGTCTATTCTATTATCAGACAACCAGCAAAATAAAAAAATGTCTCCTCACCTGCATTTGGACTCATCCAGAAACACTTATATTCTGGTAATCCACATGTCCTGGAAGGGAGTCACTGTTAGAATAGTATAGAAAAATATCTGTTTAGAACAAAGTACAACTTTCAGGTTTAATGTTTTTAGGGAAGACGTGTGGGTTTTTGTTCTTTATGAAGTCAATCAAATAAAGATCTCATAAATTTAATCCAAATCAACAAAAACATTGTCATTTTCTGATAACGGAAAAAATAAATTCTAAATAAAAAAATTTTTTGAAAAGTGGGAAGAAAATTAAATGTACTAGGGAAATTAGATGTATTAGGGAAAAATTCATGGAAGGATTAGGAGAGAAAGTGAATAAACCTATGAAATCAAGTTCATTTTATTCTGAGAAAAATGTACTACATAACACATTCTTATTTCATAGCTGAAGGAAAGAACTTCTCAGTATCATGAAAGTTTAGGCAATACAGAACTAAAATACCCAATCCCAGATAATGAAGTCTAAGAAACCATTTTAGGAGAACAGTTTCTAGCATTAGATTAAAAAAATCCAGGATACACAGTAACAAATAAAATCCAACGAGGAAAAGGTTTATGCCATAAATAAAAAACTAAAGAATTTGCCCCTTATACAGATGAAATGTCCACAGGGGGAAAAAAAAAAAGAGAAAAAGCAATTTATTAAATGGGGAATTATACAGCAAATCTGCAGATATCGATGAGGTATGCATGTTACTTTTTGAGACACTACAGGGTGAAGAACTGGGACCTGATGTAATAAAGGAAATAGTTCTCCATTACAGAGTGAGTAAGAAGGCAGAGGAAGTATTACCAGTATCATAATTTTAGATTAGCAAAAGAAGATTGAAATGACACAGCAAAATAGAAAGGGAAAATGAGGTCTCCACCGCTGATATCAACAAAGTTTAAGTTACAGGAAGAAAGGTACAAGACAGACATCAGGAAAAGCCTCAAAGTACAGAGTGCTAAGGAATGGAATATATACACTTTGTAGAATTTCTTACACTGAAGTTTTTATGGGTAGATTCAGTCATTCTGATAGACATTTTTAGCACATTTGATGATGGACTGGAGCAGAAGTTCATGTCACCTTAAAATGTCAGAACTCTATTTCTATCTAATTCATTAACATCAGAATAAATAATTCTACTCTGAAAACCAAGCAAATACTTCAAATCAATAGTACCAAATTTTAAAAGTCTCACTATGTACATCTATATCACAGAATATGCTGTGGCCCTGCCCAGGACCCTCCCCAACAGTCACACCAGGTGCCTGAGACTATCATCCAAATGCCTCTTTAACTCTGTCACAGCTTGGTGCTGTGACCACTTCCAGCACCTGTCACTGTTCCAGCACCCAGCCATGCTCTGGGTGAAGAACCTTCTGCTAATATCCAACCTAAACTTCCACTGACACAGGTATATATGCATTTGTGTGTATACATAAAAATATATAAAAGTACATATATATATATATACATACATACATATATATATATATTTGGAAGCTATATGGAAATAAGATGAACCCTAAACAGAGTTCTTCTAGCTAATCCTCGTCAACCTCACTGTTTTCCTGTAAGATTCCAGATAACTGTTCTGAACTAAAGGGTACATGCAGAGGATTAAACATTGTTAAATTTTGGGGGTTTTATTAAATTACAGCATTGAATTATTACAAGAAATTTTCTTCTTTGTTGTTCACTAATCACCAGTATTGGCAGAAAAAAACTGATGAAGCAATTCATGAAATGCCAAAAAAAAAATGTCACAAGCACTTGTGTAAATTTTCACATGCTCCTTTCTTCAACAATGCATGTAGAAATAGAAATAAAAATACTCTTTTACAGTTGTAATACATTAGAACACACATTTGTTGCAATAGCATGTTAAGAAGGCAGCTTATGAATTATTTAGACTGTTTGAAGCCATAAAAAAAATCCATTTGATTAAATTTCTTAATCAATATAAGAGAAATAATGCAAATGCCAGCAACACCTGGATCAATAATGTTTAAAATAGTCTGTAAAGGACTTCCATTGAGCACATGAACTGCAGTTGTTCCATCAGTGTGAGTTAGAGCTACAAGGACAGTATTAAATTCTCTAAGGCATATCTTAATTGTTTGATGTAAAAGAAACCCCAAACATCTATCTTAAGTGTATGGGTGTGCCAGTCTGGTATGTGTCCTCACTCAGCTTTGCCACCTGTATAATCCCACCCTTGCTATGAGTTTCTCACCTCTGCATAGTGTTACTTTGTAGCTTTGGCAAAGCAGAAGGTGGCAGCTCTGTCCATCTGCCAGCACAGAGTCCATCCACGGGTAACTGAGCAATCACAGCCGTGCCTTGAACAGTAGATGAGAGTGGAAGGGGATGTTTCTGAAATGTAGGTCTCTCTTACTCGAATCACTGACGCTGAGACTCAACATTTGGGACAAGAGAGGCCTGGAAAGGCTCTCTAGCCA
Source organism: Pachyramphus minor (assembly GCA_013397135.1). Taxonomy (NCBI): domain Eukaryota; kingdom Metazoa; phylum Chordata; class Aves; order Passeriformes; family Tyrannidae; genus Pachyramphus; species Pachyramphus minor. Next base: position 310,335 of record VYXB01002417.1, read on the forward strand.
GCGCAAGAAAAACTCAAAAACATTGAGGAGAGTTTTTGCCATCTTGCTTAAAATTCATTTACATTCATTGCAGTTTTCTCTCCCAGAGGACAATCTACAGTGATCATGTATCTACACCTTCATACAGAACAACCTCACAAAACAACCATCCCCTACTCTACGACAGAAATCAGATCTGAGTTTTCAGTGTGCAGTCATTGATGACTGGTGTCTAAACAATCAAGTTTTAATAAAAAATGTCTCCAACATCTTCCTCTTCTTCCTGTAAAACCAGCAGTATAAATATTTAGAAAACTTGGTGGGTGTTCTGACTGCAGCAGAACACTGTGGGAAGAGAAAGATTGAGAGAGAAATTGGCAAAGATGATTAATATAAGTTTATGAAATAAATAATGCCTAAGGGTTAGCTGCTGCAAAGATAAATTGCCCCTAGAGGGGACAGACTCTACTTGTGGAGAAATGAGCTATCACTTTTGGATAGCTTAATTTATAAAAGAAACAAACTTCTGAGTCTAGAATTATTTATAGAGAGATATTACAAGAAATATGTCTGAGCTGTTAATAACCACGAAAGAGAACAAGGAGTTGTAACGGTCAGTTATCTATCAAGAGATAAAGTGGGATAAAATGTATCTTTTTTTTTTTATATCAGTAGTCTGTCACACATTAGTTATATAAAAAGAATTTCAAAGGTTAGAATATTTATTCACTTAGAATTGGTCAGATTATCATATTCATTGCTGATGGCAGTATGTAATTTTTGAAAGTGCAGTGCAGTGTGCAGTAGAACAATGTCAATGAGATCTGTGAAAATTACCTGAAATGCACATTTTCAAAGGCTCTTGATAATAATAAGATACTCTCCTAGTCAAAGTAAAACCTGAAGCAATATGCTGTGGAATAGGTACGATGCTTTTAAGCCAATAAAGTACACCTCAGTAAAAGGTGTCCTTTGCTCTTCGACAGGGAACAAACTTCCCAGATACGGAGGAGACGCAGTGCACTCAGCAAGGCCAAGAACCTCTCACAGACCAAAACACTGCTGATCCTATTTTCTTCCACATGAGAAACAAAGACTGAGGTAACAAAGACACTTTCTCCAGACCACGGCACAGCTGCAAAAGCCCTTGGCTCTTTCTCCTCAACATGTCCAAAGTGAAGTAGCACTTTGATAGTGAGATCATGTTGTCTTTGTATGTGCATATTTCATGGTGAATGTTGCACAGATGCCTGTGGACAGAGTGTTTGCTAAAAGAAAACATAATAATCAAGGCCTTGAGATAAGATAATGCTTTTTTGGGGAATCAAGCCCCTCAAGCAGGATGGCCAAGTGCTGTCTGGATGGTGACAGGAGTCACCATTGCAGTGGTCCAGTTGGATCAGGAGAGACTCCCTGAACCTTCCAGCACGTTAGTTATTCTGGCTGTATGAGTAATATATCTGTCAGGGAGGGTGATCTGGTCTAAGAAGCTCTCAAACAACAGTTCCTACTAAACGCCCTAGAGCAGACCATCAGCCACCACAGCTTTCCTCCCCCGCTCCTCAATTCCCTCCCTCTCATAGAGCTCAAATCCCAAGAGAAACAGGGATACATTTCCTCCGGGACATCAGAGGCTTCTTCCTTCTCTCCCTCTGGCCAAGGCTGAGCTTGGCAGGGTGGGAAAGGTCCTGGGGGGCTGCTCAGGGCTGTGTTGCTGCAGGGCAGCAGGGGAACTTGCTCAGCCACCCTTGCTTCTGAAAGCCATCCTGTGAATAAATGGATGGATTCAGCTCCTTAGACTGCTGCATTTTAGAGCATTTAACTTCTTAATATATTAAAAATAAACTAACGAGTAGTTGACAAGTTGTTTTAGCATAATTGCCTAAGGTTACTACCATTCTGTCTGACAAAATTAGGGAATAGTGTAATCATTGCTGCAGGAAAAATACAGCCAAATTGCAGAAAGCTGGAGATAGGAAGTCAGTTCATGACAAAAATATTAAACCTGAATTATTTTGTAATACTCTTTACCCAATATTCATGATTATTTCAATACATAATGTGCCAGTATCTGTCCATATGAAAATCTAAAGATTGAAAACACAATACAGGAACACAGATGTCACTGTAAAGGACTTCACTGACCTTTAAGTAATAAAAGCATAGCCTTTTACTTTAATAGACTCGACATTATTATAATTCTGTCCCGGTTAACCACAAAATGTGAGTTATTACATATTTTAACCAGGTCAGCTGTGTTAGGATGAGGATTTTAAAACAACCAGAAAGAACTTCAGTAGATTAGACAAATCATATTCAGGATTTGATACGTCTGAACAGCAAAAATAATTATCGAGTCCTTGTAAAGGACTTGTGAATGCAAAGTGCTAATGCAATGATTATATTAAAGTCAAAGGATAGAAAAAGATTTGAGGATTACTTTTTGAGCTACTTGAAGTAAATTTTCTTTTTACTTTGGAGGCAAGGTGAGTAGATTAAGACACATCAGAGATAAAACACCTTGCCAGGCAGGCAGCCTCCAACCAGTCACCTCTGTATAGCACACTTTTGCACTGTGTTAAAAAGCAGCTGCAAATACACATGTTAAGGGAATCACAATCTTCAGCATATTAATATGCTTTGTGTGCTGCAATAGGAAAGCAAAAGTTCAACTCTCAGTCAGATCAAACACATTCTTGTTATTTACAGTTCCTGGTGTTACCATTTCCCACACCAAACAGCCATCCTGGAAGCAGCCCTCCCAGTGATTAGAAAATTGAAGTAACTTTTAATCTTGTATCCCACCACACCATGGCTTGCATTAATGGTTTGCTTAGGCTGCCCTGCTGTGCTGCATCACAACCCAGCACCACTTCTGCCACCTCTGCCAAACTGCTGCAACAGAGTGCTGAGAAACACCCTTATTAACTGGTGCAGGAAGAAAGAAGAGAAAAATTGTGTTCTGATATGGAACAAATCCATACAGCACATTTCTTTTGCTTCTGGAAAGTAAACACCACCATGCTCTCATGGATGAGAGAATCCTTTTAGTGTGAGTGTAATAAAGCTAAACAATAAAACAGGATTTGGCACTTTGCTTTTCTGAAAATCAACACAACTAGTGAATGTACAGGTTACAGAGATAGATGATTAGGAGCATTTCAGCCTGGGGGCAGTAAACTGTGCATTGTTATATTAAAGATGAGGTGAGAAATAGTGTTGACATAGGTGTAGTATGAGAGGCTTGAATACTATCACAAATTCTGGTTGTGTCGTCATCATGATAATCACCATACACACAGCATATAATCCACTGTTTGCAACAACATCTCTAGTTTGTTCATCGTGGATTTGAGCTGGCCACCCTTTAATGGAGAGTCTGAAAATAGGAGTACTGAAATTGTTCCACCATAAAATCAATGAAAAAGCTATGTTTGTTAAGCATATGTTAAGGTAACTGCCTCTGAAGAGTCAAAAGCAGAATTCAGTAATCTTTCATATCATAGATGAAAAATCAAAACTGTGCAGCAAAAGTAGTACACAAAAGTGTCATAAATTCATAAATTATACCCTAAACAACCTGTCTGACAAAAAAACCCCTCCTAATAATAAATAATCATTTATAGTAAGTGCTTCCTACTTAAATGTTATCTATTATCTCTGTAATTTTACAGCCTGAAAATGCATCTTATCTACCGAAGTATTTCAATATCCTTTTCAATAATTTTTTAAAGTACCAAAAAGGAAACATTGCAGTCACAAAGTGCAGTAACTTTGAATTAATGAGCAGTAGGTGTAGAATGTCTTTCATGCTACATAAAGCTACCCTTTCAGAAGCAATCCCGTATCACAACACATTGTACACGGCCACAGAAACCTCTGTTGCCCATAAGATCTTTTACTTTGCTTGCCACACACTTGTCCTTGGAGTAACACACATTGTGTCTTTGGAGTATGAAAAGCAGTGAAACAAGAAAAATGTCTGAAAAATAGCACATTAGAAACACTGCACATATAGTCCTAAAATTAATATACTGCAGGTTTATTTTAGCTAGGTAAAGCCAAGCTGTAGAGGTCATTTTCTTTCCCATTCAACCTCTCATACTTCAAATGACCAGGATATTATCCCATGTTTTATTCCTACAATATCTTTTCTTTTTTACTAGACAGATGCAATAATTTAACTGCATTTTTCAGTATGCAGCAGTGAATTCTGTAGAATTAAGCTGCAAAAACCAGGGCTCATTATTTCACCACATCTCTTGTCTCATTGCTTCACTCCACATCTCCATCTTTCTGTTCAGACACTCTTCACATCATACTTATGTTTCATTAAGATCTGAAAAACCCATTCTGGATTCATAGATGTTCTTGAAGGCAAAGTCAGAAGTATGTTAATGTTTTTCTCATTGTGGCACCTTTACCCTTTGAAGGAATTCATCACTAAAATCAATGAAAATGTATTAGAAAAATTATCCTTCATTAAAAGATCACTGTAAGGGATCCAAAAATGAAGGTACAAAGACAATACTGAAAAACTATCTGTTAGAAAGCTTATTATATCAGTAAACCAACACCAATACACAGTTTCTTTTTCTCTCCACTCTTTTCTTATCTGTTGTCTCTCATCTTTTACTTCAAACAAACTCTTAGGGACAGAACTTCTTGTATATGCAGTAGTGAATCTAGAAAAGGACAACCATATTCACTAATACTGACACATAGCTACATTCAACAAATGATCAGGGAACATTTTCCTGGCATGAACATGTAAGATGGATGTCCCAAGCAATCCCCACTTCAGCAGCGCAATTAGTAAGAAACAAAAATCTTCTGGTTCATACTAATCACTGACCCACAACTGGAAAAAAAAAAAAGAAGGGTTTGCAACTTATTTTCCTCATCATTGGGTCACACAAAGTAGACCCAGAACAGTATTACACAAAGAATTTAAAACTGTACTTATTATGGGACAAGGAATTTGATTAAGACTAGATTAATTTTTTGACATTACAGCCATGAAAGTTATTTTATGACTTCCAGCTTCTTAAATCATAATTTCTCCTTGATAATAAAGCCCAACTGTCATTGAGTAAGGCTGTGGTATTTTCACTAACAAAGGTGGTGTATAACAGGCAATTATTACTACAATGACAAGACTTAACACATATTACAAGAGAAGTTCAAACATTTAATGAAATGTCAAGTTTTGATATCTGTCTTCCCAAAAAGACTGTTAATGCCATCACATCTAGGAAAAAAATTAAACTGCCTGGGAAGTCCCTCATTTACTTCATTTGGTAGACTGAGAAATCCATCAGCACAGCATGCCAGCATCGTAGAAAATTAGTGTATCATATATTAAAGTGAGAGACCACAATATGTTAAAATTTAATTAAATGGCTATGTTTCTAGTAAAACCACACAAAGAACTATTTTTTTTATTTTGCTGTCACTGACAGGAAAATACTCAGACATATATTTGGAAATGCATAACAAAGCAACAAGCAACATATGTTGTCTCTAAATTAGCTTTTTTTTCTCTCCAGCTTTGCTCTCTCTGACATAGAAGATTCAAATAGCTAGAGATGAACTTTTTTCTCCAGTCAACATTTTCTATGGGTTACCTTGGAATGGTCTCCACTTACTTAACTCCCTCTTATATGTGACTTCTAGGGTGTTCAGCTCCTCTTTAGATTGTAGCATTTATTAGGGTAGAGCTCAGGGCTTTAGAGTTCAATTCAGAGACCATATGCCTTTGTGCAACTAATCCCTGAATACCTTGAATATGAAAATAGAAATCAGCCTGAAGAAATAATTCTGTCTCCAAAATCTTCTGCTGTGTTCTCTCTCACACAGAAAATATTGAATGTAGCAAGATTACATTTGTGAAACTAAAAACAAAGAATTGTGGAAAATAGGTTTCTTGCTTTATGAATTGAACAAATCCAAATGAGTTTTCATAGACTGCAGGCCTTCATCATAGATGAATATGACACAAAAATGAAACTGAAATAGATTTCTACTCACACTTTGCTGTCAGTCACCTTCCAACCTGGCTTGGTCATCTCTTTTCCTTTCACTCCCTAAATGGAATATTGAGGAAATTGTTAATTTTGTAACTCTGAAGTGTCATACAGCAGAACTCAGATCAAATCAGGTTTCTATACTCCCCATTATCAACCTTGGGCATTTTTGCAACATCAAAGTCATAGGAGTTTCAGTATTTAAAAATATCATTAGTTTACATCTGGTCTTACATATTCCAGAAGTTCCTGAGTGGAAAGAAGGAAAAATTCCTCATATTCTAAATTGTTCATAGGAAAAAGATGAATGCATGTAGAAAATCTTTGAACTACCAATAAATTAATGAGCTTTTCCTAATGCAGGTCATCACTATGCAATGGCCATGACCTCCAGTCACAAAATTAAATTCTTTCAATAGTTGCCATGATGGTGCCCTAAAATGTCTAAGTTAATTTTTTAGTTGTCTCTTAAAGAAAAAGAAGATGTTTTCACATAAAATACTTTTCAATATTCCACTTCATAAGAATCCAAAATCCTGCTGTAAATTACCCTTCATGTCTCCCTATCTTTCAAGCAATGTTTTTTGAAATGTTTTGAAATGTTTTCTTTAGCATTGTGGATATAACTAGAAGCCCTCCAGTCATGATTCTTGACCCTTAACTAGAAAAAAAAATGTAGCATGGTAACATTGAATGCATGTGTGAAAGATATGTTAGTTAAGTACATGTCTTATTAGTAAATATTATGTGGCAGCATTCATTTTTTATGCATAGTAATTACAGAATTAATTTTTCTCTTCAACTGCTGATGCATCTCTCTAAATTAAATTAGAGAGAAGGTTCAGAAAATGTGAACTGTCACTACTTCATTGACTTTAGTAGGTCAATACTTAAATCCAGTGCTTAAGTATCAGGTCAGTTGGTCTGTGGTTCCTATTAGTGACAATTAATGATGTTTACAGGGACTGTGTGAAAGATAAGAATTCCTCCTTCACCCTATTGTCTCACCCAAGTGGTGTTTGGCTCTGCTGAACAACACGATCTTTTAAACAAACATTGTAGGAAAATACATACTTGTGAAATTCCAGTATTTTAAAACCCAGCATTATTATTTTATTTTTCTCCACAAATTTCAATTTGGTATGATTGAAACAAGAAACAACTAACGTAAAATAAAATTACATAATAATATTGAAAAAAAAATGGTTACTGGCAACTTAAGGAAGAAATTACACACTTTTACTATTCCCCAGCTAACCCATCACTAATATTGACGCATTTCTAAGCTGTATCTGGATTTATAAAAAAAAAAAAATCTTAAAAAATTTTAGCCAATTCTAGGTACTATATTAAAATACTACAAATTTCTGGTGAAAAACCATAATAAAGGGGGGAAAAAAAACCCCTGAAAACTGAACTTCAGTGTTATCAAAATAGTTTATTTTAGAAATATGTGTCTGCCAAGAGCTTCATCTTTCAGAAATGTATGTTAGCACTTCAGGGTTTCTCTATTGTTATTTTTTGATTCTACTCAACTTTACAAATACAGCAATGGCTGTTATACTCTACTGAAGATCAGGCTTTTGGGTTTGCATATCAGGTGCAGGAGACATGATAAAAGGGACTGAAGAGTAAGATATATTGCTTAGCCAAATATATGTTATGCTGCAATAATATAAAAAAATGTCCCAGAAGAACCTTTATATAACTACTCAAAGGTCCACTAGCTCCTCATTGCAGCTGTCTTTCCAAAGGAAGGTCCTACATGTATAGTCTTAAATCAAAATGTAAATTTTTCTTTCCTGTCAGGATCTTTTGCAGCTTGATTTTTAGTTTTAAAGAATAAGCAGCCCCATTTTACAATCCTAGATGAAGCCTCTCCTGTTCTCTTTGTATTTTTCTCAAGCAAAAGTCTACTGATCTTGTGCAGCTTTAGCTTTTTTATCTACTTGCATGTTTCTTCCTTTTAATTATAAAAATATGTCACGTCTTTAGAACATTTTCTAATCTGCATTACTTACTCACTCCAAAGTTATATATGCATTTCATTTTCCAGAGTAAATACAAAATAAAATAAAATAAACAGGGCTGGCAATTGCAAAATGGAAATTATTAAGCATATGATAATCAAAATTCACCAAAATTGCAAAATGTGACATTCAAAGAGGAAGCTTCAAATGCCAAGTATTTTATAATAAATAATGAAATATAAGTGTGGTCATTGGGAAAACATATACCTCTTGGTTAGATATTATAAATAAAATCACACTTGATTAATGTTCCACTTATGGGATAATTCATGCATTTACCCTAAATTAGGTCACATTAAACACATAAAAGCTATTTATAAGTTAAGTGCAGAGCTACAGCTTACTTTTCTGTAGACATAGTAAAAGCTGCATAGAAACTTGCTTTTCTGTTTAATCTAATAACAGCTAAAGGTCATAAGACAGTGAAGTTGCCTTACTTACAGCTTTCTATCACCAGGATGGTCAATGGTGCATTGATGGGAGCAGCTGAAATATTTCACATTAACTTGAAAGAGCTGTAGGTATAGAAGCAGCTTCTTCAAATTAAAATTTAATTTAAATTAAGTCATTGGCACTAACTTCATTAGAAAAGTAAGGAAAGAGGAGGGTGGTAAAAAGTCCACAGAACAGCAGACTTATTTTTTACATATGTCTTGTAAAGGACTTTGACTTTTTACAGAAAGTTTAATAACTTCCAAGTTAGAGTAATTACATGGCCTTTCCTTTAACTATGACATTGTTCCATCATATTGTTTTCTTCATTGAATTTAATTTGAATAAAGCAAATTGGTTTTGTTAGAGGTACTGAAATAACAAATACCATGGTGGATCCTTTCCATGTTTATCTGGTTGACTACTGAGACATGATGAGTAGAATGTAATTCCCAATTCAAGCATCAGGCAACTCAAGACTTTGTGACTGCAGAAAATGGAGAAGAAACGGTTACTTGCTTAACTTGAATAAGGTAAGCATGAGTCTTCTAGGGAAGATACACTGAGAAAGCCATTCTAGACAGAGTAGAACTATATGAGACTGATATTAAATATGGTCATAAAATTCTAAAAAACTATATTAATGTTAATAACAGAGCACCAGAATACATCAGGAACCATGCAAGCTTTTGCGTTTCACATACACGCCCACACTGTTGAAGTATATCACAACTAGACTGAAAAAAGACATCCATTAAAGAATTAAAAAGTCCACATACTGTGTAGTATAAATTCTACACTTAATGAAAAAAGTCATAAATGAAAACAGAAGTAAAACTAATATCATTAGCACAGAATAAAGGTCTAACTTAGGTATTTTAAAAAATTACATTAAGAGAAAAAAACAAAAAAACCCCAAGAAACCAGAAAGAAGCAGCAATCTTACAAGACAAACAAACAATAAAACCAAAAGAAAATCCAGTTTCAAGGAAGACACCTTGAAAAATTGAATTCTGCGAGATACAAGGAATAATTTCAATTCCAAGTTCTTTTGTCATTAACTCTAGAATTCCATATAACTTTTCTGGTCATATTTTGAGAGACTGTACAGCACAAAAAAGTTAAAATTCTTACAATTTTATTTCTCATCCACATATTACGTTGTGACAGCAGGTAATCAAACAATTGTAATGCACTAATACCACCTTCCCTAATGTTACTTACTGAAGATCACTAATGATACTACTTTTATCCTGGTGGCACAAGGGTAGCATAAAAATGGAAAAAAATCTATGCTACATGAAAGGCAAATTGTTTTGTTATGCATCATCATCAAATAATGAATTATAAAATACAAATTCAAACACAATTCTAAAATGTGTTAAAAGCTTCTTATTATTTAGAGATTATTTTTATAGACACTCATATACATGCAGGCACTCCTACATTCTTGATATAATTGAATTTTCTAAATTTTCTGTTGGAAAAACTTTACATCTCCCTTGAAATAAAAGTTTTAGGGCTTGTGTAAACACCTGAAGAAAACAGACATATTTTCAAGAGTGCTTAGATTCCAGCACTTCCTATTCTGCTGCAATGTTTTAAATGTTTTTGAAAATTCTGTTCATTCAAGCTCTGTATCTAGGGACAATAGAAATACAGAATGTGAAGTTAGCAAAGTTCTACTTGTAGGGTTTTTTTCATGTTAAGTAGAATCCAAATACAAAGTAAATTAAATAAAGCTTTGTTTTTTCATGGAATATTTTTTTCTTGAAATAGTTTTGAAAAAAACACATCCGTACAGCAATAATGAACCTTTACCAAATGGTGCTGTGAGCAGTGAGAAAACTTTTTGTGATCATAACAACAGTAATTTATTCGGAGCCAGAACTATTTTTGTTCTTGGTTGCCCCTCCTCCTCTTTTTGTCATTTTACCTTTGCCATTGGAAATGGCAAATGTTTTTCAAGTCAGTGTCATCATTACAGGATGTTCAGGTTCATATACTTTTCTGATACTTCAGATTAGATTTATTGTCTTTTTAATATTTCCAGGAATATGTGTTCTAACTCAACAACAAAAAATCAAAAAACATTTGCAATCTTAGAAATAGCATAACCAGGAAACATGCAACATAGAATTGTTTATTTATTATTAAAAAATTCTTAGAAACATTGTTTTGAATTGAGTGAATTCATTATAGTCTGCAATAGATATTTACAGTAGCTCATATTGCAGATGGTATCTTGGGATAATCTTACTTAATTTCTTATATGAATAGATTTTAGGCTGATTGTTACTTCAACCTAATCTTCTGTCACTAAGTGTAAAATGCTGGACAACGTCATTAGTGCAATTAATTAAGCAGCTAATGCATTGTGAGGAGAATATTCAATTATATCACATTGGAATTGCATACACTGATGTGTCATAACCAGGTCAGTTTGAAACACTTGTATCTATCATTACAACATCATTCAGTGCAGCAGAGAGACTGAACTAAATCATCCAGTGACTATTCAGCCACTAATTTCCTATTTCAGCCTTGTCTGACATATATATGAATATTATTTCTCGATTTCCTCCTTGAACATGAATCCTACCTGAAGTCTTAGAAGCAAATGTGGCACAATGGCTTAGAAAGGGAAATGTGGCTACATTTTAATGCAATCTTTACCAAGAAAGTCCTATGATGTAGAACTGAGAAATACAGGCCTGTAAAAACCTTTAGCCAATTGTTCATACAGGTTTGAAGGCAAGCAGGTTAGTTAAATGTGTTCACAAAAACTACAGGAAATCAGAAATCACAGAATTTTTAAGCAGCTTGAAGATCAACGCGGTTGAAGACACACAAAGATTTATGTAGCTGTTGACTGGCAGGAATGTAGGTTGTTCAGGAAACTGATTCAGCAATGTCATTTAATCTTTTACAGTTTATTCTGTGTTACAAAATTGGTTTCTGCTATGTGTGTTACTTTCCCAGATTGCATGAGCAGAAGTGGTAGTTAAAAGTTTTCTGGTGTAAACTTCTTCCACTCCAAATGTTTTTCCAGTAGAAGCCAATATTATTTGTGATAAATTGACAGCTTCAAGTAACTTCCCTGTGTGTTTATTTCAATACTTGACTTCTAACCATCCGTACTACCCACAATAAACATTCATGACCTCATATATGGCTATATTTTAATATTTTATGTTTAAAGTTTTAGATTCAGTTTCAGACAGGTAAAAAAATCTAAAAAAAAAATAAAAATTAAAAATATAAAGCCCGACCTCACAGACAAATAATTTGTCCACCATTTATTTCAATTAAAACAAAGTGAGTACCTACAGCCGTATGAGTGGAAGAACTGTGCAAGAACTTTGCATTGTGCTGCTACCAAGCTTTAGAAAGTAACATTTTTAACACCTTGAGGTGCTTGGTTTACTGAAAGGGAAAAAGGAAGAAGCTGAGTTCAGTCAATTCAAAACTGATTCTTAATTATTTCCTTCCATAGCTGATTTTAACTAGATAGTACTCTAAACTATGAAGTGGCAACTTTCAAATGCTTGACTCTTTTTAGAGCTCTTCAAATGCAAAACAACTTAACAGGGTATTTAGCTCTCAGGAACACATGAAGTTTTCCAGATAACTTGTTTCATCATCTCTAAATCTGTTTATACAGCACTCACTCCCATATTCAATAGCTGTGAAATCTACTCCTGATTTAAGGGGCAACAGCATTTCTGCAGTCCTGCAGAGAAAATGTAGCATGTATTGTTACCATTTTACCATGTGCTGGTTTCAGTAGGTGCTAAGACATAACACTATTTCTTGCTTTCCCAAGCTTTTTCCTAGAATATTGCCAAAGACTTGGGTTTTTTGTTTTTTGGTTTTTTCTTTTACATTTCAAAAATAAGAAAGACTGAGATTACCTGATGTGCTGAATCTGGATTTACCCTCACAAACATATAATGAAATGTGTCCAGCATATTTATCATCTTCCTCTGTGTTTAATATGCAGATCAGAATACCATGTATTTATGGCAAGCAACCGTCACAATCAGGATTACTGGGAGATTCCTAATTAAAATGTCACCTCATAAGTCCTATGGTTGCCATGGCAATTCAGGTTAAATAAAATAATCTGACTGATACTACATCAGCATGTTTTGTTGTTTTTAATGCAGGTGTGTGATTGCAATCACTGTATTAACAACTGTGCTTACTTTATTAGCATGATTTATTTCTTCTTGGGAATACACCTTAGGAATACATTTTAGGCTATTTATGTTCCATTCAGATAGAACTCATTAAATCCAGTCATTAAGGACAAATACTTTTATGCCATATGACTGGCCTCATGACATTGAATCTGCTTGGGTTCTTATGATTTTAAATTACCATAGAATTATTTTTGTTCACTTATAAATATTCTAATATTCTGAAGAGCCTTCCTTACTCAAACATTTGTTGTCCAATTAGAAAAGCTGGAACTCAGTAGCTCAAAAGTAAAAAAAAAACAAAAAACAAAAGCAAAGTATATTTTCAATATGATATTCTATCCCTTCCTGCATATTTGAACAGAACTGAGTATCATGGCAAGCCTTTTATATAAAAGTTGTGGTAAAAATTAATGGCAATTGCAATCTTTAAAAAATAGGCCACATAAAAATTAGAAGATTTATGACTTTGTGTGTTATCATGCCAATACACTGTGCTTTTTACACTGTGTGACAATTTAACAGTTCACTTCTATGGAACTGACTTAAAAATAGAGATAAAGCTGTATAGATATCACAGAATTTACTTCATTCTTTATCCAGTGAAAAATTAAATGTCAGCTTCTGTGAATAATAGAGAGATACGCATGACATGCAACTTAGTGATGGAGGAACAGTGCAGGTGAAAATTCCTGCATGGTACTTAAGTAAAATAATTAGCAGCTCACAGCAGGACACATGCACAACAAGGATGAAGCTGCACAATAACACCCAAAAATAAAGCCTGAGCTGTTCATGGCATAGTGGCTTCTCCTGTATTCAAAGAAACTCTCCAGAGCTACTACAACCAAAACTGTTAGACATGACATAGGTTACATTTTCTCCTATGCTCCCATCTATGTTCCTTGTTCTTTGACTCTGAAGCATCTTATAGGTTGTTCTAATATCCACTCAGACATAAATAATGCAGATCACACTGTTACCAACCACCAAAACACAGAACACACAGCATCCATAGGTGAGAGAACATTGCCCATCCTATAAACACCTGTTGATATGTGATAACGTATTTGTCACTAAGGTAGCACCACACACCATCAAAACTGCCACACAATTATTTAATTTATCACTGTAGTGTTAGTTATTGGTGATCTGTTATTTAATTACAGGTCTCTTAGTTTCATTTTGCTGGTCGGATATTGAGGTTATTATTGCAGATCACTGAAAAAGCCCACAGGGATTAGACCAGGGAAAGACCAAGCACAGAGAATTTAGGAATTTTTGCTTATAGAGATTTCTGCCTTTTTTAAAGGGGACAGTTTAGCTTGTTGCTAAATTGCTTAAGACAAAGAGTTACTAAGAGAAATGGTTACTTTTTAAATTTCTCTCTAGATCCCTCAAATACATAGAGTTTTTAAATCTCATCAATACCGAAAGTTCCACAGCAAGGCCACCAGGTGAAACCAATGAAAACCTCCTTCACCTCCTGAGAATGACTGGAACCAGGGCTAATTCTTCCCAGATGAATGTGTTTCCATTACTCAATTCTTCCCACACAATGAGGTAAAATCTCATTTATAGAATCCTACAAACAGGATTACATAGAAACATACACAGTAGGATGCAATAATTATTCTTTACATTATGATTTAGAATGGAGATGGTAAATATGGTGCTGGTTGTAAGCATGGTGTCAGGTCACCAAGGAAACAAGAAAGGGAATTTGCACATACTTGCCACAAAATTTTTGCTTACTCAAACACTCTCAAGACAGGTAAATTAACGTTTATCACCACATAGTGTTTATTCAGTACTTTTGATCAAACATTTCCATCATTCAAATGTCAATAAAATGTATGATGATTTCCTCTGAGCTTCAAATTGAATTATTTCACAGCAAAGAAATCTGTAAAAATTTCTTTGAGAGAAGAGTGAGTGCTCTAGAAATAAGAAGCAAAGAAAAAAATTTAATTCCTTCATCTATTTTAAGGGTAAGTAGAAACTTTAACTAAGTTGCAGGGGAGACTATTATTTTGCAAAGTGTATAAGCATGTATAAATTTATTCAAGCTCACACAGAAAGAGTCAGAATGAAGGTTTTACTTAAATACACCTATATTTTTTCAATTCAGGAATAAAGATAGTAAAGTATCCCATTTTTGCCGACATTTGTCATCTGCATGTTGTGATCAGGTAAGCTTAGAAATTCCAGTTGGGGTTGTTCACTTCCTATCAAACATCCTAGGAAACATTATGCATAGCACTTTTTACTTTTTATGTTTACAGGTAATTTTCTTGTTTTTGTGACAACTAGGGTTGATAGCAGTCTGCCCTTCACATGGACTGATCTGGTGCTTACTCACAGCAGCCTGAATACAGGCAGGAAGAGGTGGGGGGAGCTTTTGCATCCTTTTCAGAAGAAAGCAGTATATTGCAAACAGCATATCAAACATATAGCAAATCCTAATAATTGGAACTCCTAAAAAAAACCCAAAACAACCTACATTTACTTCAGGAATGTATGCAAAAGAAAGTTGTCAGTGTATTACAGACTATGCTACTATGCAATTCACACAGGTAAGGTAATCACAATTTAAAATATCCTTTAACAGTAGAAAACAAACATATATCACATTACTCACACTGAATGCTGCTTTACTATACAAACTGCCCAATTTCAATGGAAAATTTTCCAGAGTAGAATCAAATTTTACCTCATGGCAAACAGCATTTAGCAAAAAGGGGAGTATTTTCTAAGTGTCACTATATGTATTTTTAGATGCCTCTTAGTACTGATTAAATGAAATTACAAGTTATTAAGTCAAATGAGATTTTCCTATTGTTCCATTCAATTGCAGTGCTATCTTCTCTGTTCTCCATTCACCTACAGTCAATCCAAACTATATTTAAAACAGAAGCAAATGGCTGTTCTCTCATTGTGTTTCTGAATTAAGCTTGGAGTACGAACATCCCGTGTTCTGAAAAGTCATTCTCATAAAAATGTCACAGTAACACAAATAATACTATAATTGAGAAGTTGTCGCCTCTTCCCACTGGCACAAAAGACAAGTACCATGCAGCAAATTTAGCTCAGTAGGAAGTACATGCACCTGCTTTAAATAGCTAATTAGAGAGTTCAGGAATTAAAATAATTACTTAAGTTTTTGGTCCAGCTAATCAGCTAGCTTTTACATTCCACATCGTTGTGTTGGCAACACCTAAGCAGACAAAAATGTAAATAGCATCTCTCTGCAAACACATTCTTCTGGTTTCCAAGAATTTTCAAGAAAAGGGTTTTTTGAAAGATGGATCGTTCTGTTTAACCACTGTTTTATGGTTAATTATTCCATCCACCAAAAATATGGATAGTAGACAAAGGTCCACATAAAGGGATTACATACCCATATAATTCCTATGTCACTATGCAATCCATCAAGATCTGACCACTACATCAAATCCTTTAACTTCTTCCAGTGCTGCAGGAAGCAAAAAAAAAAATAAAATAAGATGGATGCTATGCAGCATGTTCTGTACAGCTCATAACTTGGAATTTCTGAAGAAACTATTCTGCTGTGTTGGGAAAAAAAAGAACAAAAAGAATGAATAGAAAAAAATTCTAACCTAGAGAAACTGGGCTCTAGTAGAAGCTATAAACTTGTACCTAAGGGTGGAGGAACATAAACTATGAAGTTTTATATTGTAGAAGACTGAAATTAGAAATTATAAGTATGAAATAAAACAATGAGTAGATTTTCATTTGTCAGGGAAGAAGAAAACTAGACAGTCAAAAAAGACCAGTTACAGAAAATTAGGTCTACTTCTCCAATGCTGATTTTTGACATCCAACATGCATCTTCAGAGAAATGCAAACAGAAGTCAATTCACGCTCTTCCGAGATAAAGAGGAGCTTTGCCAATGAGATGAACTCCACAGCCAGTAGAAAAATCAAATATTTACAAAGAAAGGCTTAAACGGTTCTGCCAGAGCCAGCTTCAGCAGGAGTAACCTAATTGATGTTAATAGTGCTTTAGCTGACAAACGCTAAGACATGCAACTGTATCATTTGTGTGTGTATGAGGATTTCAAAGTTTTCGTTCTACCTGATTCAGCAGCTCCTATTTTTGCTTTGAATAGTACTCTCAATCTCTTTAACTGTGTGACTTCTTTTTTTGTATAATAAATTAAAAGACAATTATAATGTGCTTAGACCTTTTTTTCTTTGACAGAACAAAAAGAACTTAGGAATCTGTCAACATTAGGTAAAACACTTTGTTCCTTAAAATCGCTGTAGACAAACTGCTCACCAGGCTTCTCATTCTGAATGTATTTTAAATTCTCACTGACAGGCAACTTCATCAATGTCACCATAAGAATGCTGTTCAGCATTCATCATTAAAAAAAATGAAAGGGAAGAAGACCAATATTGTCTTCATACTTTCTTTAGTCACTGAAAGTCACTTTTCAGAAGCTATTAAGAGGTCTCCATGCTTACTTTTTCACTCTCTTTCTGATATATCACTTGACAATATTCAAGGAAAAATATCCTAATAACCCATAGTTAAGTTTGGATATGTTTGGATACACTGAATGAGCTGGTACAAAAGAAACTAGACTGGGTGCTGTTTTGGGTTTGTTTTTTTTTTATTGGGAGTAGCACTTGTTAGTCTAATATGAGAACACATCTGTGATCAAGCCATGTGAGTAGACAGAACTAGGTATCTTGGCTTACTAGAGGGCAGCAGATGTCCTCTGATAGATACTGAATTATGTTTGAGCTGGAGACAAATAGATGTTCCAAATCAATGCTTAGCCAGCTTATCAGGCAATCTAAAGAAACTGTAATAATTTTCACCATGCCTGATATGTAGATAAATAACTACATCAGTATTCTATGGGAGCTCTATCTTGAAACTTTAATTTATTGATTGGGAGTAGTTTTACAAGCATTTTCTAAAGAAGAAGTCCCATTTGTCAGTATTGACCTCAACACATGAACAAGGAACAACCTAACAACCTAACAACATTACTGAAAAGATGATTGAATATGTCAAATTACTTAGAAATTCAGAATTTAAATTTGTGATTGAAGAGATGCAGGAACAGTATAGCTTTATAAAAGACAAGAGCCTTAATATCCTTGTAAGTTTTAAGATGCTGGGAAACACTACCTATGTAGCTGTCCTAAAAGCTTGGGCCATCCTCAGATACGACAGGGTAAAAGGATTGAAGAACTCCTTTCACCTGCACGTGAAAATCTCTGCATGAATGTGAGCTCACTGCCAGAAAAACACTGCATTATAAAAGAGCCCTGCTTCAGCACCTACTCATTAATAAACAGCTGCCTTAGAAATGAGGTAAGTTGATGCTTTTCATTGCCCCCCCCCTTTGCTTTTTTTTTTTTGAGGATAGTAAATATAGGAAAGTTAATTCCCTATACAGAATTGTTAAGTGTGTTGTGTTTTGTTAAAATCCTGCTCCCTTGATCATCCCACCATATGCATAATTCACTCTCCAGACTTAGTTCTTACTTTGAGTTTAGAGTTCAAACTGAGTTACAGTGAGGAATTTCAGTTAGAAATTTATTTATCTATAAATTAGTTTAACTTCCATTGTTTGATTGAGGGTGTAGAGTAAATGTTATCAAATTCATTTAGTAAAGAGCAAAATACAATAAAGGAGATTGATTAGATAAGCCAGTAGTCTTCCCACTAACATATATGGGTACTCTTAACACCCTTTTGTCACCAGTCTTTTCTTTGAATTTCTTTTAGGTGAGAAATAAGCTGCCTGGATTTTACAGACTAGATATGGTATATGATTTTCTTCTATAAACTCAGTGGGTCCATTTCTGTAAAGGCTGTCATGTCTAGCTCATCATGACAATTATGTCGACTAAAATTGTTCCTTCAACATTTAAGCCCATTTTAGAAGGAAGAGTAATATTAACAAATGAGTTCTGTGAATCTATTTTATACAGTTCTCAAGCTATTTCAGTCTGCATGTCTAATGCAAAGGAGATGCATCCTCATCTCGGGTTGGCAATGTGTAAGGTAGTGTATTTCACAAGAAGAGAAATACGTAAAGAATTTGTTCTACACCACAGGCAGTGTCACTGCAGGCGTGGCTGATGGTGCAAAAGTACATTTTTCTTGCTACTATTTCATGTTTGCTGGAATGCTTATGATTCTGTTTGCTTCTATAGTAATAGATAAATTTCATGGGTATCTTTTAATACTTCCTGGGAGAGGTATTAATCCAGATGTGTGCTCCTTGTTCCTTTCAGAACACTAATGTTCTAACAACAGAGAGACAGAATTCCCCTCTCTGCTTAAACCTACATTGCCACACTATAGGCCACTAGTATCCATCATTTGGTTTGCAGAGGATCCCTAAAATGAACAAAAGCTTTTGTGATTGTTACTGCACTCTCAGACATTAATAAACAAGAACTTTGGAAAAGGCAAACTCAGATTCATATTTTGTGGCTCATTTTAATCGAGTTCAGTTTGCAGAAAACCAATGCAAAGCTCATGCTCATTTCTATTCTGGGCTGAATGGACATTCTCATTTTTCCCTGTTGCAGTTGTTTCAACCTGTAGATAAGAACTAAGGATTCACTGCAACAAAAAGGGAGCCTGTGAAGGTTTGTAAGATCGCCAGAGTGATCTGCCTCAGGCATTCACCTGTGTTTGGAAGGGGGCTGTGGACCTTTCTCCAGTGTCCTCAAGGGCAGATGTGAGTCTGCGTTCCCTGACAACCAATAAATATTGTAAGAATGTGCAGTATTTCCTCCATAATAGTGAGATCCATAGTCCTCAGTTCCTACCTACTGTCCACACTTGAATTTTGCTGTGCTAGTTCAATTTATAGATTCTCTTTTGTTCTATATAACCTGAAATTCTCTTATGGGGTGGGGGGAGGAAGTCAAACTTTACATTCATACAGAGCTGCAGAGATTTCTCAGCTGCTAGGTGCTTTTAAATATTCTCTTATTACCATATTGCCCTGAAATGGAAAAGAAACAAAATTAATAATTCATTTTAAAATGACATCAGCTTGTTTGTAAAATGCAAATTTCTTTCTGACTCCAGGGAAGTGTTATGCACTTTTGGATTAATGTCAGTTCTTTACCTCTTCCTGACTCTGCCTTGACTTTTTTTTCTCTTTGTCCTGTAACTGTACCTGCCTGTCAAAGTGCTGAGCTGCAGCTTTCTAACGTCATCTCCTGCTTGTTTGAATTCTGCTATTTTCTTCTCTTATGCTTTGTAATAAGTCTTTACAAAGAACAGTACTCTAGGCAATCTCACTACAGCAAAGGAAGCATTTTCTGACCAAGTTTACCACCTTCTTCATGATCACATTTATTCAGTTTCTAAGATAAGGTCTGGGAAACACAGCGAAGGATAAAGGGGCCATTGAGCAAAACACTGATAAGATATGGTAGTATTCTCTCAAATAATTCCAGAATTTATGTCAGGTAGCTGAGGTCAATAAAAAGAATGAATCCTAAGTTTTCACAACCTGTACAGGTTGTGGCTTAGTTGGAACAACTCTCAACCCTCTCCCCTTCTCCCCCACCCCACCAAACAGAGACTTTTTTAAAGCCAACACTACTTCCCAGGTGAACCTGGGAAGTTGTAAAATCAGGAAATGACCTGCATTTCATCATAGGTCAAGTCGTCTTAGAAAAGACACAAGGAATACCTAGGGGAGTGCAGTCACAGTTTGAGACTTAGAAATTTCTGGACATTTTCCCTTTCCAGTCCAACATCACAGTGCAAGTTAGGAGAGGACTGACAACAACTATGAAACAACTTCTGGATTACTTTTGGTTTTCATTTAATTGGTATTCTGCAATATAAATACTCTATTTTCGATGGATACTCTCTTAATTCTTCTTTTGGTTTCTTTCAATATGATTCATTCCAGGGTAATATTTCAATGCATAACCTGGAAACACCAGGGTGTTTCTAAAATGCAGTGCACTGCCAGATGGATGTGCTGGGATTTTTCCATTACACAAGGGCAGCAAAACACTTTATTCTGGCTAATTTTGAATGTGCAGAGGCAGGCTATAATGTTTGTAATCGTACACAATACAGTATTATTCATGCAGAATGGACTTGTTTGAAGACAATGTGGCTGTATCCAACACATAACGTCATCATGTCACACAGTCATTCTCTTGGATCTACTTTAGGGATTTTCAGTATTTCTCTACTGCTGAAATACAGCTTTTTATACCTTTGTCAAACATTTTCCTGCAAATTCCTGAGAAGTGTTTGGTGTAATTCTGCAGTTTAAGAGACAACAGCAGATGAGATAAAACCCTGGGGATAATCCAGCATGGCTTTGTATAGGTTTGGATTGCAAAATTGGATAGAGTTCTTGCTATTTGTTTGATACTAATATTTCTCACTAAGTAGCCATCCAACCTATGAAATCACCATAAAAGTGTATTTGTTGTATAGTATTCTATTATTTAAATATTTCTGATAATCCAGGAAAAAGCTACTGTTATTTGCTACAAAAAAGAATAGCTTTCCACAGAGAAGCGTACAAGAAGAAAACAGTAGAGGATTATACATAAACTTGAAAATAAAAGAACAGATAATATCATTTTAAGATACAAAAGAAATATTTCAGTAAAGAACTGGCATTTGACAAATGTCAATTTTGGGATCTGTTGTTCAACAGATTTTCCTGTGAGTGGAGTCCAAACTGTTTCTCACCTTCAGGACACTATTTTAAATAGGTAGTTTAATTACTGCCTGCATTCACTGCATTTCTACAGGGTACATGCACTCTGCAGTTGGTTTAGGAATACTGAGCCTTTGGCAAAGAGCAAGCATAACATTTTCTTTGGAATCTTGCCCCTGGAAAGTATTTCTAGGTACCTGAAACAGACAACTGACAGCTTTATCAGAAGTTGGGAATTTGCCATGATCTAAGTATTGAAATTACTGAGTCTGTCCCTAAAATGCAAGCCCTTTCTGATGGGTAATAAAAAGTGGCAGCACAGAAATTAAGCCAGGCACTCATTGCTTTTGAAGGTACATTCTCCAATAAATGTCAATATATTAAATTTGTTAAGAATGTTAGAGGACACCTTTGAGGAAGCTACTAAGCTGTGCTTTACATCCACTGCTGCCTTTCCTCTCTTGTGAAGACAGAGGAATGCCCATGCCATGTCGACTGTCACATTGCTTTTCTATGGGACAAACTTTACTTAATTTTTTTAATGAAAGTACAAGGTAGATAGATAAAAATGTACACCCACAACTGCTTCGTCTAGGAAGATTTAATGTAACAACAAATGAAGGTTAGTGCCAAAATAAAATACAGGTCCAGAAAAATTTGTTCAATTTTTAATACTGCTCCAATAACTACTGCAGGATATTAAGGAGGAAAAAGAAAAAGGAGTCCCTTTTTAATGTGACAAAGTGCCCCAGCTTGCAATAAGGAACTCAACAGGAATTTAGTAGGGAATTGCCCAATTCTGAGCTTATATTAACCAGGATTTTCTGGAAATTGGAAGAACATTATAAGCTGACAATGGAAAATTTAAGACACCCTGGGAAAATCTTTTACTTAATTGTAAGTG
Organism: Pachyramphus minor; assembly: GCA_013397135.1. Taxonomy (NCBI): domain Eukaryota; kingdom Metazoa; phylum Chordata; class Aves; order Passeriformes; family Tyrannidae; genus Pachyramphus; species Pachyramphus minor. The sequence goes on from VYXB01002417.1 coordinate 332,607, forward strand.
ACAGAAGGAAATTGCACTGTACCTTCTCCTAACTGAAAAAGCAACCAGTGACATGACAAATAAAAGGTGACCAAACATGCATCTGAGGTATTGGCATTATGCTTATATAGTTGATTTCTAGAAATAAAACTAGCTGAGAGGTTAGAGATGAATAATTAGGAAGTCTATGACATCTTCAAAAACAATAAAATTGGAATGACCTCTCCTACACTAGGATGGGAACTTCAGAAAATCAAGTTACTGATTTAAGGGGCGTAAGTTACTGATTTAAGGATCAGTTATCTGAGATTAAAAAACCCAATAACTACAATACTATAAAATAACAGTGATTCACATACTCTCATATTCCCTGGCAGTTGATATTTCTTTAGTTTGGTAGAAAACTCTTCTATTGGGTATATTTTCCATCCAGGGTTTCATTTGGGGCTCACCACATTTTAAGAATTTCATATGTAACACTGTAATATCAGCCTGTAAAATATTAGATTGCTATGTGCTTTGGTAGAGTATCATAATTACTGCTCAACTAGCCAGTTAAACCAGAACAATACTGAGCCAGCAGTGGGCCCAGGTGGCCAAGAAGGCCAATGGCATCCTCGCTTATATCAAAAACAGTGTGGCAGCAGGACCAGGGCAGGGACTGTCCTGCTGTACTTGGCACTGGTGAGGCTGCACCTCAAATACTCTGTCCAGTTTTTGGCCTTTCACTTCAAGAAAGATATTAAAGTGCTGGAGGGTGTCCAGAGAAGGGAAATGAAGCTGGTGACAGGTCTGGAGCACAGGTCTCATGAGGAGCAGCTGAAGGAACTGGAAGAAAGGAAGCTCGGGGGGGACCTTTTCACTCGCTTCAACTACCTGATAGGATGCTGTAAGCAAGGTGGAGGTCGGCCTCTTCTCTCAGGTAACAAGTGACAGGACAAGAAATGGCCTCAAGCTGTGCCAGGGGAGGTTTCCACCTCCACTGAAAGGGTGGTCAGTCACTGGATCAGGCTTCCCAGGGAAGTGGTGGAGTCACCACTGCTGGAGGCATTTAAAAGCCATGTAGATGTGGCACTTAGGGACATGGTTTAGTGGTGGACTTGATAGTATTCGATCAACAATTGGACTTGATTGTCTTAAGGGTCTTTTCCAACTAAATGATTTTACAATTCTATAAAAGACTGCTACAACACTGCTCTTGATTTTCCTTCCAAACAAGATCAGAAAGTAGCTGCAGCACACTGAGTGATACAAATAAGGAAAAACCTCACCCTCCTGGATCTGGGTTACACAACAGCATCACATGTCTAAGGAGAACACTGCCTCAAGAGAAAAGCATACTTAAAGCTAGCATGGAAGAACAAGATGGCAAAAAGTAGAAAGACAAAGCAATTCTGGTGACCTGAGCTATCCAAAGGAAAAGAGTTTCCCTGGCTCTGCATCCCATAACCAAGAAAAACAAGTATAATATAAACAATGTTATATGGAAATCATTCTGTTGTAGCTAACTACTCACCAGTAAGAGAAAGAAGGAAATTTATTGCTTGTTTATTTTAAAAATAGGACTGCATACAGAAATTGAGTTTATAAGCAACAGCAAGCCTGCTCCCAGGCAGCCTTGAGACATATGTTTTCCTCACTATCTCCCATTGCTCCTTCTCTGATTATAACACAGAGGAGACAGAAGTACTCAGGGCTTCTCTCCCTCATTAACTGCTGAAAATTCATCTCCTTTCTCAGGTTCTCCTCCAAAGTCAAGAGTTATTTTAATGTTCCAAATAAGGAACAGCATTTTTAATTTTACCACAGAACACCAAAGTTGACATTTAGAGACAATGTATCTGAAGGCAGCAATTACCCAATTTGCAGCTCATATAAAACCTCATTGTCTATTATTTGAAGTTTACATAATGTCAACTGTTTCATATATATTTGGAGGACTTCCTTAAAAAGCAGTTGCTCCAGAAATGAGTGATATTTTGAGATTACAGAACAGACTGTTTTGCATGTTTCAAGACAAATTAATCTGCATAGTTATGACTTGGACACGAGCAACCCTGTTTGAAATACAAATTCTCACTCTGACTCTCAAGACAAATTATCCTGAGACTGATGAGAAAAGATGCCAAATTGGTCTGTAGTGATGACTGAAGTGCTGACCCAGAAGTAACATTTGGGGTTTTTTTTGCATATTCTCAGATTTTTAGATAGCTGATCAATACAGAGTGAACAGTGTGGTCTCCAGCCTTGCTCACTCATTGCCCCGTTTGTAAAATAGCAAGAGTGGATCCTCAAGAGTTCAAGTGGATCTCCTAGATTTGCAGATCTACTATGCACTTCCTGTTTTGCATAACTTGCATTGCCACAGCAGCCCGCATGGAAATGAAACAAGCACTTGTTTCAAACTGTGACTCAGAAATTTTGCATTTCAATGCTGGAAAACAACTTTATATCATAACAACACACCTTAGAATTACTCTAAGGTAATTCAAGGTTTTGGCAATCAGAACTTCAACTGAAAATAAATACAATAACAGTCTGAAAGAAGGTAAGTTTAATGAGTTATCTGTTCTGAGAACTTATGAATGTTATGTATATTAAAGATACCTATTGTCTTCTGTGAACTGGAATCTCTATCAAAGGAAAAAACCCTATTTATTGCTGAATCACAGCATTATAGAATCACAGAATGGTTTGGGTTAACGTTAACTGTCTCTAGAATTATCTAACTTCTGAAAAAGTTAATGAACTTTACTTCAGAACTGACCTTTAAGGAATTACCATTTAAGGATGATACAGATGTGAAATATGTTTTTTGAAAACAGTAGCAGTTATCTCCTCCATATGATTACCAGTTCATCTCTCCAATAAAATTATTTCAAGACCTGTTACACCAAAGTAGACTTCATATAACATGGGACTAAAGGAATTTTTACCTTTTTTTTTTCAACAATAAATCTACATTTCTGCAACACATATCTCTATTCTCCTCTTGTCTCACTGAAGGTAAAACCTTTTCTACTACACAGAGAACTCTAAAATAAAGTGAAAAAGATTGTGAGATACTTTTCTGAGCAGGATCATAATGCTATCTAACAATGTGCCTTTCCTTCCCTCTTAGAGAGACAGAAGAAAATAATGTAATATATATTTTTACAGAAGTAATTATAAGCTTGAACAATTTTCAAAATAAGATGTAGGGAGTGTGCTGTATTCAGCAGGTATACAGAACATTTCTGTTAAACCCAACTGGGAACAGAACTATTGTTCAATATGTGCTCTGGATACTGTGATAATATCTAGAGCTTGGGAGGAAGTCAGTAGCATGTTTTACTTCCAATTCTATACTAACATTGTAATTCATTCACACCCAAAAGGGGCAGATGTGCCCATAAGGTGTCTAGACACAGACATTATGCCTTGACTAGACAGTGCTGTATTGCCTTGCTCACAGATTAGTTCTCGTTATAAGCGTATTCTAATCAGCTCAAGAGTGAAATCACTTTACATGCTTTTTCTCCACCAAAGACAGTATCAGGGCTCTAAGCACATCCACTTCCCTTACTTGATTTCTACAGGGCCTTCTTCAGAGCTGTCATTAACATATCAAAGCCACCTGAAGCCAATTAGTTATGCAAATTAAGTTTCAAAAATATATTAATAACACAGCTTCCTCCAGCTTTAATAATGTTACAGGACAAAATGTTATGTTATCTCCTACTTTGGTCCTTCATCTCTCTTCACTAAATAGTTTTATAGTTAAGGAATTACTCAAGGTTCTTTAAAAGAATTAATTATCTAGGGTGCTCTGCATGCTGCCCTCTTCTCTAGATATATTTTATTTTCTCTTTCTTTAATCCTGTTATCATAACAGCCACACCTCTATTGCTTTTGTGTTAAGTAAAGGACATTACTACCATTACTTTAAATAGTTAACCTGAAAAGGGAATTTGGACATTCAGTATGCCATAAAACGCCGATTTTTCTTATTTCTCTACATGACAGCCTCCTAATTATTATTTATTCTTTTATGTGGTACGCCAGTTACTGAGAAAGCCATCTTTGGTGACATGACTGATGCCAACAGCATATCGGGAAAAAGAAATTTAAGCTTTCTATTTTATTAAATCTCCACTAGTGCCTCATACCTCTTGTCTAAAATTTAGCTGTATCTATAGAGGATGACAATTAAACAAATGCTTAAGTGTTTCAGTAAATCAGAGTCACTGTGTTACAGATGCTCACTCGTTATCTCTTTGCTTTGTTCCCTAAGCCTTGTACCTACAAGGTCACTATGCTGAACCTACTCAGGCAAGACAATGGGAGCATTCCCTTGCAATAAGAGTGCAAGTCTGCACAAAGATATTTCGGTAGAGAAAAGCTAGATACTTACTGAGATAATTTGGGTGTTACTTCTAACATGTTCTAGATGTTGATGCCCTTACAAAATCACAAGCTGAGTTTAAATAATGTTCAGCACCACCTAAGAAGCTAACTAGAATCAGATTCAGTCCTCAGTGGAAAGATTTAATACCACTTCAACTTGCTTTTGTTGTTTGCTTTGCATTTTGCTTCCAAAATGCAGAGAATCGAATCCCTTCAGGCAAATCTCTTTCATGAAATGATATATACATTGAAAAGGATAAATGCAATAGAGGTATTTAGGAAGCAATGTTGGGGTTTTTTTTGGGGGGGGAGCAACATGCCAAATTTAATCAGTTTCCTTCCTACTCTTGCCTGATTTGATAAGAAAGAATAGCTGTTGAAGATATCTGATAGCAAGTGGCACTTCTTTTAAAAACAAGCAAACAAAAACTTATCAGAATTATTATTTGTCATGAAATAGTTTTCTATTAAAACATCAAGACTATGATTCATCAAAAGCTAGCAAATATATGTGATTCAAGTCACTAAAATTTAGTTCACCAGTTGGGGTGAGAAATAAAGATGGTTGCAATGCAGAATGGGATATTCTCAGGAAAAACAACAAACCAACACAACAACACGTTTTTCTGACAAAAGACTTACAGTAACACAAACTAGAAGCTGACTAAATTTTGGAAAATCAACTATTGTTGTGAATATAATTTATTATATTGTAAGCAGTTTAACTAACTATCCTTTATTTCCACTAGAACAGCTTCCAACTCTATGCTCTACATGCGCTTCCAGGACCTGATGAAGTGCCAACCAAAGTTTAGAGAGGTACAAATTGATTTAAATGAGTTTTGTATACTGAGTGTATCTTTGATTTCAGCAGAGAAATATAACTACACATAGAATCTGTAACACAGTTCCCTTCATCTAGGAAGTCACATTCCTAGTATCATATGCAATGAAAGCACTTTATCACCAAAATAACCACATAACTCCCCTTTCTTCCTCACCACCTATATATTTGTAGTTAGCAAAACGGACAACAATGATTAAAACAAGGTGGGTTCAAAGACACGATCTAACTCTTATTTAGACCAAGGCCCTTTACACTATTACTATGAAGAGGCACATTACTATGAGGTCAGATTATAATGGAAAAAACACACAGGCTTCTGCCCTCAAAAGAGGAGAAATTAAGTTTTTCAAAATTCCATGCTCTTGAATCAATTGCTTCTGTTTTAGAATACATCTCCTTTAAATGTTCTGTTTGATGTCAAAGGGCTGAAACAAACAACCACAGTTAATCTAATATTTTTATTGATCTGCATGATGCTGCTTCTACCCAAAGTCATATCCGTAAATACAAAGAGAATTCTGAAATACTGAAATTCCTTAAATTAGTTATGATTGACAAATGTTCAAATAAACTCAGAATTAGACCCAGTGAGTCAATAAAGCCTGAACTGTTAGATAAAAGGATTTTTTATGACTAAGAATGCTAACTTAAACACCTTCATACTTCCTCAACTGAAAGCTATGAGTAACACTGCCAAGAGGAGAAGTTTCCAATCTGGTTCTGACAAGTACACCTTGCAGAATTCAATTAATTTGCAAATTTCAGATTAGAAATTACCTTTTATTTATCAAGGGGGAAAAAGCACTTTTTTACAAGCAAGTAAAAGTTTTTTGTTCTCTAATGATGTATGCTATGTATCTGAAATTATTATTTCTGATTAGTCCTTTCTTTGCTTCCTTCCTTACCTACCCAGGCACAGTCTGTACAGATGTATGAGAACCCTCCTCAGCCTCTGCAAGGGAAAGATCCTGTCCCAACACTTGTGGTACTCTCTGCCCCTCTGGGTACTGTGATTCCGAAGAGGTCCAGCCATGTTGAGATGTGGTACATAATGTTTTAGAACATTAACTTACTGTAGGAAGTCCATATAAGTCATATACAATTTACATCACTAGTTTATGTTGGCAAAAAAGCAAATGTGAGTACATTAAAAGCTATCTAGAAATTCACATGTAGCACTCAGAACCAGTTTGGAAAGTTGTTGTAGAGATGCACAATCTCCTCCCCCAGTCCAGCCCAGTGCAAATGACTGAGCTGGTCTTTGTTTAGTTCACACTGAAGCCTGGCTGCCCAAAATGATAAACTACTTTTAGCCAGATGATGATTTACTGCTCCTGTGCAGCTATAAGCACTAGTTACAGAAATGTAACATGCAAAAAATGTAAAATCCAAAAGGTGTCATTGCTCTGGTACCAATAGAAGAACTATTACTGTTATTTGAGAAGACTGCTGCCTTCAAGGTAATTAAACTCTGACAACTTTGTTCACTCCCTATTTAAGATGACTGAAGTTAGATTGTATTACAGACTCCTCTATCTCTAACTCCCTGTGCAGTATAACTCCCATTCAAAAATAAATCTTGAAAATATAATTGATTTTCCAGGACAATTCTAGCTTTCATTTTCAGTAAGGAGCTGAGTTGGCAGACTGCAAAATGCTGATGAATACTAAACAGCCTGTGACTGACTTTACACAAATACCATGCCAACCCTATAATGCATTGAATTATATAGAAAATAGAAAGTACAAAATCTATCTTACATTATATGGAGATGAGTACCGTATCCTAGGAGAAAAGAATTAACCAATTAATTTCCAACTCCTCTAAAAGCTAGTTTCCTCTAATTTTTTTTTTTTTTTTTTGACAACAGCATTAGCCTAAGGAAAAAAAAAGTCCAAAACTATTTAATCAGGTCTCAGATACACTTTCCTAGAAGATAATTGTCTTATGTCCAGGTAAGCCTTCTTAAAATCTCATTATCAGCTGTGAAATAGTTCCCCTACAACTTGTAACACTTACATAAAAATATCAAATATTTTACTCTTTCACAGAGAATTCCTCACTACTGTAAATTTAGGCTTGCAGTATATTTAGGAGTCTATGTGGGAAAGCTTGAGGTTATGAGCTGCCCAGATTACCTGATCAGAAACAAGCTACTTGGAGGAATTTAAGATATTTCATTTCCTAATTTAGAAATTTAGGAAATTTAGGATAGTTCAGTGAAGTGGGTTCTACTCACCTTGCAATGAAATGCTGAAATAACTGTTGGAATAAATGCAGCTAACACATTGGGAGCAATTTACTTTTCCCATTTAATGCTAAATTTCCTTTTTTTTTTTTTTTCTCCTCCCCCAAGTGGAAGAATAAAAAATAGTTCCAAGAAACTCTTTTTTTCAGTGAATATGCTATGGATTTTGTCAATATATTTTGAGAGGTTCAAAATATATTTGGAGAGGTTCAAAATAAATTCTTTTTTTTCTGCAGTTACACAATAGAATGGCTTAACCAGCAATGAAAAAATACTTATCCTTTTCAGCAGTGTTTCATGAAAAAAAAAATCAAAATAAACATGATCCTTCAATATAGTTCAATTTTATCCAGTTAGCACTTACAGATGGCAAACATTTCTCTGCAGTTTGACAGGTTCTTCAAGGAATACTTTTCATCAAGTGTAGTCAGAAATAACAAGAACCAGTGAGCTCGTGGAGATGGAAGACCTATATGGAAATGTATCCCCTAATAAATGGGAGCAAAGAGTTTCTTATTTTCTTGGCACTACAAGGGAATCCGAGGCAGATTTCATAATGGGGAAAAAAGGAACCAGTAGAAAGATGCCATTTACAGCAAAAACTAGAAAAATACTCATAAACATACAAGTAAACAATGCATTCATTTTACACTATTATATAATTTTAAGACAGTCTTTTTGTATAAAGAAGTAGGGCAGAACAAAACTGAATATTAATATGGTAAAGAAAGGATGCATCCATTACAATGAGCAGAACATGTATAATATTTTATTATTTTCCCTGAAATCACCTGTTTTTAGGCAAACCTTCATGAACTTAAATTGAGCCAGCAAGGTACTTAACAATACCATGAAGTGAAATGTGAGATCACCACAGGCTCTTCTCCACTGGCTGCTAAAATCAAAGAGAAATTACTGACCTCTAAGCCTAGAATAGGATTCAAGGCTCAAAACAGCAAATTAAGTGCATTCTATGTGCCTTAATTTTGTTTTATGTTTGGCTTAAATGCACACAAATTTAGGAAAAGGTACTTTAGTCACAGTGTTGTCAGCATAATAAGCACCCTCACCATTATCATAACATTTTTCCTGCCATTGGTGATGGCTTTATGGGAAGAACTCCCTCATTTAAGGAAAAAAAATGGTGATGATAGAATGTATATAATACATTGAGATACAGAAATCTGTTTTCCTTCTCTAGAGCTTTGTACAGTCTATGTTGCATGAATTGCTCTCTTCAGAAGAGAGCAGGAGAAAATGAAGCAAGAATAAGACCTTTGGATGTCTGAAGTGACTGATTAAGTTAATTTGAAAATATTGTGTGCTATGTCCTGTGTGTATGAAATTAGCTTCAAAAGAAAAATGCCATCTTCCTCAACCCCATTCACATCAAAAGGATTCTCTATTGAGCTAAGTCTAATAGATTTTACTCTGAGACATGAAGTATTTCCTTAAAAACAGTGGAAATAAAGCTTTTATTCTAAGACAGAGAAGGTTAAATTGAAGCACTCTTTGTTTGTATTTGACATTTACAAATAGCAGAAGTCATACAGTAATGAAATAATAATGAAATTATAAATAGGTTACTCTTCATTTGAATTGCAAAGTTGTACTCTTATGCTTTCCTCAGAGGTCACACATGTTGGTGTATAACGACCTATTGAAAACAACTCCTTAGGGACAGCTAAAAGGAAGAGTTCAAAGGGCAATATACTGTCCAATGATTTTCACCTTATAGCCAATGTAATTGTACAGTAATCTGTATAATTTTAGTTTTACAGCCTCTTTTATGCCGCTATCTCAACTTGGTTAACTAATGTTAATTAATTAATCTTTCTGGCCCCTAAGGGATTAAACAACTTGCCAAAATTTACAGAGAATAGATGGCACCATGAGCAATGAATTAAAAATATTGAGGCTTCAAACCTAACCGTTTAAGAAGTAGAAACAAATTACATGCATAAAAGAGGAGAAAAAAAACATTTAGTGAAATGTATTTAATATTTAGTTCCTATTCCTGTTTATTTTGGTATATGCCAAAAGATATTTCCTCATAGCTGGGCCTGCTAAATGGTTTTGTGAAATTTCAGAAGGGACAGAGAATTATCTACCCACAGTGGTCTTTCTTCTCAAGTATGTGAGGCACATTCTCACACAGCATTTAATATTCTATACACAGACCGTGGGATGGATTTTCTATTTTGGCTGAATAAGAGCTTGGGGGGGGGAGAGAAGAAGAGAGAAGTATCTTGGATTACAGAGAAACTGCCCTGTAACAAAGAAGCATCTCATGCAATTTTTGGTATTCGCTTTTCACTTAACCAGTTCTCACAAAAAATCATCAAAATTCCATGCATTGCAAGTCAAAATAACTGTCTTGCAGGCAAATAAGGGCATTTATTTAAAAACTTTACATTTTTAGAGTTGCTCAAATTAAAGTTTTATTTTGAAAGCCTATTTTTCCCTGCTTCTAGTAACATCGTAATGAATAGCATATTGAAAATAATTTTGGACTTTGCTATGAAAAAATGTGATCACTGAAGTATCATGACGTCAATAATGTAAAAAGTATAGAAAAACTTCTATAAAATCACAGGTATGTTTTCACTTCAAACAGTAGTGAATTCTAAGTAATATGAAGTAAATATAGAATTTAATTTATATCAGAAGCATTTGCATTTTCTAGAATTTGTATTTTTGGGGGTTTAAGAGAAACTATGTCAATTTTTTTCAGAATTAAAAAGGAAAAATGGCCATAGGGTCAAAGCTCTGGGACAGCATGCTGCATATAGTGCCTTCAATTTTAAAACAAAGATTTAGTCTTTAGATTCTTTTGTGAGGTGCCTTCCAAATCAGCATCCATTTCTGTAACTTGTCCACACCATCAAACACTGATACCAAGTAATTTCCCAAATTATTTCTTTATCTCACTTCTTTAGCTGGGATATGTGAAGAGTGTTTTCAATCTGCCATATTGTACAAAAAGAGAAAGAGAGCAATGGTGAGAGTTCACTGATTTCGGTGTGTGACCATGCCCCAAGCACAGCTCATCTTCTCAATCACAGCTTTCTCTGCTGCAGCTCCCTAACTGGGAAGCAGGAATGACAAATGCTCCTTCTCCCAACATGGAAAGTCTGTCTTATCTGTTTAGGCTATGAACACTGCAGAGGAGGGGTTTGCTCTTGAACTAAGTCAATTAGTGCACTGCAGCTTTTTTTTTACTATACTTCATACTTCCCAATCATTCTGTGCAGTACACAAACTCTACCAGCCAGTACCAGCCTTCCTGTGTGGAGGTTTGGCTGGCCCATCCACCTGGTGGCACTCATGCATCTTCATAATCCTGAGTTAATTAAAATATCTTTTGTTTAACATATAATTATCAAAGAGTCTTCACTACAATCCTATATTTTGCTCTAATATTGCTGGAATATTAACTTTTACTACTAACATAACAAGAGACATGTCTTCCTTATTCCCTGAAAGAAGAAAGCATCCTCAGTGCTAGAATGAACACGTCTTTTTCATAAGAAGGTGTTTATGAAATGCTCTTTCCATCTATACCTCTGCTTTATAAATTCTTACTGTACTCCTGTTCCCCTAACCCTTCATCAATATTGCTATTGCACAGAAAAATCCATCTCCTACTTTTATACACTTTGGGATGTATGCCCAATATTTTAATCTACCATGTTGGATTTGGAAGATGTTTAAACTGTGCCACCTGAGTAGACCAATAGCTTCTGAATAAGTTAAGAATTTTCAATTTATATGTACAAGTTTTCCTCCCCAATAAACAAACAAACATCATAGTGTTTTGCCTCTTGCATTGGATATATTATCACTATAGATTTGACCTTCAAAACTGCTTCACAATAAGGTGCCCCATGAGAGAATACAAATTGTCAGGAAGGTTTGGGATTTATTGTCTAAAGTGTATTGTCCTTTTTTGAACATATTCAGGTGTTTTTTTCCTCTTACACCATTTCAGTTCTCCAAGTTTACTGACTGTGGTCCCTGAATTTCTTTATAACATCCTCCCGCACACACATGCCACAGCCTTCAGAAGCTTCCAAGATTTCTGACGGCGGCCCTGGCATATTTTTTTTCATCGTAGATGAAAGTTGACATTTTTTAGTCCTTCCATATTTCAGTGTCATATTTCCTCCCTACCCAGATATTCTTCCAGACTTTCTAATTACTTGTCCATGCAGTAAATGTCAGAACTGTAGACTGCAGCCCTGAGGACAGAGTGACCCAAATACGTGGACACTCACTGACAAGCCAAGGTCAATGGCTAACATAAAATCGTTATTATATCTGTGCACAACATGGCTCTCTGAGCAGGACAAAATCTGACACACAGGCAGACAAAGAGCTGGGTCCTGCTCAGCGGCACAGAGTTACAATGGAGCAGAATGGCTACAGCACCTACCCCAGCTCTAATTCTCAACATTCCTGAGTTAGCTTAGAGCAGAAATGCTTAAAATACAGACAGACAGCTTTCCCTTCACTGAGGTCAAGGTGAACCTGTTACACATTGTGTTTCAGTGAGGAACCTGGACTATTTCTAAAACCTCTTCAACTGAGCTTCCCTATTTTACATTGAACATTTCATGCTACAGACTGAGACTGTTAGCTCAACCTCCTTCAAATTACACATCCTTGTGTAGGTGAGAGAAGGGGCTGGAAAGAAGGAACTCTAGCAGAGCGTGGCACTTCAGTATTTAGAGCATAGCCATATCTCAGATCAGCTCGTGCCCTGGCAAACAGACTGTCAGCAGCATTGCTGGGCTCCCTCTCTCAAGAAGGAACTTTGCAGTGACTTGTCATTTCTCACTGTCTAAGAAAATATGCACATTACTATGAACGTGCAAGACTTTAGCTGGGTGACAGGAAGAAACATAGTAAAAAGACTTTTTTTTTAATGTAAAATTTCACACTGCAGAGAGATGCAGGTCTTTCATTTCTTCCTTTCTTTCTCCTTGAAAAACAAAATGACAACCCTTCTGACCTCACAAGTCTGCAACTGCACACACTTTATTGCGTTCAATTATGAGTGGATAAAATTGATATATACAAAATGAATGTGTCTAGTCCACGGCAGAGATCTCACCAGGTTAACAAGTACTTTGCTTAAGAGCTTATAATTCAAAACCTCTTCTTAATAAATAAGAATGAAAATAGAAGGAGGAATGGAACCATAATGGATAAAGTTAAATAAATGCCAAACCAAATCTTGATATGTGCTTTTTTATGTGCCTTTCCTCTTGCAATATCCCCTTCTTGCTGATCCACATTCAGCTGTGGAAATGCACTGTCAGGTACCGCAGCATTTGCAAGGTACACCTTGCATTCACAACCTTACTAAGAGTCATGATGGTGTTCAGTGTATTATTATTATTATTAATCTGTGACTTTACCCTTTCTCCAGCTACTTGGAATCTGTGAAGTCTATTCTGGACTCATATACAATCTTAACTCAGATTTCTGCCTCCATTCTACCATTTGCACCTGTGTTAAACTATCCAGTTCAGGGGTTTGAATCTTTTTCATGAAACAAAAACAAACGAATGAAAAAGACTTTTTAGTCCTGGCATGAAAAATCACTTGCTTTCTTTAAATAAGAATCTAACACTGTTCACTGAAATGAAATATTTCAAGCTTTGATTATACTAAACAAGGGTATTGATTTTTCTAGTTTTTTCCATTGTGAGAGCTCTTGTAAGCGATAGAGACCATTACATCATTCTGGTTTAGTAGTCAGGATCTTTTGTGGAATATTTTCAAGCTGCTGACTGTTTTTGTAAGCTGTTTGCTTTCAAAAACACTCAGAATTCTTTTATCGCTTTACATCTCCAACAGCAACTTTATTCAATAGCAGAGTACAGGTACTGCACATCTGGTATCCATAATCTAGATGCTATTATCCACCTGGTATCTGCTCTTTTTTGTCACTGCAGAGAACTCAATAAGAGATTGAAAGGCTGTAGGCAAGACTAAGTAAGTAGAGTTGGGGTTGCACACCTTATCCCACATGAAAACAAGCATCAGGAAGGACATTAAACTACATATTCATTACAGAAATAATTTTTTTAACTGTGCAAAGGCTTCCAATCCTCAGATTCGGTGGTTATCCCCAGTCATATTCACACACACACACAAAGAATCATCAAAGTTGGAAAAAACCCTCGAGATCATCTAGTCCAACCATCAATGTAGCACCGCCATAATCATCCCTAAAGTGTATTCCAAAGTGACACATACAGACACCTCTTGAACACTCTTCCAGAGACAGTGACTCCACCACCTCCTGGGCAACTTATTCCCCCGTCTAACCAATCTTTCAGTGTTTTTTTTTTTTCTTTAACATCTAACCTGAACGTTCCCTGGTGCAATTTGAGGTCCTTTACCTCTCATCCTTTCACTTGAGACAAGGCAGAAGATGCTGACCCTCACCTCACTTACATCTTCCTTTCAGGTAATTGTAGAGAGCAATGAGATCCCCATCCTAAGCCTCCTACCCAGAAGTACCTTTCAGAATTTCTGATCCTCAAAAGAAGTGAATTATTTTCTCTTTTTCTGTGTGTCTCTCTCAACCATTATTTACTTTATGGAAAATTTTCAGAAAGTCTAAAACTGAAATAGGAGAGAACTAGAGGAACTCTGACCTACTGAATTTTTGTGGAATTGTTAAAGATACCCTCATCTATCTGCAACCTCAACCTCTACTTTTGTCAGTGCATGAATATAAAAAATGTAGTATTTTAGCTAGTAAGGTCTGATACGAGGATACCACCTGTCTTAATTCAGATCAAAAGTTTATTTTTGTCTGTCAGGGGTTTTTGTCAAGTCTGTTGATTAGGCGAGACAAAATTCAAAGAGTATGAAAAAAATAATCTGACTCATTCTGAAGACAGAAATATACTCATTATAATACAATAATGAGGGAAAAAAAGTAGTTCAAAATTACTTTTCAAGAACTGCTATAAGTGAATACAATTTTAGATTAGAAAACTCGGATTACTGATATGGCTGCAGGGTGCATTCTCTGCTACTTTCTTATGTCTGCTTCTCAGTTAAGTCATGTGATCATTTTGGAGAAGAATGAAGTACAGCATAATTAATCCTGCACAAGTTTACATTTGTTCATTTGTAAAGCAAATAAAATTGTGTTCTTCTATGGCCCATCTATATCACTTTCAATGCATATGAAGGAAAATGAAAGGCTGTGATGATTCCTTTCTACTTCACACACAATTACAGATATTGTGATGATACTCAGGAAATGTGTGATATGAAGGCTGTATCTAAGCATTGGAATGTGGCATTGCAATTACTACGGGAAAACTGAATGCTGCTTTCCCCAAAACTTTAAATAGTGTTTAGAGCATAACTTTGTTAGGAGCCAGGAAGTACTCTACACAAACTCAATATTCTATCTAATCAAAATGATATCTACAAGGCAAGGATAATCTGTCACTAACTAAACTCCAAGTGAAAATAATTACGTATTAATGTGTATTTCCCATAGGATTTGGTCACTTTTTACCACCCTGTTACGATCATACACTAGAGAGATTCATTTGTACTGCTAATCTCATCCACCACTTCCCATGTCCAAAGGATAATTTAAGTACACTGCACATCCACACAGAACAGCACTATCCAAACAACTTTGGCAGTCTGACCACCATCTGGCCCAATCTGGCTTTAACAGAGATTAATTCTAGGTCATCCAACTCCTTTACCGTTCTTTTTTGATAGATTTCCAGTATCAGTTCAGGTTGAGTATGAAAAACTGCACCTTGGATTATAGAATTTGCGAGAATGAGACTTTTACTACAAAAAACAAACAACAACAACAACAAAATTTTTCCTTCCACAGTATGTACAGCATAAAAGTCACTGAGATCCCATAACCTTCAAAATTCAAGTAATGTGAGAGACATATACCCTTCTGTTGTGCTTTCTATCCTGCAGCCTGTACCCATGGGCAGATGAAATTTGACAAACATGAGATCCAGGGAAGGGAAGAATTTTTTTGACTGCAAGACTCATCTGAAGGACAGAGCAGATCTGGATAAAAAGAGATCTCTGAAGGACGATTTCTAAAAATGGGATGGAAGAAATCTCCAAAGAGAGTTTTCAGTGTTTGCAAGCTGCAAAGGGAACTGAATTATCCTGATGGCACAAATGGGCCAGCAACACCACTGCAGTGTGACTCTGCACATTTACCAGGGACTTGCCATCCACAGGGGAGTTAATCTCAGAGAGCTGTTTCTCAGAGATTTTGCATTTCTCTGACAAGCATGAAACTGAGCAGGATCAACACTGTATCAAAACCGACACCACCACCCTTGGTGTCTGGCTTTCTACTCTTCTCTCCTACAGATGATTCCAGTTGATTTTTAAAATGTGCAGAGAGCAGAAATGTCTGTCACCGAGCAACGAGTAAGCACCAAGTTCAGGAAGTGCCCTTATCAAATAGTGAGCTACCCATGAGTTTTCAGAAATTTTTTGAGTTCTTGGCATCTCCCATCCCAGTAGAATTGCAAGGTACCCTGCTCTGCTATGCACTGGGGCAGCCTCACCTTGAATATTGTGGCAGTTTTGGGCACCACAATACAAGAAAGGTATTAAGCCATTAGAGAGTGTCCAAAGGGGGGCAATGGAGATGGTGAAGGGCCTTGAGGAGAAGCTGTATGAGGAGCAGCGGAGGGCACTGGGTCTGTTCAGCTGGAGGAGACTGAGGGGAGACCTCATTGCAGTAATAACTTCCTCGTGAGGGGAAGAGGAGGAGCAGGCACTGATCTCTTCTCTGTGATGCCCAGTGACAGGACCTGAGGGAACAGCCTGAAGCTGTGTCATGGGAGATTTAGGGTGGATATTAGAAAGAGGTTCTTCAACCAGAGGGTGGTTTGGTGCTGGAACAGGCTCCCCAGGGAAGTGGTCACAGCACCAAGCCTGACAGAGCTCAAGAAGAATTTGGGTGAAATTCTCAGGCACTTGGTGATGGTCCTGTACAAGGCTAAGTGTTGGATTTGATGAGCCTTGTGGGTTCACTCCAACTCATCATATTCTGTGATTCTTTGAATTATAGTGTCCTGGTAGTGCTGGGTAGGCAAAAAAGGCACTGCAGTTGGAAGGTACTGTGCAATTCTACATGTACAGAGGAAACTAGATGCAGATTCAGGGCATTCAGTGGTTAAAAACAGATACCTAGTTTTCAACACACACCAACAACTAAGTTAGGTGTTCTCTCAGTTGCTCATATATTTCCATATACAACCATTGACATACCCTTGGAAAACAGATTGTACTAGAGCAAAGGTGCTTGTGTACCTACTCAGATAAAGGGAGATTCAGCTTAGTGAAATTCACACTGAAAAAGTGCAAATCATCAGGATTTTGATATTGATAAATTTATTGGTAATATGGAATACTAGATGTAATCATTGACAATAATAAATTGTATTTAAATTGTTATGAAATTAAAACCTACGTTTCACCTAAGCAATAACCAGCTTGCCTATGCTGAAGACTTTTGTGGACTAAGACTGGCTGGTGCAAACCATGACAGTTTATTTTGAGGTTAAACTTTCATATGCATAATGGACTGACATGTATCACATCAAAGCTGACCAATATTTTCATTGAAGTATTTTCCTCTCGTGGTGCATCTCAAGGCTTAAAATAAATATTTCCCCTTACAATTTCCCCTTACAATATTTCAGTTATTTAATTCTGTAAGCAAAATAGAACTATAATCTCCTATATATTTTAAACTAACAAGAATTAATCACGCTTTTTCTACTGCATTATTACAGTAAAGCAGTATATCCTAAAACCAGTTCAAACAGAATTGAATTTACTTAGCTTTCTAAGCAACTTTTATAAATGTACTTACTTAAATTTATTCTGAGTTTCCTACTGGTATCAAATACAACAGGACTACATGAAAACAAAATTGGTTTGTTCTTTCTGGTACTTATTTGTATAACACATATCTCTTCTCTTCCTCCTGCTGATTTTCTTTGCCAGAGGAAACAATTGATTTCTTACCATGAGTTCAACAAACAATACATTCTGTTAGGAAAATTTGTGAAAAGACAATATAAAGGTGTTTTGGACACCTTGAAGACAGAAGTTTTTCAACAAGATGCATGGAAGACCTCTCTCCAGGAATGTAAATTCCTTCCCTATGCCCAACTTGCTACCACCAAGCGGGGCTTTGACAGACCCTACAAAGACTCTAATCTTCTTACTGACAACAGATGGCAACATTTTCCTCTCTTTAGAAGATGCTGGTAACAACACTGAAAATGGTTTAAGGCAGAATTTAGATTTTATAGCCGCCTACTCTGTGACTGTACATATAGCAAATATCTGTAAACACGGCCTCATAGCTTAAACAGAGATATCAGTCCATGGAATAGAAACTGTATCCATGTTGGCAATATGTCATCCACTCCTTAATGAAAACTTCTTAGCTATTTCTACTAATTGCAAATTATACTGTTCCACATTTTGAACTAAACACCACTTGAAATTACTCGGCACAACTGTAGATTTTATAGCTGAGTGTGTAACTTGGAATTCATTTTCAGTGATCACACAAACATTTCATCTTAACTTTTTTTTTTATACTATTCATGCAAGTGAAACTCCAATTCCTAGGATTTGGAAGCAAGGGCAAAAAAAATCAGGAAGAGGACAGATACTTGCTTCAGGATTTGCATAAATAATACATGAACAGGCTATCAAAATGGGAAACAATTTGGGAAATGCAAATTAGAAGAGGTTCCTGACTTCCTGAAGAAACAACAAAGAAGTAGTCAGAGAGTGAATAAACATGGAGAAACAATCCTAAATAATTCACAACCTCAGGAGAAATTCACAGCTAAGGGTTTAAACCCAGTGTCATAGCTAAAACAAGATATTTAAGTCTAGGGTTTTTTCAGGTTGACCTATTTGATCCTTCTCACCAATTGAAAATTATATTGGCCAATAAATTTTTAAGGTTTAGTAAATGTAGTTCTGGTTTTATAATTTTATTCAAACCACAATACACAGACAGTGTAATGAAATATTTATATACAATGAATGCTATTATGTTTCACTGATATTTCATCTGTATAATTACTATATTATTTTTCATTATTTTTAACAATAGAATAAATGAAGGTTAATCTTAATGGTAAAGGGTATCAAAAGTTTGTCCCTATATTATTTTAATGTGTAATTTTGTAATCAGAGTAAAGGAACGCTCAGTATAACATGACATGAAACAGACATAACCTGTTTCAGAACATCTGAAAGGTACAAAAAAAAAAATATCTACCTTTAACCGCAGAAGATAACATAACCATTTTAAAAGCATAGATATGTTACCAAATTAAGTCAACCCCAGGTAATTGCACACAGTGGAACTCAAAGGGTTTTGATATTTTACAGGTTAAAACATTATTGCATGGTTTATTACATGTAAAGAAAAACACGTAAGGGATAAAAGGGATAAAAAGCTTGTAGCACAAATTCTCAATTCCTGTACTATCTCCGGGGGTCCTTAATCCACCAAAAGCATTTTTTCGTTTGAACTGTTAATCTCACAAAATACAGAGGGGAAAAGAGAGAAGGGTGTTGTATCCTCAGTATGAATTATTTTCATTCACTGGGCTGTGCTGGAAGTGTGGCCTGATTTCTGACGTGTGTTATTAAGGTGCATGAAAGTAGCTTCTGTACTTGGATTTCAAACTAGCAAATTACAGGCTGCTGTTGACATTTCCTTTCATTTGCCTGATCTTCATTTAGATGAGCTTGCATTTTTAAATTTTTTTAAAGGTAATTATATATGTCAATATATCCTAATTAAGAAGTTTCTCTGACATTTGTCTTACTCATTTGCTTCATCTAAAATAATAATGGTAACTGCTGAAATACCTGCATCCAAGACACAAGTAACTGATTTGGCAGAACTTACTTGTTTCAGAGTCCATATATTACTATTCTCTTTTAAATGTTAATTTTATCCAAAGAAATATTGGTTTCATCACTGGACTTCAAGGATTACTTTAACTTTGGCATCTTTTTTGCAGGCAGAATTCCAGCGTTAGCAAGAATGTATCCAGACTCTGCATTATCAGCAGGCAATGGGCCTTGCTGAAAGCTCTGGACCTGACACAACTATTCACATATTTTAAAAGCTTATTATCTTTCTAAAAATGAGAATAATTTATCATTTTCTTATGATTTAGCAGTAGTATTCACAGAGGAAAAGTTTCAGGGTTTTTTTTTTAATTACCTTTGGTATCTAAATAGCCAGTTTTCAGATCCTATTAATCTTTTTGATTATGATTAAAGCAGGTCTGCTGCTGAATAAAACTTTAAAGCTGTCCACTGACTGCAAGATGTACATGTGTTATATGGTTCGTCTGTATGATTACCAATTCCTTGTAAAATGCCATTTCCTATTGCACATGCTTACATTTCCTCCAGCAATCTTTATGAAAAGTTATGAAAGAAAATCTTATGATTTCATAGATTTAACTCAGTCACACAACAAGGTACTTAAAAACACCAGCCTGTTTGCATCCCCCCGTTCACTAAGCTCCGTTCTTAGTTTAAAGCTCAGCAGTGCAATTTATATACAAGGAGTAACAACAGCAACAGAAAAGAAAACTTAAAGTCTGTTGAGATTTTCTCGTGGCATCTAGACACAGTTTTGAGTTTTATTTCAATGAGTCTCATGAGAAAAAAACCAATCAGGCTGAAACAATATTTCAACTCAAATCTTCAAAAGCAAGGGACTTAAAAACAGGCTTGCTTAAAATGAATTGCAAAGGAAGTAAGAAACAAGTCAGGGAAAGAACCGAATAAAGAACTCTCCACTGTTATTGACTATATTCTTGACAATTCCAAAGTGTACAACTTCATTCTGCTTGTCCTAAATCATTTCAGAAGGTGCCTTGAATGCAGTTTTTAGAGGCAAATTATTGGGTAACACTTCAGTTTCTAAAGTATTCTCACAGTCCAAAGCCATCTGCCTGGTTTTCCCTGCTAGTGAAAAAGGTTTCTCTACAATCAGATACAACGGAGCAATCTCTGTTTAACTGTTATCCATTAAATTCTATTAATGAACTTTTTTATACAAATGATAACCCACTGCCAACAACGCATTTCGGATGTTGATGATGGAAAGTATTCTTCAGAGAGATGATCGGACTCTCTATATGCTGTGAGAAAATGCTTTTCCTTATCTGAAAGCAGATGGAAGAAGAATCAAATTAGCTAAGGCTACCAAGTTAATGTTAGTGGACTTCTATATTAGGCTGCAAATAAGATTAATCTAGTTCTGAATAAGAAAAGTAATGTCAGTCTGTAAATATCAGACACAAGATTAAGACTTTTATGTATGTAGCAAAGATTGACTAGATGTTGCTAGACAAATTTTCAGTTCTGTTATTCTTCTTTCAAATTCCACCAAATACTCAGTTTTATTGGTATCTGAAATATGGGTTTTTATTAAAGCAGGTCTGCTGCTGAATAAAACTATAAACATATCAATTGGCTGCAAGATGAGTTACTGCTAAACAGGTATTGCTGCTTATTCTTTTTTTATGCTCACGTTATTGAGAATACCATTCGACAGGTTTAATTGAGTTTGTAGAGAGGGCAAGATCACAACTTGAAAATCTAAGTTAAGCAACCTACTTCAAAGTGCAAAGGAAACCTAATTGTGTTTAAATGAGATTTAGTAAAGCAACCTACTATTTCCCTATTTCTTTGAACACTTAGTACACAGTCTTCAAGGGTCAACTTCTACAGTGATACTGCTTCACAAAACATGTTTTCCATGTAGAAATGGATGCACCAAACCCCACAACAATTTATTTAAGTCATAAAATAAAAATCTTATGCATCCCAGAACCTGAAGTTCACAACATAATGCAAGCTTTTGTAAGAGAATCCCAAACACACACAGTCCTACCAGGAGCCAAAAATTATGTTGAACGGGAAAGTATTTTCCCATGTGGAAAAACATTGTTACATATGAAAAAAATATCTCCCCTCCTCATTAGCTTGAAACCAAAACACTTCTGAATTCTACACAGGAAAACATCTACTCTGAGCTTGAAACACCAAACATATAATGCCTGAAATGAAATCCCTGTGTTACCGCTACCTAGCATCTGAAACAAGAATTCTAACTGCCATGCCTTTGCTTTTCCAGGTCTGAATAATTCCCGTTGCAGTTGTTTTGCTGCAAACAGATAGATAAGAAAAGGAGCATGTGCTGAACCAACGTTCACCACATCTCCTGTGAGCATTAGCTGTGAAGTCAGGCTTTGTGATGAATGAAAACTTAATTCGCTCACTAGCGAAGCAACCAACCACATTTATGAATCTGGTGGAATTTAACATAAGTTGTGTACTGAAAGATTTTGTAGCATCAGACACCACCTTCATGACACAAGATTAATGAAGAAAGATGTCACCCTGAATTAAACCACAACTCCATTATGGGTATCAGACTGAACTAAAGAGCTTTCAAACCGGGTATGCTCTTTAGAAAAGCTTCTGTTTCTCTTGTGAAGATTTTGCTAGAAAAATATCTGTTTAATCAGAACCGTTTCTGATCAGTTCCAGTTTCGGTATCTTGACAGTCTAGATTAAAAAAACCAAACAAACGGTTTTTTGCATTTTTTGTCATACATAACTGCTTTCAGCATATGGGGCTAAAGGAGAAGATAGTGTAACTTTTTAAGTCTCACAGCAGATGAGCCATGAGATAAAGAGTTTGTCATGTTTTTTTTGTAGTAGCCAAGGCAGCTTGACTACCCTCAAGAGGGAAGTTCAGTACTGAAAAAAGATCCTTCTGCTTGCAGGATCGGTAAGAATGCAAGAGATAGTCACTTCTCTTTAAAATTGCTTCTTCGATATTTCCCCCCATCTCAATAATTTTACCAGTGAATTTATGAACCATATGACAGTGTTTTAAATTAATTTTAGAACAACCTACAGATGATATATTGGTGATGGGTAGCCCTACCTTATCTCAGTTGATTAATTGCTATACTTATTTTGCTACAAGAAGCAACAGGATTATTCTGAAATAATAAACAAGGTAAGTCCTAAGCTCATTCTGTATTGAAAACTATGCACACGATCATCTCAGACAGACACCCTCCCAAACAGTAAAACTAAGTTGATCACTTTCAATTTCATATTTTGCTTTATATAGTTGCTTATTTTAATTTCTCTTTTAAAATTATTAGACCAAATATATCGGTAGATGACAAACTGAACATCGGATTTAAAATTCATTGCCACACAAAAGGTATAAGCAGAGCAAAAACACCCCAAACCATACAATACCTTGTGTACCTAGTCATGAAAAATATAGAAAGAATTTCTCAACAAAATTCCCGTTAGGCCTTACCTGAGTAACATCAAACGTGTCATATTCGTAATGTGATCTGGAATAGAAGAATAAGCAAACAAGGAATTTAAATTTTATGCATGTATTTGAATCCATCAGCTGCTTATATGGTATAATTTTTAGAATTAGTATAAATGCAACCCCATGTGGGGACAGATGTTGATTTAACTTGGAATCAGTAAACTGATCTGTTTAGCAAAAACTCCCAGAGACACTGGTTTAATTAATTTATCCTTCAGTGTTTTTGAAAAACCTATTTTGAAAAGAATTTCAATGTATGGCCATAAATAGAATATAGCTGTTCTGTTTCTACTCCCAACCTACTGAATTTTATGTCCATAAAGGTGGTAGCAAAAAGAATACATTTCACTCAATTTAAATGATGTCTTATTAAGGAAAAAATTTGAACCAGAATTTGATGTTGTAAAATATGAGCAAAACCAAACCCATAACATTGAGCAATCCTGAATCCAAATTTCAGCCATTTGCCAATCAATAAGCATTAATGAGTATTTGAATAAATATGGAAACCATACCACCAGAACTTAAAACAAAAGCGAAATAAAAGTAATATAAAATTAAATTACATTTTCTTTCTTATATGCACCTGAGAGAGAAAATTATTTGCCACAAGGTAGATGATTCTACTGACATTTTAATAAATAAGAGACTTTCCTCCTTTTTTCACCATAAATGTCACAACATAAGTAAAATATGTAAGTCTTAATTTGAACCCCCTCCATGCTGAAATTCCTTCTTGAAATGAGAAAAAAACCATCACATTGCATTTCCTGCTCACTGAGAAAGGATCTATACACCATGAGAGTTTCTGAGAATGACCCAGAGATTTAAAGTTGACAGTTATACAATGACCACTTTGTCTTTCACCAAACAAGACCACACGGGAAACCAAGATATCTGACCACTTATTTCTTCAGAACACATACAGCCGTGAATAGGTGCAACTACAGTAAAAGAACCAAAGCCAATATAACTATGAAAGCAAAATACCAGTTGTAAAGTTTGCCCTCACTTGAAGAAAAAGCTTTTTAGGCTCGTTTTTATTCAAATGTAAGCACCTCTTGTTATGTTCCCACAGATTCTGAATGAAAGAAAAATGCAACACTGCATTTAAAGTGAAGTTTCATCTACACCAAAAACTTCACACCTAAACAGTCAAGTGCAAAAGTTTCTGGCTTGAACTACCAGTAACCTAAGGACCTGGCCAGTTAAAGGATTATCACTAAAACCTCAGAATTTCAGCTGAGCACCAGCCTTTGGAAAAGGACGTATTTCACTCTGCTGGGGCTGTGTGTAAGGAGCAGCATCTACCTAAAGAGCAGCTGAAATCTCGCTTCAGGCTACAACACAACATGCTGCTTCTTACAGAACTGATTATAAAAATATTAGAAAATATACTGTTCTCTTTTAAGTCTCCATAGCTGTGCTATCATCCAGTAGATGCTACCAACCAGCATCATCAGCATGAGGCTTTAAAAGCCTGCTAGCTTGTTTGAACTCTGTTGTGGCCCTTCTGTTTTCTTTTGGGTGGCTTTCAAAAGCTCCCTTTTTACTTTTAGGCAAGTGCTCAGTGCTTGCTAATGAGATCAGTGCAGAAAATTCATTTGCTTATTTCCAAAATAGGAAGTAGCTGAGCCAATCCCACTAGGTAAGGAAAGCTCATGGATGATGGACCAGTGAAACATAGGGTTTTATACAACTATTTCACATATATGGTGCCCATGGAATATTTCAGGTTGGCCTATCACGAGCTTTGGAATACATTCCATTGTATAGCTATGCTCCCAATATAAAGCATGAAAATTATGCTCATTTATGCTGATGTAGTATAATATACTCAATGGCAAGGAAGGGTAAAGGACATTGTGTCTATGTCTGTTTCCTCCATATCCTTCTGATTCAGGCCACTGTGCCTCTCAAGAGGCACGTAAACAAACAAACAAGCTGATGCCCTCGGAAGCTACCAGAGAAATCTGTTCCTCCAATGTTTTGATGTATTTTTCAATCTAAGCATGTTGATGTTTCAACAATATTCCAAATCATCTGAATCTTTTTGTTCCCAAAATTAGAGGTCAAAATCATGAGTAAACAGAAGTGGTAACAGATGTGATTACTTTAGCATTTGGCCATGGCAAAATCTATACAACAGGAAGAGCAGAAGACTTAACTGTCTCTGGTACTGGCATGGATCAGACAGCACTAGAAGCCAGAGCTCTTGAAACCAAATCCTTTGAGAGGAAAGGTCAGTGTGCACCGAGCTCCCAACAAATGGGAAAAAGGCTATGGATGTGCACCGAGCTCCCAACAAATGGGAAAAAGGCTATGGATTGAGTTGCTGGAGACACAGTCCCATGCCTTCTTCCTCTGGGCCGGTATTACGAGTCTCACCATATTGTGAATGTCACTGAAATTTAATTAAAACAGATATAAGAAGCCCAGCCTATTTTTTATGTTTTAAGAGCTCTCACGATAACAACAAAACCCCAGAGAAGCCAAATTAGACATAAAATCCTCTTAGGTCAATGAAGTCACCCAAAAGTAAATCTTGCACTTAGAGTAGATTTTAACAGGTTTGTTAATTCATTCAATCTACAGTTTAGCCAAGTTACATTAAACATAATTTTCACAAGTGGCAGATTTTTTCCCTGTTAAAGAAATTATATACACCCCATTTAAAATGAAACCAATATGACAGGCCTTTATAGAAAGAATTAATGTCACATCTTGAGGGAAAGGTGAAATCATGCAGCATTTTAAGCCAGGACTAAAAAAATATAAAATAAGTCTATTTCACATAATCAGTATTTGAGATGTTGTTCAATGGATCATGTAACATACACATGTAAATAAAAATTCCCAATTCGCATATAAAAAACAAGTTCCCTAGTCAGATGGTGGATGACATCAACCTACTTTTGACAAGCAAAAGTAATTTTTGATAACTTGGTAACTTTTGGCAATTTGGTCAAGACACATACTTTTATTGCACTTCTATAGGCGTTTATCTAGATTGTGATATATTCCAAGAGGTCTTGCAGTTCTCAAAAGTGTTAGAAAACTATTCCTACCTGAATTATTAATATTCATAAATATTTAATTCATTCAGATTATGGACTGCACAAAGTCTTTCCTTTAAACCTGAAGTCTTTTTTAGTATATGCATATTCTGAGAGCTGTTCCCTGAAAAGGCACTGCAAGACTGGTACTGATTCTTCACATGGCCAAATTGTTGAGTTAGCATAGAATAAGTGTTCTGCAGACAGAGCACTGAACTGGCTTGTTTGCACCTGACTTGAAACTACGTTTATTACAACAGTCTCTGCAAGAGGCACAACACTTCCCTCATACATGGTATGCTTTATGGTAAAGCCACACTTTTTAATTGCACACTCCATATACAGAACTAGCAGACCAGTTACCATGGTCATGGAACCCCAAGGGAATGTGCTTTAAGTAAGGTGAAGTTGTGGGGCGGAGGTTTTATCTTCATTAGAATAATAGACATCATGCAGGGGATGAAACGCCTTTTAGGTGAATTCTGAAACATAACCAATAATCTTCTAAGCTAAACACAAGCTGTAAGCTATGGTGCTGAATTCACAAGTTGTGCTACCTGAGAGAAAAGCCAGTTGATATCTGGGGGAACATTAGCAGGAGAAATTGCATACCAGTGTTAGCTCAGTTACAAAACACTAAATAGCATTATCACCAACAAACCAATGTGTTGAGTGGGCAGCTTTCCTCAATGAGAAATGACCACAGTCTTAGGAGGAAATTCTGATGTTTTCACTGATTTTTGGCCCAAGCTCAAGGCACAAAAATACAGCATCCTTCCACAGTCTGGAAACACATTTAAGTAAGCCTCATATGTAGACATTATTGTTCTCCCTCTTTTACTCAATAGCTGAAAGTGCACAGCAATGAGAAGAGAGAAATGGGGCCCAAACGTTCATGCAAGCTGGGATATGTGAAACCCTGACTGAACCTAACAAATTCTTTTGGTGAAACATCAGAATTGAGGGTTTCAAAAAGAAAGAGCAGTTGAATATGTTTTCTGAAGGTGCAAAGTTTTGGAACCAGGCAAATATGGATTTCTTGTTACAGTTTCACTAGGATGTTCTCTTTCCCTGTTAACATTAAAGCACAGACATTATAGATTCTTAAACCATTGTACTAAAAAAACATCCTGAAACTTTATTCCCTGGGCTGTCTTTCAATATAACTTCACGCTGAAATTAACTCTTCTAAGGTTAAAAACCCTACCTGATTAAGGGCAGGCATCACCTTTTTTTTCTCCTTATGAAGAAAGAAATATTCACTTCAGATGAGCTATAACAAGGCAGTCACAGCTTCCCCACACATTTCTTTCTGGGATATGGTGCACAGTACTAACTTCTTATAACAGAAATGAGAGTTAAGAGACAGTAGAAAAATGGCACATTTGTCTCTACAGCTCATAGACAAAAACTGTACTATGATTAATCCAAACTGCTTATACTTTTTTTTAGCTATTTTCTTTCACACATAAATATTATGAATCTATACCTAAGCATACTTAAACAATATGTTACTAGGGAGGAGGGCTATTGGAGAGAGTTATGCTTGTTTTTCAAAAGACCCTGGAGATTGTCCATATTCAACTCATCTCTAACATTCTGCTTTTGGAGGCATCACCAGAGGGCAATCATAATGGAAATTAGAAATGGAGCAGACTCTGTTAAAAACAAAATTAAAGACCTCTGAGAAATTACAGACTTCAAATTTGATTTTTTTAAACTGACAGCCTGCTGAAACTCAAAGATAAACACATTATGTTCAACTTCTGGGTATCTGCCTTACAGTGACAAGAAAATATCCTTATTTCAAGAAAATGCACTTTAGAAAAAGGGAATAGGAAACTGAATGTAAGGATGGCTGGAAATAAAACAATTTCAAAGGCTTTGACATCAAACAGTTTATTATCATCTGCTTTATAATTGCATCTGCTAGATTTCTAATCTATCAGAAATAGAGAGATTCTGAGCTTCTCATGGGAACAGTCAGGCCTTAATGAGAAACGCAGATGTGAAAGTTAAATTCTTGCATATGAGGAAAGAGTGAGGGAGGGGGGAAGGAGATGGTGATCTTACAAGATGATTGAAAAGGATTCTCCTGCAAAGTGTATGCTTTCCAAGTGCAAAAAACCCCACTGTGTGACAGTAAACACATGCAGCTTTATAGTAGTATCTGAAATGAGTTAGTGACCTATTTTGCATATTAATATTCCAGGAATATGAGAAAACAAGGCAAGAGGAAAAACAAGTTTTAACAAGGAATGAAGTCTAATAACCTGGGCTAAGGAAATGAGAGCTGAGATTTCAAAAGTAACTAAGACTGCATGTGGCTATGCTGTGGTGAAGCAGATTCTTTGGGAGGAAATGTTTCCACAGAGTGGGGCTAACAGACTGGCTGGAACAAGCCAGGAGAAAAATCTTTGTGAAGGAAAGCAGCACTGAAAATGAACACAAGCAAAGAAGTTAGTGTTTGTCACATCCATGGACAGAGGCAGTAGATTGATTTCAGCATTAGTAATGGTGTGTGTGTGTGGCCTGGATATTGAAAGTCAGAGAAGATGAAGGATGATATGCACAGTATGTCCTAAAGGGCCAGCAGGAAACAGTGTTTTCTTAACAACCAAAAGGGACAATTATGAAAATTAAAATCTAATTATAAGGAATAAGAGTTCTGGTTGGCTGTATTGAATGCACACTGACTGCATGTAGACAGATGGACACAAACAAGAACAAGAGTGGGTCTGCCGATGACTCAGGTAAGCACGGTAGGTGACCTTGGGCTCTGAGACAGTTCCACCAGAGGTGTTATGTAAAAGGAGAAAAGCAGTCAGGCCAGTTGAATCTGCAGCAGTGAAGCTTTGCCACTAGTTCTTCTCTTTTCAGGCCTTGGTGAAAACAAGAGGCAGGAGCTGACTTCACTGTCTCCAGACAATTGTAATGGGAATGTTGGAGAAGTGATAAAAGATGAATTTTGAATACTTGCACAGGCCATGAGGTTTCACTGCACAGCATCCACACTGTACTGTTGGTGGCAAAAAAAAAGCACAGAGCTTTAGAAGAATGATAAGGGAGGGAAACTCAGGGACACAGGGGATATCTGGAGATGAATTAAGTCAAGGTCACTGGGGTATTGGTGAGGATAAGATCAGACACTGTGCAGGCAAGAACCTTCTACATCCAGTGCCAAGAGATAAAGGCAGACTTGTGAGGGGAGAAGGGAAGGCAAGCCAAGGGCTGTGGTAAAGTCAGATCATTTATAGTCAGTTTTCTCAGAAAGAGCACATGAAAAGAGAGAAGAGGAAAATGGGTGTGATTAGAATTGAAAGGCCATGAGAAGGAATTGTCTAATCTGCTCGAAAGAAAAGTGAGTTGTAAGACAAAGACAGAGGACTGCATTGTTTTCTACAATAAAGGTTGGTGGGTTTGATCTGGTAAATCAGCTTTTGTTTGAATTCTCTGGTGGTAGTTTTTAATCTCAAGTAATTATCATTGCTTTGCAGTTTTCTCTGCATCTCCCTGACTGAGACAATATAACAGTGAATAGGAGGGTATTTTAAGGGATTCATCCATTCAAATATTCATAATTTAGACAGGAGCTTTTAATTTCTGGGTTTTTTTGAGAAAAAGAATAAAAACACCCTTTTTTTCCTAGCTGTATTCTATTTAGCCTTACACAAACAATTTAACCTATATTAAACATACATTTATAAGTCTAATGTGCATCATACCAACACATCACATCATTACAGAGTCAATGAGGAAACAATATTTTCACCACTTGACTGGTTTACCTGACTGGCTCAGTAGCAACTCAAAGATTACTGTATTAAAGAAAAAAAGAGAAGAGATTTTTTAAAGATTAAAATGAAGCAAGGA
Source organism: Pachyramphus minor (assembly GCA_013397135.1). NCBI lineage: Eukaryota > Metazoa > Chordata > Aves > Passeriformes > Tyrannidae > Pachyramphus > Pachyramphus minor. The sequence continues at coordinate 362,460 of VYXB01002417.1, forward strand.
AGGGATTAAAGTACAGTCCAGTACTCAACACATGATACCAAGGCATTTTCAAGCAACTACCAATAACAACTAAAATACACTAAAAAGTTACCCTAAGAAAGGTTCTCTTTTCTAGCAAATATCCTGGGCCTCCTTCTTCCCTTTCTTAAGTGTAACTGCTTCCAAGTCTGAAGCTGACTAATGCACTTCAAAATTTTTTATTTCCATCCATTTATCAACCTGCACAGGTAGAATTGCACAGAAAAAAAACCCCAAAACTAACACAAACACCTATGCCAAAAGGTCCGTAACCTCTAAAATAAAGCTACATCAAATTAATTCAGAAAACACTTAGAGCCCTCTCCTCCTCCACTGAGACAAAAGTGCCAGCTTTCTGTCTTAAACAGGAAGTTTATATTCAATATCACAGGTTGTACCATAACTAGGGATTCCCTCCACCAGCCACCACAAGGCCAGGCCAAAACTGTCCCCTCCTGGGGCAGCCCCAGCCAAGGCTGCTGAGGAGCTGATCCCCAGCCAGCCCCCAACCTGCTGTGGCTGCACTGCCTGTGCCCCCAAACAAATGTGCCAAACCTGCCTCTGCCCAGGAAAATGAGCAGAGGCAGTGCTCTGGTAAATTACAGCAGAATGGTCCAGAGAGACAAAGGACACTTTATAGAGTATTCTCTTGCTGAAGAAGGAAATATGAAATAGAAATAGTTTAAATAAGAACTCCTTCAGGGAGAATATACCCACAGATATGGAGCTCTTCCAATTACTTTTAGCTGTTCCATTTCCGAGCATATACCAAACCGTTCGTTTGGTTTTTCTAAAGAAAGTACAAGCACTTTGACCAACTGACCGAACAAGATTATTTTAGGAGTCTGCTTATCTTATTAGGAGAGAATTGTGTTACAGTGCATATAACATTGATTTCATGCACATTACCACAAATTTCTATAACAAGCAGTTCTTCAACCATTTCTTGTTTATATAAACTTATTGTACCCATTTACATCTATGGATTCTTTGGAATTTTTGACTCCTCATTAAGATTAATTTTCTAATTTGAGCAAGAACTAAGTCTTTTACATTATAGTAGAATTTTTTTATTTAACTTCAGATGAATTTATATTTTCCTTCCCAAACAGTTCACATAGCAAATTTAATTAATTCGTTGCTTATTTAACTGCCTTTTAAACTCTGTTTGTCAAAATTACTCTGCTGCAATTACTTATCTTCCTCTTTACTAAAGCCAAAATATTTACTAAAACTAATGTTTGAATACTAGTTTATATCAAAAGTCTAAACATCAATATACCACAATGGAAAAGCACAGGAGTAACTGGGAAACGTATCTGCAATTTTGTGTCCTTTAGCATCACTTAGAGAAAATGGCGGAACAAAAGTCCCATTACAGTGTGTGTTTTTTATGAAACCTAGGAGTCTAACCTAACAAGCAAGTGAAGAATCTAGAAAAATATTCTCAGCTTGATTTGTCATCTGAGGTTTGGGTTTTTTTTTGTTTGGGGTTTTTTGTTTGTTTGTTCTTGTTTTTTTTTCTATGTTTGGTTTTGTGGTTTGGTTTTTAATTAGTAACTACATTTTTTTCACCCTTTTAAATTGTAAACTCAAAACTCACACTAAATCAAATGTACAATAAACATTTTTTTACCTTTAGTTTTCCCCCTACACTTGGGATAATTTCAGTTAAATGAATAAACTTATGTATGGTTTTTTATACAGGTAGGGCTTAAAAATCATAGATTTACCAAGGCTGGAAAGACACCTTACAGGTCTCTAGTATTATCAGTATTGTGGGATTTCATCTTACATGCCTATGACACAAGTAGAAATTACATCAAAAATATAGAATACAGGATTATCCACTTAAAACAGTTTAAAGTATAATCAAGTTGGTATAATTAGGGCTAAGAACAATTTGAATAGCTGCAAATGTCAAAATATCATCTTTCCTTATGATAGGGAAAAAAGTGAGTATAACAAATCAAGTGGTACTAGAAAAACAAACACCTCAAGGCAGAACTGGTTGTAGTATTTTCATGGACTCTATAAAAAGTCATTTATGTTTTCACATAGGTAGAAAAGTAGCCTGGAGTGGGGCAAATCTTAAGAGTTTTGCTTCATAAACAATTCAGCATTTGCTGCACCGATTCAGCTAAAGTCAATTTATGCTATTAGCACAAAGAAAATGCTTTTTGGTGGTTTTTTTCCTGTGGTAGAAGTTAGGCATACTGGATTACAAATCCTATTTTCACTGCTTGTAGCTCTTTGCAAAGACACTAAATCTTGCAAATCAACATGCATGCTACATACACTCATAGTTCGTATTGTATTTTTAGATATAAAAACCAGGAATATAAATTGGAAATATCAAAAGTATCCAATGGTGATTTAGCTCTGCTCTCTCAAAAGTCGTTCTTCTGATTCCCACCAGACAAAACCAAATTAGTCAAATTCAAAGCAATTGCAAAAATCCACTCAAGTGTTATAGAGTGCATGGTTACTCATTAGATCAAAGGTAGTATTTAAAACAACCCTTAGGAGGAAGGGGTCAGCTTACCCTTTCATGAAAGAGGATGGAAAATACACAGTGGTCCCTGCTGCAGTGGAGTGATACCAGGTTTGTGTGCATATTTGTACGTTCTGGGAAAACAGCCCTTGTTCGACTACATTTAGCAGCTCTTTCCTGTGAGCTACTCTTTATAAATGAAGACACAATCCCTGAAGGCAGTCTCACAATTTCACTTTGTCTCAAACTTAAAAATCTTTATATAACTCATATTAAAGACTGAACACTGATATTCTGTATTTATAGTCCCTGGTGTCTGTTTGATCAGTGATGTTTTTTCTCCCTCTAAGACACCAAACTAACGCAACCTTATTGATCTGTGGGGCATGATGTGTAATGGCCAAGAAATGCATTACCATGAGCAGCTTTTCAAATTATTGCCACTGGTGGTTTTAACTAATATTGAAACTCTTTCTTCTGAAATGTATGTACCCTGTACGCAAGAAAAGGAAAGCTCTGCTTTGTACCAGTCATCTTGGATTCTCTCTCTTCCAGTTTTCAACTTGTAGAATTAATATTTCAGACACGGATTTTCTCCAATGAGATTCACTTGATTTACACTACTTTAATATCTTTCAGATACGTATAACTATCAGAACAAGTACAAAATCAAAATTTAAATTTTACAGTCATTAAAAGTTGTGGAAGAAAAAAATTATTTAATGTTACTGTGAGGGCTCAGGGATGTCAGAATCCACATTTGAACAGCACATGCTATATTCTACGGAATGCTCCTAAAATTGGTCTCAAGGACCAGCTAACAGCCAGAAGGTTCATTATAGGGTTATCTGCAGACAGACTGCACTGGCCAGCAGTGCAGGGTGCCCCACTGCACAGACCACTCAGGGATTAAACTGGAAATTATTCACGAAATCTAGTATAAAATTTGCTAAAGAAATTCTATGATGAGAAAGTTTCCTGAGTGCACAAAACTATCAATATTCTTCACTTGCTGCTGGAGCAGCAGTTCACACGTGTCACACACATCCCCACCACACCTCAGACACCTCCTGATCCCTCCACTGACAGCCAAAGTCTAGCGAGAGAATTTTCCACCAGAAGCGAATGACTGACCTCTTAGAGATGGCTTCAGGGCTTGACAAGGTGATGACATCCCACATCTTTACTTTTTATTGCATCAGCTGACTGGAAGGATCATATCTCAAGCATTTAAACTGGCATAAAAGGTCAAAGACATACAAATGTCAAAAATAAAATGTGCTGAAGTGGTGCCAGCAATGTGTCAGTGAGCTACTCAATGGAATCTGCTAGATTAACTGAATTACTTCTAAAATTATATCGATGTTTCTTCTTAAGAAACAATTTCTAATTCAGTCATATTTTGGTGTATCTATATCAGATAAAGAGATTTCACTTTCATCATGTTTTAAGTAAATGAAACATTTTTGTTTTATGAATTACTTAGAAAATACTGCAGGTGTTTACTGAATCCCACTTGAATCTCCCCACAGAAGTTGAAAATTTTCATCTCTCCTGTTCCATACCTCACAAGAAAGAAAAATTAACAATTATTATTTTTCAGTGCTTGTATGTATACGCAGAATTTAAAAGAAATGTTTCATTACAACATAAAAGAATTGATGAGTATCATCTTGAATATAAAGAAAAATGAACATTTTGTAAGATGAAGGAAGTAAAAGCGTAAGTGCTACAGATGAAGGAATTTAGAATCTATTTTATGCAACACCACCAATATGTGGGTGTTACCTTGTTTCTTTCTAGATATTTTCTTATTCTGTACCTTCATTTTTTGCACAGATTATTTTCCAGCTGTGACACTGTGAATGGGAAAATACTAACAAAAAGCCATTCCACCAGAATAAAATCTAAGCAACAGTATTGCTGACTCCTCAAATGTTAAAAAATCTAGGCAATAGTATTCTCTTTTCAAGAAGGGAAAGTATTGAGGAGAAAGAAACCATAGTTTCTGTATCTACCCTTATTTTCATTTTCTCTGCTCTTTTTCTTTCTGTAATAAAAATGTTTCATAGTTTTGACCTTGTTCAAGACTCAGATCTGTTTTCTTTTTGTGAAATTTCTCCAATATGGTCGCATTTACAGCATCCTAAAATTTATTTACTTGATGTATCTATTTCAAGGGCTATAAAAATAAACAAAGTTTTCATTAGAAACAAAACTCAAATCATAGTCAAATCATTTGCTTTTGATGGCAAAGATTTAGGGTTTTCAAATAATTTGGAAAGATTCTTGTATCTGGGCTTTTAAGTTTCTTTCAATACAAATTAAACATTCTCAGCTGTGTAAACCCAAAACATTTCCTGGAAAACTGAAAAAACCCAAGGTTTCCTAGCTGGTTCTGGCAAGGCCAAATGTCCTCAGGACCCATGGTTAGACCCATATGTTCAGTGAAATGAAGCTTGCCTTCATTAATCATCTTGTTTTTTGTATCTCCATTGGATTACAGGTTATGTGAATAACTTTCTAACAACACATGTAATAGGACATTTAATGAGTATTTAAAAAAAATTAGGGGCTAAATAGATGATTCAATTTGAAAGGTTGAGTATTGAGGAGTACAGTGATCTTTAGAACATTTCTTGTCCCATTTAATCATGTATAACTACTCTGGGAAAAAACTTTGAAGTGTGTATTCTGATTTTGAAAGGAAAAGTTATTTGTTTCATCGTTTATTTATACTTTTAGATGGGGATCTAGAATTATTTTTTGTAAGCATTGGCAGAGGAAACAAACTTGATAACATAACTGTTCTTGCCATCTGTACATACTTCACACATTGTCATAGAGAGTCACTTTGATAGGAAAACAAACACAAAATTGCCGAGTTCTGTGTGTTATGTAAAATGCTCTGCTTCTCAGTGCAATTCAGGAGTGCCCTCACCTACACTGAAGGAAAGATGTTAACCTAACTTTGACAAAAGTGTCTGCAAAAGGTAGAAAGGCTTATCTGCAAAGCTTAATAGTAGCAGCAGTTTAGGGCATATTTAGACCTTCTCACTTGCACGAGGCAAGAGGAATGAGCCATCTGCTTCTGCACAGAATGGCCTTTAAAAAATAATCTTCCTGTCAAGCAGTGCTTGACTCACTCTCCGAATCTTTTTTGATGGAAAACCAGTTTAAACCACCTGAGGGTATTGTCTTCAATGTCTTTCAGAGAAGTAGACTCACTGTTTTCTCCCAGGTGTGCAAGCACATAGGCAGCATGATCCTTGGCTAGCCTTACTTTTTGCTATCTTTGCCTGATATCTGCACCTTTCCTCTCCACTGCCAGCAGTCTAAGGGCTATATTGATTTGATTCTGATCCTGCAAAGAGATCAAAATCATTACCTCAAGTTCATGTTTGAATCTGAATGGTTATAGCTATTTTACCAGACTCTGGAACAGCCTGGGCCAAATTCTTTCTATAATAATGAAAGCTCTCTGGCACAAGATTTGGTTTTGCCCTCTCTCTCTCCCTCATGAAAGCAGACACCACACTAAGGTCTCCTCGGAGGGAAAACTCAGGTTGGGCAGCATCTCAGCATTCCAATAGGGATTCCATCTGAACAAATGGATTACAGTACTGAAGGGCAGACCCACCCATCCTGCAGTTCAGGTACAATCACTGCTATCAAGGACAGCATGTCCCAAAATGTTTGAACTGTGTCACTGCTGTTGTGATATAGATTTCCTACAGAAAAAGAATCCACTAAAAAAAAAAACCCACAAAAAACCACCAGCAACAACAACACCATACCTAAAATTTTACCAAAATCTTTAACAAAACATTATTTTCTTTTAGAAAAAATAAGTATCTTATTCCACACGAAGGATATATTTTATCACTCCCTGCTATGGTTGTAAAACTGTCAATCAAGTCAGACTAAGCTTTATAACATAATAGTTACATTATATCTTTGTTTAATAACAGGCTGGGAAGCTTCTGGAATAATAGTAGAATGCAAAAAAACAACCACTAAACCCAATCCTTCACACTGCCATAAAATAGACATTAGAGAAGAAATCATGCAACTGAGATTATTCTTACTCAACGGCACAATATTTGGTGTTCTTTTCTGTCTTGAGGTTGAGTAAGAGAGCATGTCAGGTATTGTATACAGCACTTAAAATGAACAGCCTGTGTGTGATGTGTAATCTGGGGGGCAGCAAAAAGATGATGAATATATTTGAGTAATAAGGAGCAGTCACTTCCACCCTACACTCCACTCACTCCAGAAAGAACTGGCTTCCTTAATAAAATACATTCCTAGTGATTAATTGAACACACCTTCCAGGAGTTTGCTTAAAGTATCTTAGAAAGTATATCAAGATAATAAAGGAGATATAATAAGAAATTGTATGATTGAAAATTCAATCACATAGTCCTTTCAAACAGTACAAGGGAGAACTTCTTAAAGAGACTTTTGGAAGCTTTGGTTCACACAGAAAGATTTCTGGTGTCAACTGTCACCATTTCAAGACAGGGGTACTTGTAATTATGGCATTACTCTGAGAACTTTGCTTGTGGCCAAATAAGGTGAGGGGGAAAGGTTGTACAATCATTTTGTTGAATTATACCCAGTGGATGCAAAACAAAAGAAATAGGAACAACAACAAGAGATAATGACTGCCATCCTGTGTTTAGTGTAGAAATTTGGGAGGTTTTATATGAGCTTCCTGGTAGTCCTATGCAAGTTAGTCAACCTCCTTTCCTCTGCTGAAGAGGGTCATTAAAAGATGTCAAGGCAACCGTAGACATGAGAAACTGCAGAGTTAACAAAGTTACTTGTTTGAATACCAGCCGTGCTGGGGGCGGGAGGGTGTTTCTCTGCTCTGTGTGCAGAGAGAGAGAAAACCCTGCTTCCAGTGAGAGGTGGGCTCCAGCACAACAGGGAGAGTACACAGGGGATGCTAAGGCTGAAGAAGGTCAAACCAGCTGTACCTCTGAACATAATGACTGGTCATACAAAGACAGAGAGGGTGCACAGTACCAGGCCATGCAGGGAAAACTTCATTGTTGTTGAAAGTTCATCTCACCTTCAATGAAAGACTGAAAGAGCACATAAAGTCTGACCCTTGGGTAATGAGATAATGGCCCACGGACCAAGAATTTGTCAGAGTGCTTCTGCCCCTGTGAATGGCAAAGGAAGGTGAAGCCATTCTTAACCATTTGGCTGGTTTTAAAATATCAGAATATTTGGTAAAGAAGCAAGTATGTGATATACAAGATTAAGTAATCCAACCATTTGGTCTTGGAGCACATGTTAGAAATTGTTGTACTCAGAGGCAGCCACAAAGAATGTCCAAATTTTGTGACAGACTCGTGGCATTTCTGTGAACTGCAGTCAGAACCTCACAAGGCGAAATGTTAGTGATGAAAATGTCGCAGACACACACAAAGGAAAGGCAGGGAAATGGACCATTCTGGAACAAAAAGCCTATGCTCTACGGCTCATGTTGGTTATTGCAAATTTGTAGATTTTTCAGGCTGAAAGTACAGTATCAACAACAAAAAAAGCATGTTCTTAAAGTTTACTATGAACCCAACAACACAGGCATCATATCCTGCACCCACAGTAGTAACAGGAACTAAATACTTCACAGTTAATAGGGATATAGTTTGCAATGCAGTAAATTACTGCTGGAATATTAATTTATTACTTGTACCTACCACATGAGCTGGGGGCTCTATTGCATGATGTAATCAAGAGGAAAAGGCTTCTTAGGAGAAAAAATTAGCCCTGTATTTCGATCTCTTGCCTCTCAATCCTGAGAACTCATGTTTGGATGCACTTAATTGGCTGATCTAATGCAAAACACCTTGAGGAACACAGACCATATGGCTTGGGATGTTGAACATGTGTAAGGAAGGAAAAATGAATTCTTCAAAAGTTCAGCTGCAATGAAACTGTCACAAATGATGCACCTCTTATCTATTGAACATGTCACTATTAATGTCAAAACAACTCAAAGATACACTCAAACTCAGTGAAAATGCTATATTCCTTGAACGAAAATTCATGCTTTGATGAATTTAATACATTAATCATACAGAAGTCTTATATACATAAATGCATTTTTGCTTGGAAAATTAACTTCCTCCACTTTTTAATATGAGTATGATCTTCATATGCCATAGAACTTATTAATGAATGCAAGCTGCCTTTGCTTCTACATGTCATCTCCCACCAGAAAAGAACTCAAACCATACTCACACCACAAACTGGACACTCATATTGTTTCACAAGTATAATTTAAATCTCTTACTAAACAAAGACAAATTAACCAAAATACTCTTAGATCCTAAATGTGCAGCTTATTTTCAAAGAAAGGGTGTAAGTGACCAGTAGCAACAACAGAAATGGTTACAAAGAACATCTTCACTTGTAGCTACAATTATGTCTTGGGATGACAGAAAAAGCTGATATGAGCACTAATTTCATGAACACTCCTTGCCCGTGATGCCTCTTAACCACTGAAGCAGCACATATTTTTCCTGGTTTGGGAAGAGCTGACCTGAGGAGTATGGTGTTAGGGTAATGTTGGAATAACTGTAAAACCAGGGTTAACACTTGGCTATGCCTTCTGTTGTGTTGTTTATAATACAAGAGGAAATACAAAATGCCTACCAGAATCTATCTGAAGCACTGCTATTGCATAGAAAGGAGGACACTACTGGTAGTGCTGTAGAGTTTGTAAGTAGGGAATTCATATATAAAACTTCAAAATGGCAAAATCTTAACCTTCATAATAAAGATTAAAGGAAAACTATGAACCCACAGGACTGCAATAAAAGTTACGTATTTAATTCTTTTGTATAAAAGAAAAAAAAAGACCCTCTGTTTTTCTAGAAGTACTAATTATTTTCCCAGGTTGAATCACAGGTGAGATGTACACTGTTATTAACCTCATTGTTAATTGTCTTTTCAACAAACTATCACTGGGTGTTCCTTACAGCCCTTTTAACATAACATGAAAGAAAATGATCTATCAACTTTAAAGGCTTATGAATCTGGATCTTCCCACAGAAATGAGTGAATCAGCCCTTAGGGGTTACAGCTGGCTGTTGAGTAAAATCTAATGGAATCAAAGATATCTGTATTTCAAGGTAGAGGGAAGCACAGACAAATGGATGTGACCATCACTAACATCCATGACGTGACTTGCACCCTGCGCTGCACAAGGAGGAGTGGACTGTGGACCAGGGGAAAATTAGAGATTTTAATGGCAATATATATACTTCACAAATGCCAGACTCCTGGTAAATCCATGGCTTAGCCCTTTTGCCCATCTGCAATCTCGCTCTGCAAGAGACTGAATCCGCTGCTAAACAGCCCCTCTTTTCCAAGCACAACTTTCTTGAAAGCTTACAAGCTTACCCTGCTGGCTCCCCCAAGGGTTTCAGTTCACAGCAACATAGAAAAGTCATACAAACAAGGCTTTGACATCTCCATGGAGGCAGTTGGACACAAGGACAACTGCTGCTCACAGAAGACCACCCTTCCTCCAATCCCAGAGGACCTCATGATCTTCAGTCTTTCAACAAAGAGTTTGCAGGCTTTGCTAAGAGGGGGTGAAGGCTGTGACAGCATCAGAGCACAGCATACAGCAGATGCACACAGACAGTTTTAAAGTTCTCATAAGATTCTTTAATTCTCACTCTAAGATTCCCAGTAATGCCAAATATCATATTCTCTCTAAGTTCCTCAGCTTTGGAAACTGTTACTCAAAGCACATTTAGACATTTGCTGATGATGGGGGAACAACAGGAGTAATGGTAGGACAAACTGTATTTGCTTAAAATCTCTTTTGTTGAAATCTTACTCATATTACTGTTTTTCTGGCAAATGCAGCTATGCCAGACACTTTGTTGCTAAAACCATCATTTGAATAAAATCCCCCATCTATTTCATAAGTCCACTTAGTCACAGGGAAGGGAAAAAAAAAGAATTTACTTGGGAGAGGGGGAGGAGGAAATCAATATTTCAAGAAAAAATCAAATAGGATTCATGTTTTAATTAGTCTCCTTAGTTCTGTCTAATGATAAACCAGTTTCAGAATGATTGGGTGATTCTGCTTGCCTACTCCCTGTGTGCCAGGATCTCCTTTCTAATTTTAATTTCAGTTTTACTTTGGGGCTATACATCTGTACCATTTGATAAGCTATATCTTTTCTAAATCTGTTTTTAACTTCATCTAAAAAGAGTTAGAAGACAAAAGCCAAGAATTATTTTGTGTGCACACCTCCCAAATTCTGACATTTTCCAGAGGATGAATACAAACCAAGAAGAAAAAAAAAAAAAAAAAGAAAAAACCCACACCCAAATTTAAGGTAGAAACTAAGTCTTCCCATAATCTAAAATTGTTTTCCAAATCTGGAACTCTTACTGCAAAAGTGCACAATAAGATGTGCACTGATGAGCAATGCCCTGCTCATCAAAACGGGGAGAGAGTTTGTTTCACCATGGTCAGTATGAAACAGTCACAAGCTCAGAGTGGCAAAAGTGACACTTGTGCTCTGACCTCCTGAGGATTTCCAAATAAAGCAGTGTGGGGTCTGACATATGGTTTTCACCAGGGAGGTGCACCAAGGAAATGCAGTCTTTCAGAAAAAAGAGAAATGCAAGTTTCCAGTTATAATTAAACAACCCAAGGAACTTCTAATGAAACTGTACTCATTAGTGATACAGCCAACCAAGGCAATTAAACCCTCTTACTATTCTGGTAGCTATAAGAGTGATTATGGCGTTCTCTTTTCTTCCCTTTTTTTATAATTTTGCCTTTAACAATTACAGCAGCTGCAGTAACCCAACCCAAAGGAAACAGAGTTTTGTTGTTAGCTAATCAATTCTACTTCGTATTGCATTCAGCTCTTAATTATGCAAGATATTTTAATTCTTCACAAGGACACAACACTAAAAAAGAAAAGATAAAAGAAATAAATTATTTCTGGAACATAAAACTGACAGACTCTAGGTGGCAAAAAGAGATAGCAATAAAAAAACTGGCTTTAAGAAAGAAAACTTTTAAATCTGTAATAAGTGAAAACAGGAAAGAGTGTCTAACAACTATTTAATTTCTTTTTTGGCCATGGACTAAACAAAGTCTGCTTATTTTCATTTATGAAGAATAAAGGTGTAATAATGCATCCTAAGCAAAACCACTATCCCTCCCACCCCAAGATAAAAAACTTTATTAAGGTAAAATCATTACTATTATTTGCAATTTGACAGTCCACAGAACCCTGAATTGATGTTCAGTCCCTTTCTGCCTTAGTGTACATATGGTATATCTCTGACATGACTTGTCAAGCCTAAAGAGGAAAGGAATTAAGATCTTCTCACTACATGTTTCTCTTTCCATCTGCCATTCTAGAGTTAGAAGAATTCAGAGATGGAAATACCCAGACTTTTTTACACAAAGTATCTTTAAAACATAACATTTTTACAAAGAATCTTTTATAAAATATGTGTTGATATTATTTCATTGGATACTTTGCTATATTTGGCCACTTTGGGCAGAAAAGATGTTTAAACAAAAACCAAACAAACAAACACACAAAACCCCCCGAAACAAAACCAAAACAAAACAACAAACAAACACAAAAACCCACCCACCATTAATGAAGTTTATGGAAAATACTAACTGCAAGACATGCAAAGACTGCATTTTTTAGAGATACAAGGAAGAGGTGCCCTACATGCAAGAAAGTGTGACAATAGAAATTTTGCCAAATAAAAATTAGTATTTGTTATCATGACATTTTCATACACCTCAGTTTACACAATGCACTAGTATTTAACATATCCTGTGTAAGATAGAAATGGATTTCAAATTCAGTTGAAAAGGAGAATTTAAAAAAAAAATATCCACAGATACTTATACGAGAAAGCTAATTATAAATCTTCTATTTAGATGTAGTGTTGTCTGTTCCCTTCTTGAGGCTTCTGTATACACAGATGCACAGATAGCTGGGTGCCTTATTACATATCTTGTCATCAAACTGAAGATGTTCACAGCAATTAAATAAGCAAGGCACCAGCTACGAGCAGAGAACAAAAGCTCAGCAGCTGAGTCTTGCATTCACATGATTAAGCAACCTGGAACATTCAAAGGCTTGTGCAAAACAAAAATTATTATCTGTAAGAGAAAAGGAGCCTTTTGAGACATTTTTTCTCTCTACTACCAAATGAAAAGATGATTTGAAGACTTATCAGACTATCAGACCATTTTATCCCATTCATACAGAGGATGAGATAAAGATCAAAGAGGCAGAGATAAAAATTTGACAAATTTAGCAAGATAAGAAACGAACTATTTAAACAATACTTCTACTGTTATCTACCCAGCTAGAGGGGGATCTCAGTCAGTTTGGTCACTGAACCACCACTGGACATGCAAGGGAACATCTGAGGCAACAAAACCTGAGCATTTCCTCAATCAGAAAGAAGAAAAAATCCAGGTCTCTTTTGACTAGATCTGCACCTCTGGTACATCACTGCCACGCAGCGTTGCCCAGTTAGTGCTGCACCAGAAGCTGGCAACATGGCCAAGACCACCCACTCCTCCTCCAAGTCCTCCACATCATCATCCAAACAGGGCTCACCTCTCTCCCACAGTGCTCAAGCACTGGTCCCCATCCAGCTCCCAGCACTGGCATAGCTGAAAGTCCCTGGGCTGTGATGGTGGACTACCATTAAAGGTCTTTCCTTGCCCGTTAGATGGGGTATATCACTCTCCTCTACAGGACTTGGCCAGGCTGGTACCAACGTGACAGGACAATGTGAGAGTATGTACTCACAAATATTGGGGCAAGTTAGAACTATATGGTCTGCTCAACTAAGGACAGAGTATCTTCTGTCTTGGCATTAACAAATATGTTTTTAGTTTGGTTTTTTCTGCCACTATATTAACATTCTTTGTTAGTTTTAACAAAGAATACACCTTCTTTTTTAGTTAAATATAGGTTTAATTCTCACCTCACATCTTTGACAATAACAGTATTTGGAGACTTTTCTTTTAAAATACAATTTGGTTTCTGAAAGGAAAAAGATTTTGTTACAAAGGGAAAAGTATCAGTAATTCTATCAAACTTCTGCAGTATTAATTTTTTCCTCTAAAATTAAAAATTTTAATGTATTATTCAATATTTTCATTGCTAGAACTGCACAGAACAGACAGGTTTCCCAAAGCCAACAGAGAGGCTCCATTTCAAGCATTTTGTTGAACATGTTGATTAAAGCTTTATGTAAATTAAGGACAAATGTTCCTTTTAGTTTTGGCCACGTGTATCTTGATTGAACTGCTTTTTAGCAGTAAAAACAGAAAGCACATCATGTGAGCTCTGAGGCCTTCTTGAATAGCTGATATCAGAACTGAAATATTTGCTAATCCAGATATAGACAGGCAAGTTTGTTCACACAAACACATTTGTATTTTAAATTCTTTTTCTTTTTTTTCCCCAAAAGGTCTTCACAGTATGTGAATGTTTCATATGTGAAGTATGAATACCAAGCTTTTAAAGCAGTGAGCAGGGTACTACAGTGTGCCTGAATCTGAACTGAATGTACAGGGATGATTCACACAATCAGCTCTACTATTGTGCAGCAGATTAATTCCTCTGAAACTCGTTACCTCCTAACCACTGCACAACCCTTATGAAAAATACATGAGCCTGACACCTCTAAATTTATACTTTATAATCTAAATAATGCTCAAACTAGGGCTCAAATAGTAATCCCCCAGAAAATACACAGCTGTGCACTTGTCTAAAGAAGATAGGTCTGAAATACCTTGGGGTAATTAAGAACCAGTGGGTTACCAGGGAATACATATGACAGGCAAGAAAACCCAGATCATGAACTGCCCCCTTAATGAAGGCTCAACAAAATGGTAATGGCATCTGAACTGCCTTTTTCCCTCAGCTTAGAGAGGAGCTATTACTGAGAGTAGGTAAAAATACTATTGCCATCTTTTTTTTGCTGTGAATAAAAGAACTTCTTTTTCAGGAAGCTTTTGAGGTCTTAGCCCCATGTACAGGTACCACGCCAGGGTGGTGTGTATGGTACAGAGCTGTTCACCATCCTTTTACCAATGGCTAGGCTCACTTGCAGTTTCTTGCATGTTTTCCCCGTCTAGGCTTGCCTGACTCTGAAACCTGTAGCCACCTATCTCTGACATACTACAAACACCACGCTGAGAAATTTTGCAGGATATCTCTGCAATATTGTCACAAGAGAAAATCCCAGAAAATATGACTGCAACATAAGAAAAAAATCTCATTTCTCTTTCTATGCCAACTTTATCCCTGAATTACTTCTTCAAGTTGAATACTTCTCATGTTTTAGTGTAAAATCAGAGACAGCAGTGTTCATTCATCTGTCATGCAACATAATTGTAAATTCAGGATAAAGATATGCAACACACAATCTTTTATCGTATCTAATTAACACAGGGTAGTTTGAAAAGACAGAGCAATCTTCTGCGGAGTGTTCAGCAATGGCTGTCTCAACAGTTCTCCTTTTTTTTTTGTAAAAATAAGTTGGAAAAGTAATTCTATCACATTATATAGACATTTTAAATAAGTCTTTCCTACTCTGAAAGGTCATAAATCAACTGACCATTGCTTTAGAGGGGTAGAAAGCTAAATAAAAAGAGAAAAGTATGTGTTTCCATCTACTCTAAGTTCTCTGAGAGTTCTGATTGCTGAAATTACATTAGAAAAATTTCTTCATGCAATATTAAGCTGCTATTGTACACTGAACTGCCAGCTGCAGAAGATAGAATTATTATCTATTGGACAGGGCTTTATTACAGAAATGACTTATTAGTACAGTGTTAACTCAAACAAACAGATCCAATAATGGCCTGCAGTCTATCATTTGACACCATGATTTTCCAAGCTTTGAGATTACGAACTTTGAATAGAAGCTTGATGCCATGGTATGATGTGCCTGGATTTGCTACTGTTTATCTTTTTATTGAGAACAGACGACTACACTGAACTTGTCTTCTAATCATAAAAATCAAGATGAAATCTTGAAAATAAAGAAAGTTTCTCTTCTTCCTGTCTGATGCTAATGGAACTTAGTAGTTAAAATAAAGTCTTTTCTAGCCTCTCAATATTAGCATAATAAATAACAAAGAACAGTGTAAAAGACATGACAAAAGAATGGATCATAATATTCAAGTCTAGGGGGATATTGAAGAAGGTTAGCATGGACCTTGTGGTAGATAAAAGAATATTTATTGACAGCTTAAACTCTGGCATCCAAGACCAGACAAATGCACGTGCAGTCCATGACACACTATGGATTCCAGGAAGGCAGATGCCTCATCAGCAAAAGAGATCAGATATTTCCTCAAAGAACTTCATCAGCAAAAGCATCTGTCCCTCTCAGAGTGTTTGGCCCCCTTTTTCACCACGTCACTCCTGACACCTGCCACTGTGCTACAATAGTCTTTACACAGACGTTTGCAAAATCAGTAAACAAACAGCACTGTGGACTCCTGGTTTAAGAAGATGCATTAAGCTTTGCGTGATAACATGAGGCATCTAGCACAGGAAGTGATTATCAACGTAACATCCAATACCAATAGAAAGCCTTTGATTCTCAGTGCTGATGAAACTGATTTTCCAGAGCAAATGGATTGCAAGGAACAACAACTCTTTCAGAAGTGGGTCTCACATGTTGTCAGGAATATTACAGACTGATAAAAACCACATTTGCAGCAGTGATACTGAAAACAGTTTGAATTTAAATTACAGATTCATTTACAATCTAAAAGTAGTTTAATCTACAATTTTAAGGACTACAGCGATGAGAGTTTATGATAAATTATCAGTAGTTTAATAACATAGTAACTAACTGATGTAAAGTTACTTTACTGTAGAACTCTCTATACATAAATGTGGTATTTTAGGCTAAGGTCTAAAATGCTTTAGAGAGATGTGGGTCAGTTAATAACTTGAGCCAGCATATGCAAGTTTTGCTCTATAATTACCAAGTGACTTAAAGCTATTTCTTTTCTTAGTATAGCCTGAAATTTCCTACCTACCATTTCTTTTCCTATTGCTCTAAATTCTGATAATTTTAATTTCTCTTCAGTTTTAATTAAGCCACCCTAAGGCTTACAAACTCTGAAAGTTTTTACATTTCTTTTTTTTAATAATTAAAACTGATTCAATTTATTCAAAGGCCTGATGTTTAAACAGGCAATGTTCTCATAAATCCTCAGCTCCTCTTGTAATAAGAAATATATTTGTGGAATGAACTGTTCATTACACCACTTTTTCAATTGATTCAGTCAAAATCAATTAATGTGTGTTCACAGCTTGAAAAGTGCTGTAATGCAAGGCATAGTCAAATTAATATAAGTGTGTTAAATCTTTCTGGGAGCTAAAACAAAACTGTGGACCTGATCTGGTGTCTTCACACTTAGGGAATGCCAAGTTAAAATAGACAGCTTCTCTAACCATACATCATCTCAACCCATATTGCATAAAAAGACTTGGAGATCTTATAAAACTGTTTTAGGAAAAAGTTTCAGATGGTAAATGGAAACTTCCAGCCATAAAGGAGGAAGTTACCTCTGATTCTTAGAAAATAAACTTTGAAAACTTTTACTCTGCCTTTTCACACTCGTGACTAAAATCTGTGTTTGCCATTGAGAGCAAAATGGTTGTTTTAGAAACTCCATGTTTCACCGGAAACTTTTTTCCACAGTGTTATCCCCTAAGCAGTCACCAAGCACTGGGAAAAGGGAAGTACAAAAGGAAAACAAGAAGCCTAAAGAAAATTATAAACTGTTCATAAATTAACAAGAAGCTATTGCAATTCTCAGATAACTTACTTTTTGAACAGAGTATAAGAATTCTAAATATAATCCTGAAATATTTGCATTGGAGATGCTGCACCACAAAACTGTGGCCACATTGTTTTCAGATATAACCAGGCAAATCTGTGTATATGTGTTCACTATCATCTGCCACTCCTAGCACTGGATCTATATACCTTGCCATTTTGTTGAAGCAACTCAAGAAGAATTGAGAAAGTTATTTTAAAAATATCTTACAAGAGAAGTTGACATTTCTTCAGTATTTCAGAATTTTTTGTAAAATAGCTGCTTCCACAGGAAATCTCACTGCTCTCAAATGCACTTTAATATTGACAACAGCTTTCAAGCAGGGGATGTAACCTTGACACGCTCCCTTTACCTGGCTTCCTCTGATCATGCATATCTATAATTCCAAAGTGTTGGCTGATCCAAATGCCAAGCAGACTACAAGAGTAGACAGAAATGACCTTGCCATCAGTGAGAGGTAGAAAAAAAGAAAACCTGAAATAAGGTGGCCTCTTAAAGGAGATTATATCTTTGTCCAAAGTCTATCTTTTCAGGAAATTGAAATAAATATAATTTTGGTTGAAATGAAATGTTTTGATTCAATCAGTAAAAATAAAAGGAGATTCAGGCAGCACAATTCTGACCAGGCAGAATCCAAGACACATTCGCTGGTGTTCTAGGTCACATTTCTTCATCTGTCAAACAATTAATTTACTTATTTTGTGCTCTTAATTAAGGTCTGTGCAGTGTTTGTGACCAGCACCTACAGGATTTTGCACATCAACAGCCCTAGTATTGCTTTTGGTTTTAATTTGCATGCAACAGCGTTTCTGAGATATTTTCCCAAAGGCTTTGTGAATAAAAAATAATCAGGATTCTCAGTATTCCCTTTTTTTGATAAGTTGAGAAATACTTTAACAACTTGCCCATATGCCCAATCTAAAAATTCATAGGAAAGTAAGGAAACAAATATCAGATAAGAAATATAAAGAACCTGACTGATGTTCTGGAGGCAATTCAGAATTTCTGTTTCTCCCTCTGAACATTGTTGTCTCACTGCACACATGATTAATTAAATGAGGTCACCTTATGAAATAAAGTACATTACAAAGCTCAGGATCACAAGAACCGAGGGAAAGGGTTTTGCTAACTCAGTCACCAGGTGATTAATCCTGTACCTGGCCACCTTTCGGAAATACCAAAAGAACTCCTTACTTTGGAAAACATTCTACACCTTTTTCTGTCCTGCATTCCTAAGGGGAGAAAGGAAGGAATATCACAGCCTTAAATGCTGAAGATAACCCTCCCCTAAGTGAAGATTACCATGAAATGGTAGAGCAGAGCAACTGCCCAGAATCTACCCTTGACTTTGCCTTGTTCCTCACACTCAGACTCAGCATTTGCTCTTCTGTGCTCGCCCACAGCCACGTAATCTGCCCTGGCATCTCACTGTAGACAACCAAGACATTTATTTGAAAAGACAAAGCCAGACACTTCTCCCCCTCACCACACCAGCAGCAGTTTTCTACAAAGACTAAAGTAAAAAGAGGAAAAGCATATATCTTAGTGACATGAGTGATTTATAGCCCCAAGGGGCGATAAAATGATCCATGACTAGAAGTCAGTGTTTTTATTAGAAATGATGATTCCCAGTCATGGTGCTTTTTCGTTATGTGCATAATTAATGTTAGCTTGTGAAAGCTGCCAATGACGCTCATCACCAGTGGATGTTCCTATAATATATGTGTGGTTTTGAATGCATGATGAAGTTTTTCTGTCTTTTGGGATGCAAAACAGAAGTTTGTGAATAATGCAAGTCTGAAAACTGAAAATAAGAGAGAAACTGCTACTTGCCCAGTGAACAGGAGAGACAAGAGCATAGAATACAAAGTAAAAGTAACCAAGCAGGCCCAAACTGTGAAAACAGAACTGTGTGGAAATCTGTTTGATTTTTACTTAGAAAATAACTGCAAATGAGAAATTCAAAACTATTTTACTGACAGCTTTGGCAGCAGCCAATTCTTTGTTTACACAGTCATCAAAACAGAGAGATGCAACACTGGAAGTCTCCCCTGCAATGCCTGTCTGAAATCCTTGCCTTAAGAGTCCATCTCTACTTCTGGGAAAGAAGTGGACAGCAGTTACCTTCTTTTCTGAGCTCAGTGTGTCACACATTTGATGTGCTTTGGGTCTAAACAGCTGTCAGTCAGCTGGACACATCCTATGCCAGCCTTCAACCCTGTGTATACAAACCTAGCTACCTATGTCATCTCACATACATAAACAGTGGTATACACTGTATACACAGGCAGTGGTTGGTACATAAATGATGTTGGTAATTTCAGAGGATGTATGTATGTGCATAATTTGAAGACTAAATGTTGTATATTCAACTACCACTTGCAACAGTGAAATATTTATACTGGGAACACTACCCAATTTATGTTATATTTGTGCAGTAGCATTACAGTGTTTTAATTACTTCTTGAATCACATTGCTATACTCTAAACCAAGCTTTTTTTTTTTGCTTTTGCCTTCCTTTCAAAAAACACTTCTCCATATAAAGCAACCTTTTCCTGCTTGCTTCAATTTCTTCCAAATTTATTTTTATTACTACAAATACCACATAAAAGCAAGCAATATTAATACTCCAAGAGGAGAGATACTGTGAGTAGTTATGTTTCCAAGTAGCACTTTTTATTCTGCATAGCCTTTTGGATTTATCAAAATATTTACTTATGGGAATGGTTTTACTTAGTGCCTAGTGGATCACCAATTACACATAAAAGAACAAGGTCATAAAATATTGATTAAATCATTAAATACGGTTTTATCCATTTACCATGGCTAAAACCACATGCTGCTACAATCTTAGTTTGATTCCCAAGGAAATAAATTATTTCAAGAACAGTATTTAATTGCTAGAACACTTTCAGGGAAAAAAAAATATTACCTTTTCTTTCCCCAATTCCAATTTTCTCTTCATGTATTTGCCTCATCAGTATACTCTGGCAATCTGAACTAAATGTCCCAGACCCAGAATTTTGTAGGCGTGCTGTACTCCTGAAATAACACTGCGACTGGAGTTGCAGCTCCTCAGAACTATCCGTAATTAGGCTCTTAACCATACTAAAAACCCTTCTGTTCTCAAATGTTATCCCTCTATTCATCATCTCAAACAAACAATTGGGGGAATGCTGGCATGAGGCCAGATATGAGATATCAATTTTGTTCTTTAAACAAAGATGATAATTGGTTTTCAGAAAGCTACTCCAGTTCCTTTTCTTTCTAGACAGAATGGTTTCTCATTCTTCTAGTGACCAGTCTAAATCTCCAGTATGTGTGTAACATCACCAAACAGAACTGCACATATAAGGTAGAAAGACTAAGGCAAAAGCTGGATGCAATTCCCTTTCTCCTCATGCAAGACTGGTATTAGCTACTGCTGGCAGAACACCACTGTTTGTCCTGGGTACCAAGCTGCAGTGTGTGCTGGTGCAGGGACAGACATTGCAGAGTTTGGGATGCAGATCTGGGCCATTTTTCAGAGGCGTTAAGGATAGAATTCTTTTCTTACACAGAAGAGCTTTCTCTCTTACACAGAGAATGCAGTGGATTTGGGAGCAGAACTGGCTACAGGATCTGTTGATACTGGTTTTGCCATCATAATGGGACACTACTTTTACATACTTAGAAGAAGACTTCCCTAAGCCCAGCACTTAATTAATGAACAAAAAAAATAATTTTGTCCTAGATGGGGAAAAATTTGGTGTAAAATCCAAGAAAAGGCATAGCAAACATTTAAAGCCTCAGCAGTGTCAGCACAGAAAACCACAGAACTTCTCCCAGCACTGACATCCATCAATCTCTAAGCATCCACACACTTCAAATGAGCTCCCCACACAGGCTGGTGAAAGCTTGCAGGAGCTGTCTACACAAACATAATCTTTTCTTCCTGTATGATTTATACTTGGGTTGTTTTCCAACTTTATTTAAATATGGTTGGAGACTATCAGTACAACTGAGAAGAAGATACTTTATTCCCCTTGTTGTACTCAAGTTGTTTTTCTCAGTTGGTTTTCAGAGCTCCTACCGAGTTGTTAATGAGCTGTCAATTATTTGTGCAAACTGGGAGGCAGACACTGAAAATTAGCCACTGGAAAAGAAACATCCCTCAAATCTTGTGAAAAGGAACACTACCTTTAGGGATTCTCTTTAAATTGATGAATTGTCATCAATACCAGAACAAAAGCTACTCTATATCAGATAGGTGACCATTTAAAATATGTCTACTCTAGTAAAACAAAAGACAGCAAATTATAAATACAGAGATGTAATTCAGTAGCTACATTCATTGCAATATTTTGAAGGGGCAAAATGAAAATGTCACTATTCTGCTGGAGAGAGCATCATAGCCTGATTACAGTTCACATCACTACTAATGTTCACATATTTGCTGAGTTTGGTTTTCATAAACAATAATCAGCTTAGCTTCTTGTTCTTAAAAGGAGTCTCTAGTTCTTGACCCTACATGTACCACAATTTCTTGACCGGTGCTCAGCCACACAAACAGTTGCTTGATTTTTAGTACAACCTATAGCGAGAGGTTATCGGTGGCAAAAGTAGTAAGAAATATGGCCAGGAAACCCAAGAACCTGCTCCAGAAGATGGAAGTGGAACTTACTTGATCAGTGTTGGAAACACCATCAAGTTCTTCTCCCTCTCTCCCTGCCACTTTATCCTCTGCTACTCATTTCCACCCTGCAGTTATGTGAATACTAATTGTGTGTGGTTACATTCTGAGAGCCTGGAAACCTTTAATGTGAAAAATGAGAACAATAATAATTTTCTAACCATCTTTTTTTCATCTCAATCACCAGTTGCACTTACAAGGCAAAATTAGTAATTTTAATCACAGTGACACAACTTTTAAATCGACCTCTCCTGTAAGAAAAAAAAAGATGTTTTTCTAAGTTTTAATTCTGCAAAGGGTTACTCTTAAGAGAGTACAGCAGGATATTTCATATGCTTAAATTTAATCACATACATAAGTTGTTACAGAATCAGTATTGTATTTTTGCTGGGAGACCCAACACGTTCCCATTAAGGGAGGGCTGCTTCCCTGTGACAGTCCTCCTGACTCTCATATTTTGAGAAAACTGGATCCACACTGAGCAGATATGGGTATCCAAAAAGCTGCATTGATCTTCAGTGAAGTGTTAGGGCTTTTCTAGCAAGAAGGGAAGTTAGGTGAGTTTCAGGAGGTGCTTCCTCCACCAGAGGGTACACATCAAAGGTGGGTCAAGATGAAAAGGACTAGAAATCCCTGAGCATTACAAAAATCAAAATGCAGTGTTTTTATCTCATTCTCCTTCAGGGACAATACTGACTGAAAAACTATTTTTGGCACAAAGTTTGTAAAAATGTCTAAAAATTATTGATGAAATTTTGCTAATCTTTTAATGATGAAAATAAGGACCATTCACAATAAATGCAGTGAGTAGGCTCATCTACAGAGCCACAGAGAAAAGGGAAAGTTTTATTTTAATTCAGATAACACAAAGTAGAAGGGCTATCTGAGCCTGCCCCACTGAAGTTAACAGACAAGGAAGAGATTACACAGCAACATTTTATCTGCACATCTTTTCACCCAGCTACACACATGTGACCTATAAGGTAACATATAAGCAACACTCAATACCATCTGGTGTTTGACTGGAGCACAGACCTTCACACCAGATGCCAGTCTGAATTTAAGTCAGAAGGTAACAAATAGAAGTTGTTGTCACGGGCTGTTCAGGGTTTATATCAGTCCCATTACAGTGCCTGTTATGAAAGTTCCAACTCTCCTGGTACTAATTTGTGTCCTTGTTAAGCAGAGGCCCAGGCTCAGTTAGGAGGAGTAGCTGCATGCTCATCCCTGCCCTGTCAGGTGCTGCAGGGCAGTGTTGGACGAGAAGCCACCTGACAGCCTGAATAGCTGCTACATGTTTCCCCTAGTCTAAAACCCAAAGAATTCCAGTCTCCAGTTCCAGCTCCTTTGCATTACCTTTCACAAATAAGTCCACTTGAGGAAATACAAAATGAATAATGTGTTTCATTTCAGGAAGATTTATTTCTCTGACATCTGCTGAAATCATCTGTTTAGGAGCACAGACCCTCCGAAGGTGTGATTAAAGGTTTCAGGTTGCTGGAATGGGGCCAGCAGCAACTCTGGGAGCCTATGGTCTGCTACAAAAATTCAAGTGCAAAATACCCACGACCACCCAGCAAAACCCCATCAAACTAAGAAGAGTAAGGAGTGGTGGATCAACTACTGAGAAGTATAGTGCTTTTAATTTCATTAGCAGTGAAAGTTAGACATGCAAACATAACATCATCACAGGACCAGTGATGTGCACAATGGATGTGGGAGCTGATGGATCAACCTGATTTCATTACTGCTGTTAAATCAATACAGAAGTTATTACTGCGTTATCTGTATCACAGTAAGACCCAGAGGTCTCAGGTGATATAACTGGAGGCAAAGTAACTTGCCTATGGCAAACACATGATGAACAGAATTAAAATCTAGGTCTTCTGAGTCTCAGACCAGATCCTTATATATTCTTTTTTTTTGTCTGATACCATCTGTAATGCTTAAAAGGCCACTTTCACTGGGAAAAACATCACAACAAACAAAGGGAGGCTATTATAAATTGATTTCAGAGATTTTAGCTTTTTCCTAGGTAAATTTTCCTAAAACTTGGATATCTAGGGGAAAAATGCCACTTTCATTTTGTGTTTTAGAAACATCATCTGCTTGAAAGAAACCACAGACACTAAACACCATTGCCTCCAAAATTTGCACATTTAAACTACATATCAACTAAGTTTCCTATTCAAGAAAACAACAACAAAAGAAAAAGCGAGCTTATATATTCCTAGAAATTTTTAAATAACAGGTTGCACAAAGCCCGTATTTGAAATCAAATTATGACAAGAAATTTGCCTGTAAAAAAATGCCACGCATAAGACGAAAGCATGAAAAATAAACCCACATAAACTTTTTTTTAATCTGAAAATCAGTGATAGAAAAAACACTATTTTTAGCTGCATATTAAATGAGTTTCCTAATTATATTTTCCATGATGAAGAGAATAGATGCTCATTTAAGCAGACTTAAGGCACATGGTTATTTTCTAAAACGTTTGGATCAGCCAAAATCAAATAACCCACCACTCATGTTTTTCCTCATTCAAAACATCTGTCACAAACCTGCGCCATACAGACTACAGACTGAAGTGTCAAGAGTGTATGCAGCATCCTTCAAGACATTGATTCAATTTGACATTCCCAATATTAATAGCAATATACATATTCTGCTTTAGCACTTACATAGCACTTTATTTCTCAAAGCAAATATGATGGTTTCTAAGGATCTATTAACACAGAGAAATATTTTTCTGATCTTAATTTAGATAAAGTCTGAATACTGATATGTTCTGCTGCATAGACTTTTCACATCCATAATGTTGACAGGGATGGACTGAGATTAAACCAGTATAACAAACACAGTCATTGAAACCAAAACTATTAAAATAAAGGCAAGCAAACATTTTCCTTGTATGTCATCTTGCATTTAGGAGTAAAGCTTTGGCCTCACTGAAGCCAGGATTTCCTCTGCAGTATTGACAAATACCTCTGTAAATCCCTTACCAGCAAGAATCAAAATAAGGAAATCAAGAGTAAAGATATACAAGTGTAACTCATAGCAGTTGGCATCTTTCCATCAACTTGACTGGATGCCAGTACGAGAAATTCCACTGTCAGTTATCATTCTGTAAGAGCAGGCAAAATTCTGCTGAATATTATCCTGAGTGTACAGCAGTGTATAACCAGGAATGGAACCTGAAATGCTATTTCATCAAAAGTGTCTCTTTTCTATGACACGAATGTTTCAGTTCAGTGAAGTATTTCTAGGTGAATTACACAGCACACACAGAACTGAGCTTAATGGCTTCCTATGGAAAAAGAATTCAGAGTGAATTTCAGTAGGAAGTTCACTAAATTCCCAGTGTGCCTTTAATGCCATTTAAGAAAAACACACACAGGCTATTCAATGACCTCTAAAGGGAAGTGCATGCCTACAACTCTAGAAAACGGAAATCAAATGAAAAGGACAAAAGTCATGGAGATAAATTTTTTAAATGTTAAGTATTATGAGGCTTTTTTTGTACCACAAATAAACTTTATTATGCACTGCAAGCAACTAAGACTGCTTTTATGCTGTGAGTAATGGGTAGAATTAAACAAAGCCACTGGCAGAGTAGAGTTGACCTCTGAAAACTGAACTCTGCATTTTTCCTCCAACAGTTTATATTATTTTATTTCTGTATTTATTTGCTTCTGGAAAGAAGCAAAGTCAGGACACAGCCAGTTATAGAGTTTCTCTGGCATGATCCAGTGTCCCTCTGCTTTTGCTTAAGAAGCCTCTGTCCCCTGCAACCCCTCCTGTGCACCAAGGTTTAGTCTGGCCACTCTCATAGTGGCATCTCACCTAGGCATGTTTCCACTTCACACACCAGCATGGCAATAAACCATCAGAAGCCACACACAGGACATGTCTTTGTGGAAGTGAGGGAGAAAAAGAAAGTCAGTACAAAGCCAAAAAATCCTGTCTAAAATGAAACAGATATCCCTGTTGCATTGCGTTCAACACAATCTCAGAGTAATACTAAAGATTTAACATACATTTATGTAAAAATTATCCCTGCCTTTTATATTTGTTTGACTTGTTGTAAAATATTTATGTTAAAATCTATATCCCATGGTCCTTTGGATAAAGCTTGCAGAGTTGTGTGAGGATCCAAAAGTACATGTGTGCCCCTCATGTACAGTACAGTATTTTAATTTTAAATTGCACTGTGCCCATCAGAGCTGAGAAAAAGCCTCAGACTGTCAGTTCTCCCAGCTCCAAGGAATGCCTTGTTATACTGACACCAATAGCCCTCTGTATCTTCCACAAAGATACAGTGCAGGCTCTTGATCAGTATAGGCTAAATCCTGGGTCAGGGACTGCATTGCTCCAGCCCAGCTGTGGGAATGAAGGATACAACCCCATCCTGGGATAATTAGCTATGAAGCCCTAGAGTTTTGGGTTCTGCGGTGCCCAGCAAAGGGCAAGAGAGGCAGTGGCTGCACAGAGAAAACCTCTTACCCTCCAGGACCTCTTCAACAGCAACACAGAATCCCCAGACTGGAGCACAGGTTTTTTCCCCAAACTGCCATTGTAGACAACTAAATTCCTTTGTTAGCCCTGATTGCAGATATCCCAAAAATCCCTTTTGAATCACAAAAGGAACCCTTATTCTTTGCTGCAAAACTTGCTGGCACTCACCTTCATCATAGAAGCAGCTGCCTAAACTGAGAACTTACTTTATGTGCCAACCAGCAGGTGAACTTCATGCCCATGCAAAGGTAGTGTCTTCACCAGAGTATCATTTTAATATATGTGAAAACAATATTCTTATTATTGCCTTTATCATTTTTGACAAAAAGATCTTTAATATATGGCTAAATTTGCACTTGGAGAAATCAATAGTCTTAAATAATAACTAAGATTTCAGGTCTTTCAATCACAATGCAAAATAACCTACTATTAACTTTACAAATGAGAACTAAGTTAAAAGGCTTCTAGCAAATTACCAGTGAATCACCAGAATTTGCTTCAGGCAAAGATATTATTCCTAAATTGTTGCCAGTGATCTATATCTTTAGCGCTTTTTTATTGCTAATTTGCACTGGTTTCTCATACTCTTCTTCTAATGCATCATTACAGGAGCCAGATAATTTGTACTGCTGCCAATAACTGTCTCAAGGTAAGGCTGTTTAGGTAGAGCAAGAATAATGCACAGCAAGAGCGAGCCTTCGAAAAGAATTCCAAATTAAAGCACTGTTATGAAAAAAAAGGAATCACTTAACAGAAAAGAAAGCAACATCCTTAAGTATCTCACTTTCAAAATCAAGGCCATCACAACATTACTACCCTAATAATATGCTGTTAAGGGCTTTCTTTTTTAGTTTTTAAAATTCTGTTTGCTTTCTTGTATGTCATAAAAACATACTGGGTCAAACTGTACTTGAAAGTATTCTAAAGAGTGACACAGGCATCCAGAAGAATTAAATTGTAGTACTATGGAAAAGAAAACAAAGGATTACATATACCCTGAGATTTCTCCTACTGCTCCAAACTTTGATCGTACATAAGCCACCTTAAACATTAAAACTTTATAAAGCTGGTCAGTTATATAAAGGCTACTGATAATAATTTATGAATCAATAAAAATGATTTAAACAAAATCTAATAAAAGTTCAAGTTAGGATGGATTGGTCATAAGCAGTACTCATTTCATCTTTGATATGACACATTCTTTCTTTCATACCTTTCTTTGACTACACTATGGATTTTTGCTTTCAACAAACCTTTTCAGTCTGTTCTTGGAGGACAGCTGAGAACCACTGAGTAGAGTTAGTGTTAATACAGTTCATGCAACTGAAGCAAGGGACAACGGGAGAGGATTCTCCAGAGAACCAAGCTCAGACTCAAAATCACTGCACAAGAAGAAAGTCTGCAACCCCTCCGTGCATGCACTCCTGTATCACACACATCATAGAAATGGAGCTCAAACCACTTCTCTGTAAGCACTCACGTATGTATGTGCAAGTACTGGAAGCCTCTTACCCCATCCTTGAGGTTTGTTTTCACAGGCTCCTGCTGAGTTCATCTAGATTTGTACATGGGTAGTGTGATTTTTACAAAAGGCAGACAGTCCCTACTCTTATGATTGTTTTTACAAACTGTTGTTAATTGCTGCATCTGCATCCATAGTATCTTCTCATCTTTTAAGTTCAAAAGTTTGGAGACATACAAAAGTATTTTGATCTTTCCTTGTGACCAGTGAGCAGGAATAACACAATCTACCTTAATCATTAAGTTGCAGTATTAATTGTGTATTTAATACACAGTGCAACTGTCACCTCACCTGCTCTACAACTACTTTTGTGCAGCAGGGAACACAGGGCATGGAATTTGGGTTGCAGTCAGCCTGTATGAATCTGGCCCTTTCTTTATATATGCATAAGCCAGCATAATGGAATGCAGTTGTCAACAATTCAAAACTCTTTCCTGAAGGATGACACCTCTACAGTGTATTTTTGAGCTCACTGGCTACTGTTTCAGGCAGATTTGAATACAGTGTCTTTTTTGGTGTCTGGCATGTTTATGTGGAGCTTGGTGACAATGTGATATGATCAGAGAAGAGACCAAATGCAAGAAAGGGGCCTGGCTGACAGTCCAGCTTCGGTGCTCCCTTCTGACAGGGTGCAGAGATGAACCGGCTGGTGACATGAAGAGCTAAAAGGGGAGGAAAACAGACCTGTCAGGGATGGCTGACCAGTGACTTGAGAGCAATGACTCTTACTCCTTTCTGTAAATGAGGGCTGAAAACACCAGGAATGTCAGGCTCCAATTGTCCTTGCCCAGTCAGATGCCTCAAAAGATGCTGAACATCTCAAAACAGAACATAACAAGGTAAGGAGGCACATTCTCCAGGATCTTGCTCAATTTAGCTCCATTACTTTTAACAACAGTTCTACTGACAATTCCCTAATTTCATAACACTTATTCCCTTAACCCAGCGGGTATATTGTGTTGCTAAAGACTAATTTTCTGTAATATGTAGAATTTCTATGAACACTGAGGTTTCTCAGTACTTCTGGCTGTGATTTCTTTCTCTAATTCTGTTTCTAGCGGAACACTCTCCTTTCCACTGAACTGTAGAGATCTGCTGAATATTTCATTCTCTGTCCCTGTGCAGAACCAGCATGAAAAGCTATTCCATATGATAAACTGATAGAGAACAATCAGTTAAGATCCCCAGCTGGATCACAGGGAGCTTCTTCTGTTATTTTAAACATGAAGCAAAACAAGAGTGAAAAAGCATTTGAATCACAGCTTTGGCCCTTACCAACTGTAGTTTGCTCTTGGAAACAATGACCTTCATTTGAGAGGAACCTCCTCTGAGCCCTCTAGAGTTACCTAGATGGACAACCCTCTTAATGAAGTGGCATCTCTTGAAGAGATAGGATTGAAGAGTTTGACTTAAAAACTTACTGCCATTACAAGCCACTAGCTTTCCACATAAGTTAAATCAACACATGGCAGGTAGCCTAAAAAATAATTAACAAAATGACACACAACAAGAAGAAATGTGGGAAGAAAAAAAAAAATAGGAAGGGCTTGGGTTGCACCCATTTTTATATCCTAAACAGCTACACTATAAAAATAAAGAGATAGAAGAATCAATACTCTACTCAAGTGATACATAAATCTGAATATCACCAAATACTGGAAGCCTACACTTATAAATTATTTACCTCAATAGGATGGACAATAAATTACAAGGTATAAATAGCACCAATGGAGGGCTCAGAAAACTTTGTGAGGAAAAATTTAAAATGTGGATCAGGATACAAAAATAACAACTAATCAGCTTATTTAGTTAACAAAGCTCCTTTTAGAGATCAAGTATTATTATGTTCCATTTAGTAATAAAAGCATAAAATATATGTACCTTTGGCTCAGACAGTAAATGATGAAGACTACTCAAGTTTTACTATGTGCTGTTCTGTTATAAATAACTTTAAACTTTCTAATTGATTTGTTTGGGTTTTTTTCCTTAACTACTGGAAAAACTAAAGGCAACAATTGTTTTACCTGCACTAATACACGCAAATGTCATCTGGGAGTCTTCTAAATTAGCACCCAAATAACCTCTCAGATTCTTAATATCTAGTTGGTTGGCTGAATGTTAAAGAAATCAGCTGCTGAGGTTGTTTTCATTTGAGCTGCAGCTATGTCAATGCATTGCATGCAGCCTTTGCATGTTATCTGTGAAACTGTGGAGGTAAAAACAAACCAATAAAAATAAATATATCAACATCTAGTCTGCAACTAAGCCACCATTTGCAGCCTGGGCATATCTTTCCCTTGTGGCTACTTGGGAAATGATTACTTGATGTTAAGAATTCAGTATATTGATGGAGGGACTATTTATAAAAGGTTCAACGCAAAGGAAGGTGTGTAGCTAAACGCAGTGAGAGCTGGCGGCCTCATCTCAGGCATCTTTTGATTTGATTTATGAAACCATGCAAGCAAGTCATAGTCTTGGCACAGTTTCTTTCTCCAGTTATACACATGCTAGAAATTGCCCATCCACAGCTATATGCAGAAATGCTGCAAAGTGATAGTGTTAATGCTCCTCTTCCTTGCTCATTCCCTCTACCCTGTTCACATGAACTCCTCATGCCCAGCAGCTACTATTTCCTTCTTCAGCACCTCAATGCTTGACCCTAGGAGGGACCTTCTTCCACATTCTGTTTGGAGTCACAAGGCTTACCAAAGGCCAGACAACAAGAGGGAGGATGGAGGAGGAAAGATTCACAATAAAAGCACAAGCAAATCATAAATGGTGACTGGCTCTTTGTATCAAAGTGATTCACTACAGCAAGTTGAGAAACAATAGGCTTTTGAATTTTGACATGTCCCAAAGGCGTATGGAGAAAAAAGGCCTAGGGAGACAGGGCCTGAGTGCCCACTTGAGGAGCTAACCTTGAAAGAAATCTCTACATTGGTAGTAAATTTATATCAACAACCTGATTGACTTACTGCCAACACATCAAAAATCTGAGGTTAATTGCAGCCAGAGAAGGATAATTTAGCACTGAAAACTATAGAAAGCAAAAATGTGTTAACTAAACTATAGCATGAACATCACAACTGGTACTGCAGCCACTCCATGATAACCACATGAAGAGCTCGCTGGGCAGTTGAGGAATAGGCACACATGTGAAGAATGTGTAAATCAAGTTAAAAAATGAATTATGAGTTAGGGAACAGTTTAGGAAGAGAACAGACAAAAGAAGACTGTGGTGTTGTTTGCTTGGATACTTTTTGTTGTTTGTTTGCTTTTTTCCTGTTCAGCATCCAGAAAATGAAGCATGTCCAAAATGTTAAAAAAAAAAATAATTATTTTGCTGGTGTCTTGAAAAAAAATAGAAGAGAAAGCAGATCCAACTCAACACACTATTGTGGATTGCTCTGAAAGTGCAACTCATAACTTTGGCCATCACTTACTTCCCCAAGGCCAAGGTAACAAATATCCTGTGTAAGGGCAGGAACAGTCACAGTCCAGCTTTTACAGTGAAATGAGACAGTGTCTCTTCTCTCCACAATGGCATTGATAGTCAATTCACTTAAGTTTATAAAGCACTTTGGCTTCTTTAACTGGAAAATACTGCATTCTGGATCATTATCTCATCTCTGGCGATATGATACGGACACTCAATAGCGAGTTTAGCATTTATTGAAGTGTTACTCTGTTCTGCCTTCACAACCTGCTCTTCAATTACTGCCAGTTAACTCATGACTGACCAAATCTACTGCTGTGCTTTTCACGATCTGTGAGAGCATTTTAAAAGCAGCTTTAAAAATTCCAACTGTTTTCTTTTGTTCTATTTCATTTCTTGAACTCAATTCCACTTTCTATCAGCAAGTTATGTGAAGCACCCCTGGTTATGTACTGCTTTTTCAACACTGTATTCCAGAAAAAAATGACATTAAAGTTTCCATCTAAGTGCACTTCATCATACCAGTATGTAAGTAGTACTAGCTTTTAAATGTAAATGTAATCAGTTAATAGAAAATGTCAATATGGCACAGATACCTTCTTTCCACAACAGAATGAAGAACAGCTCAAAGAAATGTCACAAGAGTGACTCAGATCAGGTTCTTGGTAGATGTTTTGCATCACTATCATCCAAACCCGATTACTTTCTTCTATAATGCTAAAGAAGGGACAAATTAAGAAATATTTCATCTAGCCCTATTGATTTCCCAGATTTGGATAAGGTTATAATTTTATTCAAAATGTAATAACTGGAGATTTTTAGACAAATACTCAGCTGTGTCTTGAGCATAACTGAACAAAACGATCTCTAAGTAGGATTTGATGTCTGAAGGATCTTGATGTCTGAAGTACTATTACAAGATTTCAACATTGCATATTGAAGGGAGACATTAATTTTGTAAATGCTCAGAAAAGCACGGATAAGCTTCAATGACCAAACTACAGATAATGGAAATACTTTCTCTAAATTTATCCATTGATTCTTATTTCTTTACCCAGAGATGATGTTCAGAAGAACATAAAAATACCAGTAAGAACAGAAAGAATCATCTTCCAGCATGCAGAATCAAGATTATTTTCACTGAGAAGCACAGCAGATATATAAAGCAAAGAAATGCTCCCTCACGAAGGGCCCAACTGACTGTCCAGGTTTGTCTTTAACATGATTTGTCATGTCTACTGGACTTGACCTTTAAGCAAGCGTGTCCAAAAGCTGCTAAAGGAAAAGCAACCCGACATATCAACCCAGGAGTTAGTATGTGAATTAACTATTACAGTGTTTCAAAATATAAGTTCCCTGTAGGAACCTGCTCAAGTGGTCTGTACTGGCTGCATTATGCAGGAAATATTAACAAAATACCTCTGTGCTAATACAGCATGGATTTAAGGTATATTTAAATTAAATACCTGCAAAATTAGTTGACATGGTTAGATTAGCAGAAGATAAATTAAATATAAAAGTGATAGCTTATAGGATAAGATCCAAGTATGCACCCTTGAACATCAGTTATGCAATGTATTATTTTGTCACAAGTAACATATCTCTTATCACTGCTTGAGTTTTAAATTTGTAGGATTTCTACTTGCAAAAGTTGTACTGGGTCAAGAGAGTCTTATAGTTCCACACCATAAGTATAAAAGGAAGAAACCCGGCCTGGCTGAAATCAGGATCTTTTTTTCATTCAATTCAGTGAGACAGTTACTGATAAAAGAATCAAGTAAGTAACCATTTCAAATTATCTTAAAAGCTGCCTTTTACTGGTAGCATTTTAAGTCACAGTGATGCTTGAACATGCTAAACTTTCAGTATTACATACTTAAAATACTAAGACTCTTGGTCACTATTTCTCTTCTAGCTTCATTTATATAAGACAATTTTGCCTGCAGTTTCCTTTATTCACACCTATATTTTCACACATAAATTTACCAATATATTTTAAGCAAGGAAACTCTAAAAACACTGATACCATAACATCAATGCAAATTCCTTCCTTATAAAATAATTTATTGAATATTCTTAATGTATCCATATGATTTAATAGTTTTGCTTAATTTCATTCACAACACACAGACCCTTGTGGGGAGCTACAACAATTTACATTATTCTCCATGCTTAAATCATCAACCACTTTTCTTTGTTTCTGTTTCAGAAACAAAAATATAAACTTCTTAAGAAGCTGTTACAATTGATTTCTAAGATAGGCCTACTGTATTAGTTGCAGTGTCTGTTACTTTATTTTTTAATACTACATGGTTCTGAATGCTCAAAGCATATGGATCCCTTCTATATAACATATCTTAAAATTAAGTAAGGGGATGATTTGTTTTGGGGTTTTGTTTGTTTGTTTGGTTTGTTTTGTTTTTTAAGGTAATATCCAAATATATTTTCCTGGACTTATAAAATTGTTTTTAAAACATATTTTGTAAGTGTGCCCAAAGAAAGGGTACCTCAGTACTGAACACATTCAGTAACAAGCACTTTGTGGTATATTGGAATGAGAAATCCCCAACTGTGAATATAAACCAGCCAACTTTACTATATGCATTGAATCTACATTTTTTTTCTTCCTCTCATACTTTCCTTGCTCTGTACTTTAATACATTTTTGCCAGAACTTTCATATTTTAAAATGAAAATTTAGCTGAAACTGTTCCTCTCAATAGACCTGTATTTTCAGTCACTGCAAACCTTACCAAAGGGAATGAGAATACAGTCTTGTATGAAAAACATTGTCCTTAAAAATAATAAAACTTATTAAAATTGCCATGCAATGAAAAATTCAAATTACAATTTATGTCTTCACTGGAAGATCAATTTTTTTTGTTTCCTTTAAGAGCTATGAAATCATAATTTTTTTCTTGCTATTAATCCACACATGATCAGCTTCTGTTATTATCATAATACTAAACCCCTCTATGATTGCAGAAAAGGTGACTAAATAAATCTTTGACTGCAAGGAAATACCAGCATTTCAAATGTCATCTGTCCTGTAAGTCACTCAATATCAGCTCCATCGATCAAATACAAGAGGCCTGATTTTTACATTTTATTTGCTTTTAACCCAATGAGTGCAACAGCTATTATGTTTGTACCTATAAAAGCATTCCATTTTGCTTTTAAAATATTTCCTCTCCTTTTACATCACAAAGATCAAAATAGTGTATAATTCCGGAAAGTTAAAGTTCAGATGTCTCCATAGGAAGCATAAAGGAGATGGGTATTCAACAGCAATGGCTACTGTGGATTTTATGTCTTCAACACAAAATTTGAGCTAGAAAAGAAAAATAAAGTTCTCAAAAGGCACATACTTTTGATTTTGCTTCTATCCAATCCACCAGAAATACAGTTTTACCTGCCAAGGAATCTTACATCAGAGTAACTATGAAATTAAGTTTTTCACCTTTACAGATGCAATAATGTGCAAACACTGAGATCCTTCCTTGCATATTTACAAGTATTACTAGAAACTGTTTATTTCCTCACCATGACCCATAAATACATGCCCATTAGTGCTTCATTATTACTGTGTGTAGAACAACTGAATGTAGAGAGTGATTTAGTATTAGTAATTTGTCTACTTTCTACAAAAAGATAGTGAAGTCTAGAAAAATCAGTGGGCTTTCATTAAAAAGTAGGGGGAAAAAATAAACAGAGGGCCCTGCCTTGGTATTCCCACTGTACCTGTGACATGACAGCAGCACCCTAACGACAGTCCAGATAAAAGTAACAGTATGTAAAGGCTCTGTGGCATATCCATTGTCATCTGGCAGCAGAGAGGATTGTGGTAATATATTTGTGCTCCACTGTGACCTTGAAATCTCAGAAAAATGAGGCTTCCATTATGCAGATGGAGAGCTGTTCTCCAAATTGCAGAAGGCCATGTGTTTCCATCCAAAATCTGACCTCCATGAAAGAAATCCAACCAAGAGTAGATAGGATACAAGCAAGAGTAACATGTTACTGAAAAAGGTATATGATTTCCAATCACTCAATTTAATTAATATTGCCACTGAATTAATATTTTTGATGGTTTCAAATCATGAGAGAATTTCAGATGAAGGAGGGGAAATGTTTGAATGATTTTACTGAAAGCGGGAGTGGAGGAAGAAGAGGGTGGTACTGCAGAGGGATTCACTCATGGGATGCTTAGCATTGATCTGAAGAGCAAGTGGGAAAAATGTACCTACAGAAGAGTATTTTACTGAAGGAATGAAGCTCCTGTTCAGGAGCAAACAGCTGGACACTGTGGATTGCATTAGTCCCAGGCTGTAAGCTCCACTTAATGTACATTTGAAGTATTGTCAGCTCCTAATAAATGAAAATTACTATCCATCACTCAAATCACTGTTTTTCTTCAAATGAGAGTCTTCATTTTCAAACTTGTGGGAATCTTTGCAGTTATTACAAAGCCTATTAAAACTAATATGTAAAAACTTACATCCATAAGTTATACTCTTGTGCAATATAAATAAGCACAGCTATCCCAGAAGTTCCTAGACTGAAAAACAATCCTGCTGTAACCAGCCTTGATATCAGCTAATTACATATTCCCTGCTACAGCTTTTTAGTCACTATAGAATGGATCACACTTCATAAGAACAAAGATGATGTCCCTTGGGACTGACTATCCATTGAAGAGAGCTTTAATTTATTTATAGCTACACTTTATACTGCAAATGACACTGGGAACCCAGATAAACTGTTTGGAAGAATTGCTCTCTCCTATTAAATTCACTGCTATAGTTAACTGATTAAAATCTTACTGCAAAAATAAAAGGCTCAAACAAGTTTGCCTTGTAACAAGGAATTGAAATGCGTTCTGTGCTAGGAGCTAGTGAGAAAATAATGACTACAGCAAAGACTTCTTTTACAGTTTCTGAATGCCTTTTATCCCAAAAGAAATAAAGAAAGCTTTACGATGGGGAAGAGAGTTTTCCAAGAAAGCTTTTTATGTTTTAAAAGATATATGAGCTGTCCCCAAAATGTTTTGAACAGGCAGTCAGTGTAGGGCTGAAGAAGTACAACATGGCTTTGTCTGCTCAGTCCTGGTGTCTCCCTCTATAGAGCTTATGCTTTAGAACAAAGGAGGTTCAAAAGCTTAGGTAATTCTGTGCTCTGTAGAGAAGTATAATTGAGATTAATTATTTAGAGCTACTACTCCTATCTGCAATAGCAGCAATTGCAAATCAAGATCAGGTCAGGTTCTTGAAAGAAAACATCTCTATATTGTCCCGAGAACTTCCAAAGGCAAAGAAAACTGCCACTCTATGAATCTATGACCTAAAGCCTGAATTTTGGACAAAAACTGGGTTTGGAACCAAAAATGAAACATCTGTTACAGACATTTTATTTGTTTCCTTTGGTAACTTGTGTAGGAAGACACCGGGTTCATTAACACTGTCTCTTTTTTTTTTCTCAATTACCAGAGAAAGGATTTTTAAATGTTTGCATTAGTACCCTCTCTAGCACAAATTTTTCATTTTCCTGTCATTGGATAATCACTTTTTGAACATCCCTTACAGAGCTGGGACTGTCCTGTGTAACCTCAGACAGCCTCCATGTGAAATTGCAACTCTAACAACAAAAGGCTGTATCTGAAATGGAAAATAAATAATGAAGGTCATTGGCTGCAAGAAAACTAGGCAAAACTTAAAATTAGCGCAACATCTAGCGTGGCTTTCCAAGAATGCCCAGTGCCATTTGATACTCCAGGTCCAAGTTTTAACATCATTTGCCTAAAGCAGCAGCTCACTGTTGCCCTTCCAGACTTCATGTTGTTAAGCCTCTCAAAAATTTATCAGTCAACAGGAAGAATCACCAACACTGAAAATAATGTGGGTATCAAGCTATTACTTTTCTTTTTATCCACAGCAAAAGGTTTCCCCCAAACCACAGTGAAGAGCAGACTCACATGATCAGCTAATTAATCAAGTAGGGATTTTGTGTTTCCCTCTGATCTCTCAGGTGACAGGCAGGGATCTGGGGGAGTTGCTCTCAGCTCCAACATCTGTCTGCAACACCTACAGAGTAGTGTGTCTTCTGAAGCTGTAACTTAACTTGCATCAAAAGAATATGAAATTGAGGGAAAGTGATTTGCAAAGGTTTTGTTTGTTTACTAAGCTACTCAGCCTCCATACCTACTGGTAAGGATAGGGGTTTGGTTGTGCTTTAACTATAAACACCCTCCCTATGTGCAACACATAAATGTCTCATCTAAAGGGTGGCATTAACAGGACTTTATTTACTAATTAGTTCAGCAGTTTACTACAGTGAAATTTAAAGGTACTAATCAAATGTTTATTTTGTAATCATGTTACATTAATGTTAATTAGTGATGTATTTATCACTTCATGGATTACATTTAAATTTAAATACTCCAGTCACAAGTTTGACATTAAATTGCACCTACCTACTTAAACAGTCTCTAATGTACTGGCTAATTTTAAATACCATTAGACAAATCCAAGTATTTCTTTTTACTGTAAGAATTTTTTTTAAATATCACCTAGAAAACTTTGTAATTGTTATTCTCTGGATAAGTGTTTCTTTCATAATTATAAGCATATAAGTATAAATCAAACATCTTTTTAAAAGCCTTCTTTTCTTTAGCTAGTATAATAGTTATAATTTAGAGAAGCAATTTTAGAAAAACCGCTTTAGTCCAGACCATTGGGATGTACCAAATCACTACAAAATTCCAATCAAAATGAATAGA
Organism: Pachyramphus minor; assembly: GCA_013397135.1. NCBI lineage: Eukaryota > Metazoa > Chordata > Aves > Passeriformes > Tyrannidae > Pachyramphus > Pachyramphus minor. The sequence continues at coordinate 400,800 of VYXB01002417.1, forward strand.
TTTAAATGTAATTCACCAGAGTGTATACCTGAGGTTTAATTATTAACTACTAAGCAGCTGCTCTTGTTATATGGCAAGGAAGACACAGCCTTATATATATAGCAAGGAAGACGTTCCTCAAGATGACAACAAAAAAGAACTCCATAAAACAAGGAAACTACCAGGCCAGTTCCTACTGAACCACACCTGTTTGCAGCCAGGCTTCTACATGTCTGTAGTTCTGAGGGAAATGTAAGCAATTATAAGAAACCACTGGTGGAACAACAGAATAAAACAACAGTAAAAGCAAACACTCTTCAGTGGAATAATCAGTGTATGACAATTTGACTATATATAGAAAAAAATCTAAAATACCTTGCAATTCTCACTTTTCAAATATTAACACACTTTATTGTTACAAACTCCCATAAACTCCTACTCAGGCTGGAACAACCTCATGATCAGAGTCTGTAGGTGGGACAGAGACAAATGAAGCTAAAGATGCAAAGATTCATCATCATCATGAGGCTGGTTATAAACGACACAGTTCAGACTCACCTCTTCCCTGCCAAATACGAACATTTGGTTGCACTAACTTCCAAAAGACTGAGGCAGAGTACATCTCTCCAAAGATATGTGAGATATTTAGCAGAAGAATGGAAATCTTAGAACTCCAAAGTCTGGATGATTTATGTCATGACTTATCTGTCCTTCCCTCAGATGCCATCGCGAGTCTTTTTGGTTTTTAGAAAATAGTAATAATATAAAGCTAATGTGAAATTCTCCTTCCCCTAATAACTTATTTAAGTACTTTATCAAAAAGAAATAAAACCTTGTTGCTTTCATAAAATAAAATATTAAAAACCACCCAGCTGTCATCTTGTTTTACATTTGCTGCTTTATTTTGGTTTTTCCAGTGTCATTTAGTCTCAGCTGAGACTTTTAGAAGATCTTCAACTTTTTCTTGATGCTGCTGAAAAGCTTTGCATTTATCTAATACCTAAAATGGTTTATCCAAGGTAACTTATTTGCCAGTGGTAGTATTTGGAACAGTATTCAGATCTCAGAATCTCATTCTACTGTTCTCATCTAGAAATAACTCGGAGATATTGTTATAAAATTCAATTTAACTAACAAAACATTAAATATATTTTGGATAGGATATGACCTATAGTTGGCACTCCTTCTAATAAACTAATATTCAGAATTGTAGTGCATTTAAAGATGATGTTGGGACTAAATCTACAATGCCTCTGCCAGTGCATTTACTGAAGGAAATAAAGAACAGAAGGAGTATTTCCTGAAAGGGAAATTATGAGAATTTGGAGGTAGATCTGAGAGGGGGAAATGCCAACTTTACAATAAATAAAAAAAAATAAAAAAACTCAGTTATAAAAAATAATGTCTTGGAGTCAGTCACGTGGCAGAATATCATGTAGGAATATCAAGGTTTATTGTAATGTTCATTATTGCACAGAAAGATGCTGCAGTGGAAGGGCAAGAAATCTGCACTTTCATATATAAGCTGGAATTCACTACTACGTACATAAGCAGCTTGTTCAACAAAGAGCTATTTTAAACACCAGTTTTCCAGGAGAAGCACAGGAGCAGTGTGGGCCACACTGACCCAACATGTGCCAAATGTCCTCACCTTACCCTGAACAGTTCAGAGTGCCCATTGCTGTGGGCTGAGGTTGTTGCTGTCTTGCCCTAATCTGAGATATCTCCACCACCCTTAAAAAAACCCACGTCCTACACCCCTGACATGGTTCAGGTATTAAGATAATCAATGAGATTCTTTCCTTTCAGTCTCTGTGTTGGAAGACCCTGACACCCAGAGTCAATTGGCAGGCAAAAGGGTCTGGGGAGGCCAAGGCAGAGGCAGCCGGGGCTGGAAGGAGGGCACAGGACACGGCGCAGGCCAGGGGCTGCTCAAAGCTGAGGAGCTGACAACATCAAAAAGCAGAAGGGAAATAATTAAGTCCACTGTATGCCCTGATTTTGTGAGCTACTCTTTCTTACTGCTCTTCAGAACACTATGTCAGAGCTAATTAATGGCATCTGTGACAAGATGGCCCTTCTTAATGAACTTGCTTTCACACCCGCAACTAAACTGTGCCCCTTCGTTTTGAATGCAGAGTCACATACACATCCTATCACTTTCGCCAGAAATATTGCTGCAAGTTTTTTGTTGTTGCAATGCATATTTTTTCCATTCAAAATGTATTTGAGCTGCTGAATGAATAATGCACATTTTTTCTTTGTTGGACAATTGATTAAAAAGGAATTTACCACCTTTTTCTTTAGACCTTTTTTCTGTACATCACATTGTAAGGCAAAAGGTTTTTCTGTTCAAATGGGTAGTTTCCTTTGCAAGTACTAATATAGATTTCAGTATTTATAAGAAATTACTAAATCTTAAATATTCCTTGGATTTAAGCTATTTTGCATTTAGTTTCACAACCTAGGCTTTTTTTAGGAAATAATGAATTTATTTGTGTTTTCAATAAAAAAGTAGGTCAGATTTTCATTTCACAGGGAAAGGGGTAGCATTACATTTTTACCTGCTAATTTACTGAACTCTACATAAGTAATAATATACAAGGAGGTCAATTCCCACTAGTACTGTACTTTAATTATATACATTTATGCCCCAAATTAAATTTTGCCTGTCAGCTGTTTATCATAATTTAAGTTCTTCAAGCAGTCACGATTATTTTTAACAGTGTCTTTCACATGTCTCACATTCTATGTCAATATTCTTAGAAATTACTCCAAGGACAAAAAAATAACTCTACTAAATAAAACACAAAGAAAAATACTTCTTGCTTCATGATCCAGTAACCCATGAATAAAAATGAGTTTCGCTCAGAGAATACACTGTACTGAAGAGAATAATACACTGTACTGAAGAAACCTAAAATCGTGCTAGAATATGGTCTACTTGATTTCTTCACTACATGAAAGACATTATGGATGTTGCTGATTCCTAACAGCAAAGAAAATTCCTCAGCAGCTGAGTACAGCACAGTGTCCACCCCAAGGCTCTCCTTTACACACAAAGGTAACAGCACAAACCTCCAGGAGAACAAAGGGCCTCCTCCGCTCCCCCAAGTCACTGCTTGATACACCCCTGCTTTCAGTCCATGTCCTGGCTTTCTGTGCATCCCCTGTTCCAACACCACCTCTCACAAACTGCATCAGGTCATACAAAAACGTCAATCCTCAGACTGCAAAATTCACATACCAACGCAGTGGTTATTCACTCCTTTATTATACTACCATCAGCTCAGTTTTACCTTTGTTTTATTTTGTTTTGTTTGTTTGCTTTGTGTCATTTAATAGCCATGGACTATATAGAAATACTATGAAAACACAGGGTATTGTGTGGCATATCTAAACAGGCCACATGCACTAAAAATATTTCCTTTCCCCTATCAATTCTTGTTTTGTGTTCAATCCCCTTTAATTTCTTTCCGCATCATAAAGCTGCAGCACCACTGATGATGGAGGTCAGTTTAATTTCAGACATTGCAATTTTGTACACAGATAATGGGAGTGAAAGGTCACAGAGGAGTGTCTACTGTTCGTTTCCTACACACACAGGACAAAACCCACCTTGCTCAAATGGAACAAGGCAGTCAAATGTGTGAAGTCAGTAGTTAAAATCAGCCAGGAGATCAGATATGTTGCTACATGTGTGTATTTATAATGAGATCCAGAGGCATCATGGCAATGTAACTACTATGAGACTGAGGCAGAGAGAAAAGAAAATCAGATGGGATGTTTGAGATTATGACATATTGGACATTGGAAGCCTTTATCCACTTTTTGAAATAGGGAGGCTATACTGATCCAAGTTGTATAAATATGACAAAATTAAACCTAAGAAAACTCTAAAGAAGTTTAAGGTTTTTATTATCAACTCATTAAGAACTAAAATTTATAGCACTCAGTTAACTAGTGCTCTGAGTTAAGCTCATAAGCAGAATCTTTTGCATTAGCTTTCCTGGCTGCACAGGGTGTTGGGCTGTTTGTATTTCAATCTTTTTACTTGGAATCAATATGTACATGCTTTGCTATTGTGGGCTGCCTCCATATCCCAGATGGCCTCCCTGAAATATTGGTCCACCTCCTGGTTCCACCTCCCTACAAGATGTTTTAGAAGGTTTGTAGACTATATCAAGCAATGTCTCCAGATAGTTACCCAGTGCTATTTGAAAGCTCAGAAGTTGCAGCCCACCCAGCCACAGAACTGTAGTCAGAGAGCACCAGAGGATAAATGGGGCTTTGCAGGCAAAGAGGCAATTTAGGAAGTCTGCTGAAAAACTTCAGCTGAAATTTATGTGCTTTTAGAGAACACAGTTTGAAGCTCACAAAAACTATGGTTCCAAAAACCTCAGAGCAGAAGAAAGAGATGGCGGCTCACTGCAAGCATTTTTCTCAGCTGGAGCTCTGGCAAGAACTTACTTTCTTTGTAGTCTGAAAACATTAGAGAAAACAAACTGAGACTGGGATGAATCTTAAAACTGAGATCCAGTCTCTGCATCAAGCACTTGATACTGCACTACCACCGAGCTCAGTCATCTCTCTTCACACAGGCCCAGCATACACTGTATAAAGAACATTACCTTTAAAGCCCCCTCTATTGCTGTGTTCACTGAGAATCCAAAGATTCTTAGTAACTATCAACTTTCAAACACCACACACACACACATATATATATATTTACAACCTGCCAAGCTCTCATGTGAACTAGAGCATATCATTCTATACCAGCTACAACCCACTAACCCAAGTCAGCTCAGTCACTGTCAGCCAGAGCACGTCTCAAAGATCTCTCCTGATTTGGGTTCATTTCTCAGCTGTCAAAACAGAGGTTATCACTATTGCTGTCAGAATTATCATCTGAGTTTGAAGAAGCATTTGGCCACTTTTAGCATTTGTATTGATCTAGGTTCTTCCAAGGCAAAAGCTTCAGAAAAGACAGGCTCTTTGGCAGAATAGGAAAATTCCACATGAAGAAACATGGAAACTGTTGGAAACATTGTAAAGTTTTGTTTTGGAAACTCATACCACTTGTCACTTAGGAAACATAAGTTCTAAGCCTGCTTTCCCCAAATGACTATATTCATGCTCAATGAAGCAGCACAATTTCTGCCACAGTATTTAGGTTTGAGAGAAATGAGATTTCAAAAGCTTATTAATTGCTAAAAATATGTTTCCAGAGGGAAAAAAAAATGTAACAAAATGCATCAACGTCATTCCAAGTTTGCAGACAGCCCGAAATAGTAGCTTTGATTTAGCTGAAATATAATCATACAAGTGTCGATTAAATATTTCCCTAGTGATCAAACTTCCAGCCTTTGCATCTGTTGTAAATCCCTGATAATTCCTAGACTTAACATGAGACCCAAAACCCTAGCTGCCACTTGGCCCAAAAATGACAGGTTTTCGTTGAGAGAGTGCTCAATATTTTTCCTCTTTAAATTCTATTGCACCTTGAATCTTAAAACTAAATAAATCTGTAAAATAATTAATCAGCTGCAAAATAAAAATAGGTAAAACAGTGGTGTTGTTTTATTTGTTTAATATCTGCATATTTAAATTGCTACTAACCTTCCAACGTTATCTATTGCCAACAGCTGCATTATCTGTAGGTTAGATCACAGGAGAATTGTAAAACCCAGGGTAATTTGTTGCAAGAATTTAGTCAATATAACTGTGTAGTGTGCAAGAACCTGACTTCCATCTTCAGTTTGTTGTGAGTGCCTATTTTTGCTTCTAATTCAGGACTTCTCTCAGGAAGATATTTTTTCCCTTCCTTTTTTTCCAAAACATTTCTCCTGAAAACTTAAAAAAAAAAAAAAGATGTTCCCTTGAATTTAATACTTATTCAGCAGCACTTAGAATTTTACTCCAGAATAGTCATATAAAGTCATATTTCTCTTATTTATTCTTTCATAGCTAGATCTTTTCCTCCAAAGCCCCAGTAATTGCTAAAAATTTTAGATCCAGTTTTTATTTATTGGAAACTGAATATAATCTCTTCTGGTGTGACCTAAAGTGACTGAATCAGACTTACCCTCTTTATTAACATGATTTAATAACCACTTTATTGATTTAATTCATACCAGAGAGCATCTGGAGTTGGCACAGTTAAACCTCTTTGAACATTACCTTTTTAATTCCAGGAAGAGAACTGACTCCTGGCTAAAAAAGCTCCACTTTACCTACACATACTCAGGTTCTGAACCTTTGCTCACGATAGCCTGCATTTTTCCATATGTTGTGAGCCCAATCACAGTCATCCATAATACTGGGGGAAAACTGTTGGTAACAGAAAGGTGATTTTGTGCTGCAGAGATGCATAGATGAAAACACACTAACTACAGAAGCTAGGCTGAATGTAAATTCTTCCTACTCAGAAAGCTGTGATAGTCATCACACCCAGGCTCCTAGACACCAATTCAAGATTCATACGTTGGTGATTCCAAATCCTACTGAAGGAAAACAAGTTTGGGCTGTTCCTCAGTGCCTCAGCAAATAAAGTCCAGTGGTCTCAATTTCAGTGGAGCTGGTGTAAATCAAAGAAAATAAACCAGCAAAGAAAAGAAATGTGGATTTCATTCACATTTACAATATAAATGTAACTTCACTGATTTGAAAAGTAAGAAGCATCCTAACCGCAAATAGCTGAGTTTATATTAATGAGTGAATTATTTCCACAGGTGTGAAAGTAGATATCAGGTGTCTGTGCTCATCTTTCTTTCAAGTAGTGACTGACAAGAATGATTATGGCTCAACCAAAATATTTTTTTACTGCCTGAAGGAATTATTTCAGTACCAGTTCCGCATCTGTCTTCTTCCATTGCAAAACAGCACTGGTTTTTATGATTATTAAATCTGTAAGATATTAACACCTTATCATTTCTCTAAAGTGACTATAAGCTTTACTTAAGCACCAGCTTAAAAGTAGGTTCTATGTTTCATTTTGGGAAAAACACACAGGGGAAACTATATTTTGCAAGAGCAAATAATTTTGTATTATTTTATTGAGAATGCTGCATGTCTCAAGAGCACTGCCAAACATTTCAAGAATGGTTACCAAAAGGATGTCGAATGGGAAGCAGGTAAATCAATTCCACCTTCCTATAGCAAAGGAGACCCTGATCTTATCAAGATCTACTCTGTGTTTCTGACTTTGCTATAAACTCTGGAAGCAATGTGTGTTCAGTGGTAGAATCAGAGCTGCAGGACCAGTCCCTCTGAGTAGAGCTGCTCTTCACCAACAAGATTTTACAGAGTCTCAGACAAGGGGCAGGTTCCCACCTCAGCATCCCAGGAGGTGCAGCAGTCTGTCTCCCATCGGGAAGCTGGACGTATTGACACAGGAGCCTTTCACTCCCTTTCTCTATGCTAATATTCTTGAAGTTTATCCTACAAAACTAACAGTTACGAACTCAGAAACTTCAAGTCTGGGAGCCATTGCCTGAACCCAACATGGTGACCTGTATACACTGCATTTCTCTGAAGGTAAATATGACAACAAACTTAAAAATCAAAAAAAAACCAAAAACCAACCAAACATAATAATTTACTCTTATTCACAGTTGGTTTAGGATTAATAAAACTCATGCAGACTCTGTGGATCTGGAGAGTGCTTATTTTTATGAAAAAATTGATCAAGATAAAATTTATGCTCTGCTGTACCTCAGTAAATCTGCAGACTTTTAAGGTGCTTCAGTGGTATTGCATGTGGAATATTAGCAGAATAATTAATGTGGTAGTTTAACTAGAGAGTTTGCTTCAATATAGATCAAGTACCAGTCTATACATACAGCACTCTTCACACTGTTATTCATAGACTCTGAAACTGAAAGATGACATCAGCTAACAGAGCAGCTCCTAAAATATATAGATAACTTTCATCAGTATCAATGTGTTTTGTTTCTTTTTTTTCCCAAGGAAGATTATCCTTATCTCCCTTTAATTTTAATAACATAAATGTTTCATTCAGTTTTAGTATGTGTTCATCTGTTTGCCTTCAATGCATTCAAATATTTTTCAAATAATCCTGTGACTTATTATGACAACAGGAAATTGACCTGGCAAAGTCATCCATGTTCACCTCATTTACTATTTTATCCATAAATTCCTGTCCCAAACAGAGTTGAAAATAAAAATAAAAATACGTCTTTATCAAAACTCAATTTATAGGATGCTCAATGCACTTTTTAATGATAACTTGTTCTATGAGAAGCAGCAAATTGTACTAGGCAGCACAATAAACAGAGTTATGGTACATGAAACAGAAATAAAAATGCAAGTGATTGAATGCATATTTACAGAAGTTTCAGCTGGGTTTCAGCAACTTAAAAACAAAAATGCAGTTATAGGCCTATCCTTGTTAACCTATCAGCTGGTACATACTTGTTTGAAATAAACAGCTCAAGGAAGTAGAAAATAACCTTAAGTCTGCAGGTCTCAAAAAACATTTCTCAGGTTCAGCGTCTGATTTGGTGTGGTGCAACTAGACACACACAGCAAATGGAGCCCTGATCTTTGGAAACCTCACAAAAATGAAGGAAGTCCATAGTCAACATTGCCTTGAATTCAAGGAGGCAAATAAAGATTTCTTACATTGGGTTTTGGGGCCTTCGAAGATGTATAGAAGGTGATGGCCTAGGTCAGGCCATCGTCCTCTTCCTCTCTTCCCCAAGCACCAGCAAGAAAGCAGCAGTAGGTACTGGCCTGGGCTGGCTCCCACTGTGCTACTCAAACAAGGTACAAATATGGTATAATTCACACATACACTGACACAAGCAGCAGAATAATATTAATAAGACTTTTTGTATCTCTGAGGTGAGGCACATAGTAACAACTGAACAGGCTCCATGCACACACATGTATTTCCTGGATGTGTTTTGGTTTTGGTTCCCCCCATCCTCCCCATGAAGATAGACATATGCTTGGCCAGGTCCTCTCTAAAATCAGTAGTCTAACTCAAACCTAACAATGCTTGAAATTAAGGCCAGGACAGGAGGACCAGTCCTCCCTTGGATCGTGCTTGGCAACTTGCCCCCGTGAAGGGACTATCAGGGCCAGCATGCACCTTCCAACACAAACAATAAAACCATAGCATGGGAACTGCTGCAGCCCTGAAAAGGAGAACTATAGCATAACACAAACCATAATAGAAACCAAGCTCTATTAACTCAAAACTTAGACTTTTTTTTTGCAGAAATGATTACAAGCATACACATGCTGCCCTATCAAAACGATAGTGGCTGTCAAATTTTTTTCAATCATCCTATTATAATTCCAGCCTAATGTCTATCTTCTTACACAGCTGTGTAAACTCCATCACTTTGAATCCACAACATATAATTAATCCAACCACAATAGACTCCATTTTTTCTACTTATCTTGTTTGTAGGAAGCCTGCCTTTTATTTGCAATGCTATGTTACCTCTGATCCACAAAGAGACCCAAGGGAGTGTAGTACTATTCATCCAATCCCTGCCTCACAAGGTTTTCATAATGTCAAGATTAAACCTACATAAACTAATGACAAGAAAAATAAAATAAATAACAACAAAATCCGCAGAAAAACACACCACAAAACCCCAAAGCCTTGTGAAATTTAGATAATCGGATTTCAATTTCCCCACAAGCTGTACCAATACACAATATATCCAACCCTAGAATAATCTTAGAATCATTTAGACACATTAACTCACATTCTATAAGGACACAAATGGCTGACAATAGACAGGACTCCTCCTTCTTACTGAGTTTGGAAATCTTGTTGTGGGTTCAGCACACACCTGAGTGAGAAACTATAGTGCCAAAGCCACTCATCAGGTAAACACTTTCCCTTTCTTAAGGCTGCACTGCAAATTTCTCACATAATGGAAACCGCATTTAAAACAAATAATAATAATCCATAATAATCTAGATTATTATTGATAGAAAATTAATTCCTGGTTGTTGATGAACAAAAGTCTGCTTTGAAAATTTAATAATTTTCTATTGACTTTTGAGTGAATATAAATAATTTTTTTCAGTGTATTACTTTAACATCGGTTTGGTTAAAATATGCTTACTTATACTTTTGTAATAGGGAGGCAAACTGATACAGATCATGTTAAATTCTCTCTTACATGGTTTTTCTATTAGATTTAGCAATAATTGAGATTATTTTCTGAATACCTTTTATTAAATGCATTTCTAAATTTATTAAAAATTATGTTCTCTATACCAATATTGTTCTACAAGGCTTTTACTATGTTATGTCATATAAGATGTATTAAGATAGTTGTTAAGACTGGCAACAAAAAGCAATACAACAATACATGAAAATTAATTACATCACATCCACCAGAAATCAAATATCTCAGATTGAACCTTGCAGAGAAGATTAGCTATAAGAGAGAAAATCCATTTTTTTGCATTGGTCCTCAGCAGGATCTTATTTACAGAGGAAATGTATTATTTCAGCACATAAGTGAATTTTACATGCACATCAGCCAACACAAATGGTCTTTAATAATAAGCAGAGCAAAAAACAAGGATTATTTTTTGTGAAAACTTTTGAAGGTTTCCTTCAGCCTCAGAAGTTCCCAGGTGGAACAACGTGTGGAAAATGACAGAAGTTACAAAAGATAGAACAAGGCCCAAATGAGCATCCCAGATCTAAGTTATGTCAAAAGGGACCTGAACTTCAGTCTCCTACAGTGGAAGGGTGTCACTGTAATGATTAAAGTACTTGTTATGCAGACGTGCTTCTCTCTTGAGGAACTTTACTAATCTTTTTAATTTCCCAAGAGCTGTGCCCATTTAGAACAAGAAATCCCACAACCAAACAGAAAAGCACCTTCTAACAGAAGAAGTCTTTGTAGAGACAATTCTTACCATCTCTAATTTCTCTATCTGCATGCCAGAGGCATCAATCATCCTTTTAATATTATTAGGTCTCTGCAGAGATAAGAGCGTGTTTACAATATGACACTTCACTGAACAACTGACACATGGATTGGTTTCCTGGCTCTTAGTTCATAAGCCTGATGAGCAAGAAACAGCAACAACAAATCAAATTGAGGTTTCAGGACACATCAGGGATTTCAAAGATACTTGGACATTTAATCACATACTACCACCCACATTTGTTCCTCAAGGATTGTTTTTGATTGGCCCAGACACTTAGGGACAATGTTTTTTCTGTCACTGAGCAACTGATAATCTACAACCTAGAAAACCTAGAAGCCAGGCAATATGTATGCTGTACCTTCTCCCTCTCCCTCTCTCCCCCTCTTCTCTCCGACTTTTCTTTACTTCACTCTTCCTTTTCCCTGTCACTCAAAACCTTACAAAACCTACTCTGAACTGTATAAAGGAAAAAATGATTAAAAGTGTAAAGCCCTCATCAAACCCATTGCATATATTAGTTGGGAAACCTAAAACGTTCTGGCTTATGAAGTTGGATATCTGTGAGAATCTTCCTCAAATGATGGATTAGGCGAGTTTGGTAGAAATATTGTTGTCTCAACAATGATTTTTAAGTTTCCTATCTCTCCTTGTAGCTGACCAAACTGGTAGATGTGAATGCTTTTTAAATTATAAGGCACTTCAAATATGAGAAGTGACTCAAGCAACATGGTTATGAAAAGCACTAAGAATCAATCCTTGGATAAAACTTGTGTTATTGTATAGGCAAATGGGAAAATTCTCAAACTCATTTTAAAATTAAACTCCAATACTTAAACCAGTACTTTTATGACCCAATGGAAAAAATAATATAACATATTAATTTATATAAACAATTATGATTACTGTAAATTTTTCCTTCCTTCTATACAGTTCTATGAACATAATTTTTTTTTGAGAGAAGCAGAAAATAACAGAACTGTTGCTATTCAACAGTGATTTGCTGCTATAGATCTTACATCTGTCAAACTAATAATATAAAAAATAATTTTAAAAAAAAGTTTTAATTACATATGCATTTAGTTTCCCATTGCTATATACAACATAGGCCTTGGGAAAAAATAGTGTCCTTATCAGTAATATATAGGTAAAAGCTACTGTAGAGTGAATTAACTTATTTTCTGCTTCTTAATAATAGTATCATTTCAAACAACCTATTGATTTACAAGCATATGAAGCCTTTTTTTTCTGAAAAGACTTTATTACAGTATATTAATGATATGTCATAACTGCTGTGCTATAAGACAGATGAGTTCCAGTATCACAGGAAAGATTATTTTTCCTTTCAATATACAATTACTTAATAAAATAAAGGAGCAAAGCACATACTCTATGGCCTTTGCTTTTCTTCTCACATATATTTTAAACAATTTCTGTCACCTAAGATTTAAAGTAGAGATGATTTTGCCCAGTGGGGGGAGTGGCCATGCATAATTTTGATTATTTTCTTTTTTTAAACCACTTAAAAGAATACCATATTCGGCCTTCATTTTCAGCTTATGGATGTGGTTTAGTATCTCTTTATGTTCTTGCTTTTAAGACATTTATATTTTAAAGAGTAATCACAGACAGCATAGTGTGCCTGATCTAGTGTCACTAATGGAACTGAAATGGCTCTTTTTTGCCATTTAGAGTTAGTTCCTCCTTTTTTTTTTTCATCTAATACTTTGTGGGCCTGATAACTGTAAACAAGAAACTATTAGACACATAAGGACAGACCTTAAGCATGAACAAGTATCAAATGATTTCTGCTTAACAATTACTCTGGCAACTCCCAGCTGCCACAAACTCTTGATTAGTACACAGAAAGGTACAAGAGAAGAAGAGGAAATAAAATATTCAAGTCTTTCATATCTCTATGCAACCCTTCAAGTTCCTAGGATCCTTCCAACTTTCCTAAGGAAACTAGTAGTTTTTTCACTCCAATATCATGAGTTGCTGGCATTACACCTCAATTAAGAGGAGAAGTACAATTAAGAGGTACATGAGGAGAAGTTTCATCTTACAGCAGAACTTAGAAAATCCATTGCATTATTGCTACCCAGTAGCCTTGAACTTAAACCATTTTTAGCCAGAACCATGAGTCATAAACAGCCTAGTACCTCCAAAATTAAAGCATCCTGCCACAAGTAACAAAAATATTATAAAATGCAGCAGGTTCTCTTCATAAAGTAGTTGCTTTTCTACTGCTTCCAGAAGCATCCGTTCATGAATTTCTTGTTTGGGTATACAGAAGAGTGCAAAAGTAGCAGGGCAGGGGAGCAGGCCACTGGTCAAGCCGTAAGAACATCGGGAAAGGCCAGGAGGTTGCTTGTCATGGCTAATACAGCCCTGGAGGAAAGAGGAGCCAGAGCCTTGAGAAATGATCACACCAGCAGTGAAGGAGAGAACTGGTTTTTCTGCCTAGGCAAATGGGGATTTTCTTCCTCAAAGGAAGGAAATATAAGCTACTGTGAATTTTCAGGGGATATAGATAGGCAAATTAAATCTCCTCAAGGAAAACGCTCATGTTTCCTCTCTGGGCTCAGTGAAGTGGATTTCTGATCCAGGCCTTAGCTCAGTGCAGCTGTTAGCCTGGGGCAGTACAACATCACAAGAGAAAGCAGACTTACAAGCAGGACTGTCTTAAGTTATTAAAGGTGCAGGGTTAATACTGACAACATGCTTGGGGGCTAAAACACTTTAGCAATCAGCAGCATGTTTAACTTCAGTGGATGAATCTTAGTTATAAACTAAAATTATGGCGGGGGGGGGAATCCATATTCAGTACAAATCTGAAACAGTCCAGAAAGCAGTACCTCAGCCTATAAATTTTTGCTATTATCATCTCCCTTCACTGATGATTACATATCCCTTTGAAAAGCACTTAAAAACATGGGAAAACATTATGATGTCTGTGTTTGCAGAAACGCTCTGACTGTAAACCTTTAAAGTCTTAGTAATTTAAGTCTGAACACAGAGAATGGGGATAACACTTTATACAAAGCACAACTATAATTTGCTTGCATCAAAGTGTTTGATGTTGGGCATAGTACTCAGTTACAAAAAAACACACGTTATCAGGTGGGATGAAAGAGGGAAGAAAATAGTTATTGTTATAATTATTTGCTATGATTGCAATTGCACCTCTCTTTGCTTTAGCCATGTATGAACAAGTATGGCCCTTAGCAAGACTGAAGAGAAGAAATGCTGCAGAAGTGAACTTTAAGAATATAACTAGGACTTCACACCTAACAAATTATTCTGCTTACTTCCATCATGATTTAGAACATCTTCACAGTTTGCTAAGACATTTCCAAGGCCTAGCTGCAATCACAGCAAAGGCTATTACACCTCCAACATTAGTGCACAATCAAAAATCATTCCTTATCCTTTGTTCAGATTACAAATTAGGTTTTGTATATTAGCTGTCAACTATGTTAAACTGGGTACTCTGTATGACAGCTGGGTACTCTGAAGCATTAGTTTAACATAACCAAAAAGATTTATTTCTACTAACTCAAAGAACTAAAAAATTTAAAAGAAGAATCCCAGCATTACTATGCTTAGCTGCAATAACGTGAAAAAGTAGTACTTCTACATTATTAATTTTGAATCAATGAGATTTAAAAAGACAGGAAAAGTGAAATTCAGAATACTATCAATTAGGTATTTTCAGGAATTAGAAACGTGTTCTCAAACCCAGTGTTCAATTGAATTTTCTGCAAAAAAATCATTTCCCCATAAAATGCAGCCTTTTGTTGTAACCCCACCAGCACCAAAAAATTAGCAGCCTCTAATTGTAAACAACTAAAATGTGATTCAACTAGAACTGGAGTCATGGATAATCAAAACCAGTACTATTTATGTTGGTAATAGAAACAACTTAAAATCAAGTATTAATTCCAGGGTGATATGCCATATTCCTCTTGTTAAAAGGTAAAAGGCATAGAGTATGAAATTAAACAATGAAATACAACTTGACTTTTTTTGATTCAAAAGAAAGTTCAATACTTCTAAAGGGATTCTACTTAATGTTTGAACGTCAGTGAACCTTTCCCAAAAGACTCACATGAGAACTCACGTCCTTTCCATACAAGTCAAGAAAACAGCCATTGGCTTCTCATCTACTACTCTGTGGGCAATGTGATTTGAAAAAAACTAGAAAGGAACAAAAATCCTGTACTCTTTTCATGGGGAACACCATCAGTGAACAGCTTTCTGTTGAGAAGGCACTAGAATAATGAGGAATGCGTAAAAAATTAAAATACACTAACCTAACATTCTTAAGTGAATGCTCATCATCCCTTGTTCCTTCATATCACTTTGATATTAAAATAATTTAGCTTTAAAAGGTCTCTAGTCTCTGTTTTTCAAATCATCAAATGTGCATAGAACAATGTCCATTAATTTTCAAATACGTATGTGAAATAATTCTATTTAACTAAAAGAGCAAAAGATAAATATTTATGTGAAGCCAGCCATATATTTTACATTGGTTCTTACATTAGAGAATGTCATTCTTCATCTAAATAAGTGGAGTTATCTTAGATTTCAGAGAAAAAAACCTAGTATTAAAAAGAACTAATCAGAAATGACAAAGTATTGAAAAAATTAAGAAGTCTATTTCATATGAATATAAATACTCTTGTAGAGAAAGACTGCTCTCACTTCAGAAATGCAAGCTGCCTCCTGTCTGTCACAGCAGCACCTTCCCCAGTGCAGGCAGCAAACACAAACACTCAAACAGGCAGCAACCAAAAGCCAGAAAGGTGGTTCCAGCCCCACTGAAGCAGGACACAGCAGTATAGCTTTTGCAGCTTATTTTATAGCTCAAGTCAAATTCAAGGAGAAAATGGGGAGTACAGAGCTGCTAACTTTGTGCCTGGTGCAGTATTTGATTAGAACCCAACCACATGATTAGAAGGCAAGGACAGGTTTTATCAAAGATAGATGCAGCTATAGCATGAAACAAGCAGCTCTGAAACCCTGGAAAGTTCCACAACATGAAAGATCTCACACAACAATATCCATGGCAGAGAACTTGTCCTGACACACACCTCTGAAAACCTTGCAAAGTGATATACAGGAGGAGGCAAAAACCTTTGGCTCAGCAGACAAACAAGCAGTAAGAATCTCACAAGTCATCACCCTCCACAAAATCTGCTCATTTCCAAGTGCCCACCACTATGAAAACTTTGGGGCTTGGTACTTGATGTCTCCATTACTGCATGGAATGTGTGCTATTTGATGAGGGCATGCCAGCCTGGATTTGAAACTCAAAACATCTCCAGCAAACAGACCTCTTGCCTTTACTGCAGTGGACACCGAGAGTGCTTTGACCATCGCAGGATCTTCATGTGACTATAAGGTGAGGAGAGGATGAAACACGGCCCCACAGACACAACATCCATGCCAGGACTGGGACTTGCCACCAGAGCATCAACTTGGTTCTCAGAAGTGGGTCAGACAAAGAAGGGCCTTAAAATTCTCCTGATTCCTTCAGGTACAGGAACTTTGCTTTTAGAATTATATAAAAGTGATCAAAATCATCTTGAGAGGAAATGGAATTCATCCTGCAGCTACACTCAGAGGTTTTTCTTCACAATGTGTATGTTGTTAGAGAAGCATGAAGAAACAGATACATATGTATGCAAAGTTATACCCAAAAAAACCCTCTGAGTTTAATTTTGTTTGGTTGGGATTTTTAAAACAAAATGTGATAAGAACATATTCTTGGTAAAAAAAGGGAACTACTCATACAAGAAAAAAGCACACGCACAGAGGCTATATAAAATTCTCAGTATTAGTATTCAATGATAATTTAAACAACTTTTTCAGCACCATATTTCCTGTTAGCTAGTTTAAAAAAACCCCCACACAATTATATTAGTGATACATTTCAATATGGGTAGATAAAGTGATTTCCTGATTAATTATACGTCACTGTCAGTATACTGGTCATGTAGCTTTGACTGGAAAATATTTAAAACCTTTCCATATGAATGCAGCATATTTCTATTGTTCTCATTAATATTCCAAGTAATTTTATGCTTGTTGATCAACTTTCTGGTTTAATGAATACCAGAAAATGTGGATAATTACGTGGATCTTGACAGGTACACGTCTCCTGTTAAGATAGCGTTCACCACAAAGAATTCAATGATCTACAATACTGTGCAATTCATTATAGGACTAAAATTTTCAGTAAAGCATAGGAAGAAAAACATCTTTTTGTGGAAGATATCTATTGCACAGTATCTATTCCTCCCTTCCATACAAGGGAAAATAGGAAACAAAATGAAAGAAACAACAGACAACTGTAGGCTTAAACTGCCTCTCATCACAGTTAAAAATAACAGTCAGCCATTTTAAATCTCAGGTTAAGTGCCAACAGACAGAATTTTCCCTACTTGAGGCAGATAACGGGGTATTTTTTTCTTCCCATTTTAAATACTTAAACTGTAAAAAAGCTGCAGTAAATTCAACAACACCACCAAAATGAAATTGTCACTGGGTTCACAGAGCAGGCAAGAACTTCATGAAGGTTTTATAGATGTCTGAGTGCAGCAAATGTACAGGCCACAAAGTTCAGAGGCAGAGCTGGAGGGGAGGCTGCAGGCCCTGCTCCCTGACTGTCCCACTCACATCCTAAGCTGCCCCTTTCTCCCCATGTCTGTCAGCAGAGCCACAGCTCTGCAAGCACAACTACACACCACCTGTGACACACACTGGCAGGTAGGTCCTGCAGGTTAGTCAGGTTTGAGGAACATCAGAGCCAAAAAACCATAAGGACTTCTTCTGAACTCTGCGAGCAGGAAACAAGTCACGTATTTGGCAAGAATGGTCATTTTTCATTGCAGCATAAGACTCAAGACAGACATGCCAAAGGAGGCCCGAGTCCTTTCACTGCTTTGCAGCAATCTTCAGGTTTTGTCTTGTTTAATAATCCTTCAGAAACCATTTTGAGACCTTTGACAAACCAATCCAAGCGTGCAATGTAGACATATGATGACCAGATGGCCCATACTCTCATCTATCAACATCCATATGCTTCAAGTGTATTTTTGGATTGCTGCTAAAGAATCGGGGTTTAGATTTGTAAAGATCCTAGTTGGCAGGAAGAATCCTTACAGATGTTGGAAAAAACACTTTCACTACAGAAGGATCTCAACCAAGCACACAGTGCCCTAAGAATTAAGCTGATTTGCTGCATATCACTGGATTCTTTTGGTTGACAATACTGGACACAATTGAAATACTGAAAAATACTAATGAAATAAATGCTATCAGTTTTGATGTCGCCTTTATCTCTAGACTAAAAGCCAAGCGTATTGAAGAAAAAGACTTCAAACTACAAACAATGCTTCCAGTTTTCTACAAATCATTAAAAACTTCTGAGCCACAGAAAATAGCATATTTTACAGAGTACTGAACATTATACACAGTCAAGAATGTAATAATTTCAGGAAGAATAATTCAAAAGATTTTAAATATTTTATGGAATAAAAACTTCATCATAAGAAAAGGTTAAAAACAGTTTATGTTTTTGTATTTCAGATTAGCTTTCCTGAACTCACACATCACAGGACTGATAATAGATGACACCCAGGGCACTGGTATACAGGAGGCCAAGGTCTGCAAGGAAAGTAAACTCTTAGGCCAACTGAGGTAGCTGAGCAAAAAACCCAGCTTCTATAGTTTTTCCTGCACTGTGAGTGATAAAGTTATGTTTCTTGGATTAGCAGTATTTATTTCTTACCATCTCATTAAGAAATCTCTCATAGACCATAGAATCATAAGACGATTAAAGATCACGTGTTCCAAGCCCTGTGCCAGGGGCAGGGACACTTCCCACTAGACCAGGTTGCTCAAAGCCCCATCCAATCTGGCCTGACCATGATGAACATTTGGCATGTATTGCATAATGGCTTACCCAGAGCCTCTCTAACAAAATACTAAAAATAATACAAACACATATGGAGTGAATTCCTGATTCCATTCCCACCAACAGAAGCTTTTGTTATGAAAGCTATAAGTACAAGGCAAGATAACTTAAACCATTTCCAATGACTTTATCCATTTTGTGGTGAACTAAGAAAAATTAATTAATTAGTTCACTGAACCAACATGGATGTGCCTAGCTGTTTTTGTAGTTGATGAAGAGACACAGGCATTTTTAAAACATTATGTAGCTGATCACATGGAAACATCTCCTTGAGGGTGATGCTAATTAAATCCTAGTTTTCACTGAGCTTATTGACTAGATCTCCAGCAAGTCCAAGGGGAACATAACATGACTAACTCAGCAACTGATCACATCTTGTTTATTTACAAAATAATGTGGCTTAAAGTAAAACATTTTCATTTTATCAAGCTGAAAATCCAGAAGTAGAAACACATGCCCAAGGGTCTTCAAGAGTAAAAATCTTTTAAAAATCCGATCTATTAAACCAGTGCATTTATAAACATGTAAATATTTATCAGATAGCTCAACAGTTTGAAACAAAAAGATGATATGGCTATATGCTACAATTTGCTGCTTATAAGTCTAAGTCACCTCTCTACCCACAGTGGGCCTATTACAAATAAAAAAAAAAGCAGGAAAAAACCCAAACAAACAAACCCTCTATTTCATCCTGTAACAGTAAGAAAAATATTGTAGCACTGAAGAAGAAAGAGGTCCAGTAAATACTTTGACAGTGCAGCTTCTGCCCCAGGTGACGTGAGAGAGGCTTACTTGTGGCACAGATCCTAAGCCATAGCAAGTCTCCTCTTCCCTTTTTGAAGTGGAATATGCTTGGACATGTGTCAAGTCTGTGGAAGACTTTCATCTTTCCCCTTGTCATTGCCCTTCCTCTGGTCATGCACCATGTTCACCAACGCCTAAATTCCATGACTGACAAGCTACAGAAGTTCAATCATTCCAGAAAAGTATCTATGACAGGGTGTGAGGAACCATGAAGAAGGTCAACAAGGGCTGCAGCCACTTTCACTGATATGGAAATTACAATGTTTTGGGACTTTTCAGCATTTAACTTTATACAAACCAAAACCTTGGTATATTTTAATAAACAGACTCCATCTTGATCTCTGCTATTAATGTGCTATTAGTTCTATTTGCAGTCTGCAGTGTATTTCCATAGCACTCAAATAACACAGCAGATGTTAATGTCCGTAAATTCTCTCTTGTGACAATTCCACTGTTTAATGCTCCAGTTTTCTACATCTGAAAATAATAAATTTCAAAAACTATGTTGATATTATGATTAATATTTTTATTCCTTTCTGAGACAAACAAAATTTTAAGATATGTTTTTGCATTTCCAATGAGTTCTTTTAGTCCTCTTTTAGATAAAAGGAGAGTTATTATATAATGTTATATAAATAAACATAATGAAAATTATTCAAAATATTAAAATTAATACTAGTAAGATATCATTCTCAAAGATGAAGGAATAAAGTATATTTATCATCCATTAGGCAAATAATAGACTGAGTGTTCTTAAGCAAAAATTTCCATAAGTGGCACGATTCACAATGTTGTACTTAAATTTATGTAATCTGAAATGCTAAGTGATTTTTCAGAAATATAAATACAAATAATCACAGAAAGCATCAAAAACTATTTATCCCAACATCAGTCATCCAACATCAGGTCATTTCGACTTGTCATTTCGAAGTAGGACTTCAAGGAATTTAACTATTTTAGTGTTCCACTAGCATCTAACATGACATTTAATATACAAAAAAAAACAACCAACCAACCAAGCAAAAACACACAAAACCCAAAACCCACCAACACTGCTATGATAGAAAATGTCCTAAATCAGCATCGAATTCAGCTCTCACCTGTAATTGTATCTGCTTCTTGTACAGGAATATATAACTCCAAACAGAGTAGAGCATGTGTAATTCCATACAAAGTAACAGGGTTTTGCATGGGGATCTAACACTCTGGAAGGATCTCAAATGATGCAATCTGCCACTGAACTTCCCTTCTGCACCACAGCTGCACCACATTGGTAACTCACAGTCATACCAAATCACAGAATGGGTCAGGTTGGAAGGGAACATAATGGGTCATCTGGTCCAACCTTCCTGCCCAAGTAGGACTGTCCTTACAGCACATGGCACAGGATTGTGTCCAGAGGTTTTCTGAATATCTCCAGTGAGGGAGACACCAGGAACTCCCTGGGCAACCTGTTCCAGTGCTTGGTCACCTACACAGAAAAGAAGTTCTTTGTGTTTAGGTGAAACTTTCCGTGCCTCAGCTTCTTCCCATTTCCTCTTGTCTTGTTGCTTGGCACCACAGAGCAGACCTTGACTCCATCCTCCTGACACCCCCCCTTCAGATACCCACAGACACTGATGAGGTCCCCTCTCAGTCATCTTTTCTCGAGGCTCAACGGGCCCAGGTCCCTCAGCCTTTCATCGTAAGAGAGAGATGCTCCAGTCCCTTAATCATCTTTGTTGCCCTCTGCTGGACCTGCATCAGGAGCTCCACAACTCTCTTGTAGTGAGGAGCCCAGAACTGGACACATCACTCCAGATGCAGCCTCGCCAGGGCACACCTGGATCAGTGTATATTTTAAACTACTTACTCCCTCAAAGGGTTAGGTAGTTGGGATAATGTGGAATATTTTTTGTTTGTTCCCCAAGTGCATTACTTTATGCTTTGTACTATGGAATTTAACCTTTGTTCAGGGGGCAGGAGAGGTGTCTTAAATAAATAAATGAATGAAATTCCACTTTCAATGCCATTCTGCACTTTCTTCCCAGCAATTCAATTTGTCTTCTCTGTTGACGGTGCCACCTAACTTTGAATCTTTAGTAAATTTCGACAGAATACTACACTTTTTGTGCCAAAGCCATTATTGAAAACATTAAACAATATTGGTTCCAAGACTGATGTTCAGGAACTCTATTAAATAATCTTTCAATACATTCTTCTTCCTCATTTTAAGATGATTTATTCTGAGTCAGGTTTATCACTCTATTTAATGCTGATTTTCTGGAAAGTGTACAGAAATATAAAATAATTCAATTCAACACCCTGGCTCGAAAAGCACTTGCTTGTGTATGTAGCCTACAGTTGATACACTAAATGACAATAAAATGGATAAAACAACCTTACTGCGCTAAAAGTTACTGCCAATATACAACATTGTTAAATTAAAAATTAATTGCCTGAAGAAACACACAGAAATGCATACATGCATACTTCAAAATTTTTATGTAGGTTTGCTTAATAATTTATGGCTTGAATAAGAACATGTCTTCTTCAGCATAAAAATGCTAATTGCATTAAAGAAGAAACAATCCCTGAAGCACAGAACCGAGCATTACAACTTGTTAGTCAAAAATTAATACTCAGCACTGTAAGTCATTTTTATTAACTTACTCTGCAGTTGCAATGGCTGCACAATTACAAACAACAATGAACAATTCCCTAAGACTTAAGATAAATGATCAAATTAATTTTTAGTTTACTAAAATATTGTGTTACTTCAGTCTGACTGCCAAAGACTGAAGCCCAGAATGAAAAAACACCTCAGTTTCCCAGTATTTTTTTGCTTTCACCATTTCTACTTTACATGCCACCCACTGCTATGCTTTCAGAACTGATATCAGTGAGCAGTGACCATTACAGCACAAAAGCAATGAAAGTGGTTTTGTTTTTTTCCCTCTACACCTGAAAAAATGTCATCTCCAGCAAAATATTTCCTTGATTTTGAATGCATCGGCATTTCTTTCATAACCTCAGATAATTTGATATTATGTAGAAAAATTAAGTAGGTCTTCTGGCAAAATCATTTCAGCCAAAAAGTTTCACCTCTGTCTCTCTCTAACAATTAAGTGATGTCTCACATAAAACAACACCCCCAAAAAAACTCACCAGAACAAAAACACTAGCAACTGCCATCCTGCACCAGAAAAGTATTACCACCCCCTGTGCCCAAAACATACACATTAATGTCTCATTTTAACTCTTGATTTTTGTCACCGCAGCAGAATTGTAAAGTGTACCCAATATGTAACATGCATAAGGTGTACAGAGCTCATCAAACATCATGTTTGGAAGACTGCTCTCTGGTAGGGCTGTATGAAAGTCTCCTATCAAAACTGTAATGAAACCATCTCAAAGTAAGAGTTCCTTCCACTAGAAAAATAGAGAATCATGCTGTGGGAGTGCCACTGTGACAGGACAAAGCGTGCAGCTGGAAGAAAAGGAAGTAAAAGATGGAAAAATAGCTCAGGAAGAATTACACATAAGATACAACTGGCTCAAAATGTCTTTCCGAGAACAAAATATCTAGAGGCTGGAGATGCTTTCTGGGAAAAATATTACTAAAGTTCTTCCTTTTTTTATTCTCCTATGCATTTGCTGCTGTGGTGGATGAGGTACCATGAGGACACCAAGTGGAACTGGAACATACATTTTTATGGTAAGGAGTTTACAAACGACAACTCAGCAAACAAAGGTCTAGAGAATAAAGCCATGGCTTTGGGGATAGGTGTTGTCATCTTGTGGCTTCTCATCTCTGAGTTCTCTGCTGTTTCACTGCAAAGCAACAACACAACTTTCTGCATAGAGATCCCAGCTCTGTGGGTACCCCCACAGTAAGACCTGCCCAGCCCATCCCTGCACGATTTCGGCTGGGATACTTGCATTGCAAGTCCCTGCTTCAGCCCCTGGGGAAGACTGCAGTGCTGTGAAACACCTGGCTTAACCAAGAGGTTGCAGTTACAAGCTGCTATACACCGCTAAGTAGACAACCAAACAGCTTTGCCATAGCAACATATTTCAGTTTTTAAACAGAAAAAGTGTGGCTTGGGAAGGAGTACATCTGATTATTGTAAAGAAGAGTTGCTCTTTACAGATAGATTTTAATTTTAAAAAAATGGTAAAGTTTTGTCCAAACATTTCATAAAATGCCACAATTACAGTTTAATTTCACCAAAGGCTATGAACAGTCTAAAACATTGTTTTGATTACTTGGTCGGTAGAGAGATTTTATTTCCCATCAGAACACATTACTGTAGAGAATGTTGACCAAATGAACTCTCTCCTTGTTTGTGTCTCACTTAATTAAACATTATAATTATAAACAGCTTCAGGCTGTCATAATTAGACTCCTGTTGATTTTACTATTGTTGTATCACACAGCTCTCTGCTCACCGTCCAGTCACGCAGAGGCTGCACACAGTCCTTTAAAACTCCTGGCAGCTGGGTAGCAGTGTAAGTCTTCAAAAACAGTGTCATACTGTGCACATTTAAAACTAATTTCTAACCATTCTTATTTTAAAAGAAGGTCTAAATTTGGCATTCATCCACTTTTTATTGAGAGCAAAACTTAAAGACAACCAAAACATTCCTTTTTGAATGCTTGTGTCGTTTCAAGTGAAAGCAGCTCTAAGCAATTACTTCCTGATCATCTTTGCTATGAAATTAGTGAAATACTTATCAAGATTAATTTTAAATGATTTGCATACACGTCCTCTCTAATTGCATTTGCATATTCATTGCTCTAACTAGCCCAGTGGCTTTAATGTGAATCAGAAATTGATACTATACACATTCTGGGGTTTATGTTCTAATAAGTGCCATGATGATTCCGAAATGGCACGGCAGGCTTGACTTCCACAGCCTATTTCAAGTAGTGATATACTTTTTCTGCACTGACAAAAGTCTATGAAAACTGTTCATGAACTACCAAAGGTGAATACCAAACAAGGATAGGCAACATCATACGTCTTGGATTTGTGGTTTGTTATATAGTGGATGAGATTGTATTATTCTTCCCCCCAATGCTTTCTGAAGGGAAATGCACTGCATTTTTCTTTGACTTTTTATCCATTTGGAACCTGTTACCATTAACTTTTCTGGGTTTCCTAGGCATTTGGAGATTATATGTGCAATTACTCCTTCTCCTTCCTATGTGCAATTACTCCATTCCCTTTTCAGTGACCATTTTTCAATGCTTCTATTTCTTTGCTCACTTTTGTCAGCAGGCAGGTTGGGAAAATAAAAATAAAAAAAACAAAAACCAAAAACAAACAAACAAACAAAAAAAACAACACACAAGGAGCTTAAGACGGGATGCAATTTGAAATTATTCCCACTGCAGTAATTCCCAAATATATGCCATCAAACGAGTCAGAACCGCACCAACACACTTGTTTTGTCCCTTCATGTGACATGATCACATCATGAAGGAAGTGGTAAATGCACACAGTTTTCAAGTAGCCTTTCCTCTGGTACGATTCCATGTGTATTGGGGAGGATTCCCAGCAGAGAATGAGACACAATATTGTAGGGGGATAGTAAAAAACAAGAAAATAACATCCTACCTTTCCTCTAATACAATAGAGCAATACTACAGAAATACTCTGAGGCTGTTCTGAACACAGTCAATTCTGAATTTTTTACAGAGAGAAGTCCTTTGGGAGAAGAGTTAGTAAATGGAATTAGTTCGAATTCTAGATTCAAAAAAGAACTGAAACTGGTCCTGTTTTTCTTTTGTCATCCATCTCTCCTGACATCTCTTTATTCTTTCACTGTGATTCCCAACATGATCTCCTGAGTTCAACAGGGAATATTTCTGCTCCAAACTTTAGATCCTTTCAAGATACATGACACATGTGGGAAAGCCAGTGTAAATTCCTGTTTCTCTAAGAATATACTATCATTTAAAAGACTGCTTTCAGCTAGTTAACTACAGAAATTATTTTATTTGTATTTTTGGTATGTAATACACTTGACACTTTACAAATATCCTGACCAAACTTTGCATTTCTTCATTACTCTTTAAAGCACAAAATTTCCCAATAAATGAACAAATTCAGGCCCCCCAAAATAATCCCTTGAAATGCAATAGCATTTCAGAGAAGAACTAGACTACAGGAAAGCACATACTTATCAATTCACCAAGGCCATCATCTTCCAGTCCCAAGTTTTAAGTTTCCAGTCCCAAGTTTCAAGTTTTAGACTTGAAAGCCAAACTCTTTGCCTCATTTCCTTACATCTAACCTGCCAAAGGGGTGGCTTGCAAGAAACACCTATGAGCAAGGTGAGAAAAACACGTCAGGAGAAGCAGCGGTTTAGCTGTATGCTGGGGAAGAGAGGTACATATAACCTTTAACAGATCAGAACTAATAATAAAAATATATATGTGCACAGAACATGTAAAAAATACATAATAGCATGACACAATATATAGTTCTTATAGGTATGGGTTAGAATGATATCATTATTAATAAAGTGCCTGTATACCATATATATCACCATGGCATCAAGATTTCTGCACACACTACATGTTTTATGGAAAAATGATTTTTCAGAAGTTTATTTTTTACTACGGAGTTTTGAATTTTATTAGTCCTATTTTTCATATACATACATGCATGTTGCCTGCAAAACAGGTTCCTGCAGGACTATGATTCTTGTGATATGCATTTTGCAGAAGAAAAAAAAAAGGAGAAAAATTCATATGTAGTAAAACTTTAGAACCTTTTAAATGTTACCTAATGCAGCTCTACCTTCCATAACTGTGTTATTGAACTGTTTATGTCTTCTCTCATGTAACCAGCCTGGGGTAGCAACAAGTAGGATTTTTTTAACTATTTTCTGCAAATCCTAGTCACATATTGGTGAATTCTTTCCCACTGGCATAAATTCAAAGAGTTTTGTTCTTCCTTTAGTCAGTACTTATTGAGGTAAATAGCAACTCACCTTTATCCCCTTCCTGCCATATCTGCAGTTTTTTGGTGTGAAAGTAAGTTATGCCTGGAAGTTGGTACACAGACAATTCCTAAAATCCCAGTTCATTCTGATGCTGTCATTAGTGCTTTACTGGCTCAAGATTCGTACCAAAATAATACAGGCATTGAGGGAAAGGAGAAAAGAAACTAAGTCCTCAAACTTTGTTTCACTTTAGAAAGAGCAATCTGAGCACAGGTGAGGTTTGAAAACATCACAGGGCTCTATGCAATACAGGTACTCCCAGTCCTTAAACAACCAGGCAGATCCAAAGAGCTGCAGTTCACATGCAAGAGCCAAACAGCTTCACAAACAATGAGCCCATATTGAACACAATAACATGACCAGGAGCTAATGGAGATTTCACAGTTTTGTGGTGTGCTGTCAAGATTGACCTCTGACACAGACAATTGGGAAGAAGGAGGTATAGGAAGCTGACAAAAATATGCATTGCCTGAAGTCAACATTCAAGGATGAAATTGTACTACTGCACCAAAAATAGATTAAAGTTATACACTACAGTGTATAGGTTGAGTATCAAAGAATTACAAGCAAAAAAATTGATTACAAATACTAAAGTGACTACAGAATGAAAGAAATTACTTTTCTAATTTTGGGCAACCTCATGTACTTATGATCATACTAAAGTGAAGGGTACTGGCAAAGAGACTGGAACACAAGACCTATGGGGAGAGGCTGAGAGAGCTGGGGTTGTTTAGTCTGGAGAAGAGGAGGCTTAGAGGTGACCTCATCACTCTCTAGAACTACCTGAAGGGAAGTTATAGCCAGGTGGGGATTGGTCTCTTCTCCCACGCAGTCAGCAATAGGACAAGGGGGCACAGGCTTAAGCTCTGCCAGGGGAAATTTAGGCTGGATATTAGAAAGAAATTCTTTACAGAGTGGTCAGGCATTGGAATGGCCTGCCCAGGGAGGTGGTGGATTCACCATCCCTGAAGGTTTTTAAACTAAGATTGGACATGGCACTGAGTGCCATGATCTAGTAAATGGGCTGGAGTTGGACCAAGAGTTGGACTTGATGATCTCTGAGGTCTTTTCCAATCCAATCGATTCTATGATTCTATGATAAAGAACTGAATCCTTTACAACCATATGACTCAGAATTAAAAGTATATACATAAATACATGTATACATATAAATACAAACATATACCCATGTGAGTCACTTCTTGCCACAGCTTCTCTTAAAAGAAACTCAAGAGTCAGATAATTTATGCAGTAATTTCATGCAATGGAATTCCCAGAGCAGAGCTATCAACGTGCACAGGGAGCAATCCTTCTTAAAGCACTCTAATATACTTTGTGAGTCTCACCACTAAAAAAGGCCATATTTGGATGGTTTCCCTTTATGGCAGCTTTATTAAAGCACAAAAAGCTGCACTGTGAAGTTGATACCATCACCTTAAAAACCAACATGGACATAATGACTATTTGTGCCTGGGGTACACTATTGCTTATGTTAATATTTTATGTTTACTGACTCTGTTTGCAAATTCCACCAAGGAGTGTGTTCTCAGTATTGCTTTGATTTGGTAGAAAGCAAAAGAACCATTCGAGGGGGAGTATTCTCTGTTTGTTTTACAACAAAGGATGGGAAGTATTGGATGCTGTACTTATTGCTTAACACTCCAGATGCTTCAACAGTGAGTGGATAGGAATAAGGCCTCACTGTCACACAGCAGGGAATCCCAGAAGCATCAGAGTTCCCCAGCAGCTGGCACTTCCAGAGCAAATGGATCAGATCGCAATGTAATTGAACACCAAGGCAGTAAAAAGACGAATTGGTTTAGATGAGACTATTAATTTCAGGATCACAAATCGTGCTTGTAAATATTGAATTGAAAGTGCAGTAAAGTAGAATTTCCAGACTTTGATTAAGAAAAGCAGTTATGCAGATTCACTCAAAAGAACTCAAGGGTGTTTCTATGAGAAAATGTTATGTTGTGCCTGAATTACAGACCAGAGAGCTGGGCTGGAAACATCATTGTATGCCTGGAAGGTAAAGTTTTAGAATAAACTGAGGAAGGTAGAGATGGTAAAGGAGGAGACTGACACTTTTGTTAGTAAAAAAAAAAATTAGAGGACACCTTTGGCTCAGGAAATCTCTCAGCAATAAATTGCTTACTGAATGAGTGAAGTATTACTATAGATGTGTTCTGTTCCTGTGCCTTCCCCTAGATACACACTTTGTACCACATTGTACTTTGATCTGAGACTATAAAGATTTTATGTTCTCATGAAAAATAACACAATCAGATTATAGATTTTATAGGTGAAAAATTTCAGTCAGCAAACAGTAAATTCTAACTGAAAATATTTTCTAGAGGCAAGAGTATTCCAAGGGGACATGTGACAACAGGAGCAAAAAATCTCTTTCTAAAATTGAAGTAAAAAATTGAAATCATAATAAAAGCTGTCTCAGAGATTATTTACATATCATCTTGGGATCAGGAGAGTCATAGTACTCTTGAAAAATGCATCTATACTATATGTTGATCATGCAGTAGAAACTTGAAATAATTCAAGGTACCAAAACAAAGAGTGAAATTCAGTTGAATAATGTTTGTACATTTGACTGCAATTGCCAATTATGAGATTTACTAGTGCTGTGTTCTAGGCATTATTTGGGGACATAGCTGTGTGTCAAATACAACAGTGAAAGGACATTTCCATATACAAGTATGTAACAAGTTACACTGCTTTTGTCAGGTTTTTCATTTGGTTGGTTTTTGCTATTCAGCCAGACCAAACTGAGACATCAAAACGTAGAGCTCTGATGATGTTCTTATCAACGTGTACAATAAATTATATGTACCAGAGTAGTAAATTTACACTGTCTATTTCATGATTATATCTAGACTTTTTCATCACATGCCTCTCAGTAATTACATTGATGAGGGACTGGTGAATTTTTAGCAGATTTTAAAACATTTAGTATCTTCTTGCTTCCATATGAGCAAGTTATGCAATAGTAATACACTAATGAAATACTGAGTGATGAGATCCAACTGTAAAAAAAAAAAAAATGCAGTGATTTCCATATGGCATGTTTAAAATCACTTTTCTCACATAAAACAGAAGGCTTAGAACAACTCAAGCCTTGGACTTTTATTCTGTTATATTTCACACACTAGAAAAATGCCTGGTTAATGTTTTGGTAGAAGTCAAGGAAGAATTCTGGTTGTGGCCAATTTTTCCATTGTTTACACTGCATATGGGTTTTACTATTGTAAAGAATTTCTTTTTCTTTCTTCTGAAACTATTTATTCACTTTCATGAAAACCTGCAAATACTTATGTACTTCAACAGGGCAAATTGAAATATTATTATGTAACATAGTAAAATAAAATGTAAACAGATGCATTTTAATATTATACAATGCAGTATTCTATGGCTCATTAAACTATACTCATTACTAAGCTGGATTCATAGAAACAATTTTGTAGCTTTAACAATGTACCAGATGTCAGATGTTTGCTGTGTCAGATGGTTTTATTCTTTAGCCACTAGGAATTTACAGTCAAGCTTGCCTCAATAAACACATGAATCTGGTCACATCTATCAAATTTGCTAGTGTAAGTTAGAATAAATTCTGAGACAGTAGTCAAGGCCTGTATCATTTTATACAGAAATTTTGCTAGATAAAGGTCTAAAGTGGAAAATATTTGGGGGTGGGAATCCATTCCAATTACAACAAAATTTTTCTAATCCTTCTCTCTACCTACAATAAACCTTCTCACCTTGAATGAAAAAGAAGTTTCAGTTTGAAAACATCCAACTGAAATGTTCTGCCAGTTTTTAAACATTTCTCCCCTCGCCTTCCTCTTTTCTTTCCCACATATCAGAGGCAAAAAAGAGAAAAAAAAACAACCAACCAAAACCAGACTTTGAATTACAGCAAATAGAATGGACTTTTGTAACCTAAGCTCTCAAGTCACAGTAACTGTGCCCGTTGCAGGTTGGTATTGCCTTAGTTTCATTAGAGCTGCTGAAATCTGTATGTGTTAATGTAGCTGAGTAGGATCCTTCCCAAGCTGACAGACCTTCAAGGTCCACTGGAAGCTCCATCTCCAGGGTAACAGTACTGCTGCATATCTCCACAGAGCAGAGGTGGGGAACACAATCTGCTCCCTCCCCGAGGTCTCAGTCACACCATCTTGCTTCTGTGAGAAGCATGAGGCAGCACTGCCTCCTGCACCATAAGAGCAACAGCCTCCATGAGCCCACTTCTTTGTTTTTTAAAAAGAACTGAAAAAACATCACCCAAAGTACTCAGACCCAGGAGACGAGATGGGTCTGTATTCTCTGTTGCTCACATCCAAGCTCCTGCTGTAGGACTAAAAGATCCTGCACTGCTAATGAACCCAATCGTCACTCCAGCAGTCTCAATGCTGGATTCGAAGAGCTATTTAAGTTGTCTGTACAAACAATTGACCACAGACAGTTCTATTCTGTTATTTATGGCAAGCCTAATGATTTTAGGCTTTTTCCAGTCTCCGCCAAACAGAGTTGTGTAGTGTTCCTATGCTATCAATCTTAATAAAAGCACTGGAGCTGATAACCTAGAACCTAAATGATTTAGTTCAGCTGCCAGATCTAATATTAGTCCCATTTTCCACTTATAAAATTTGGGCCTCACAGCTAATGAACCACTTTTAATCCAGCATCCTGAGATCTCCTGGCTCCACACGCTGGAAAGGGTAACAGCAGCCTACAGTGACATTAACCTAAATCCAGCTAAGGCTGTTTCACTTCTACTTCAATTTTCTGCTTTCCAAGGTGAAATTTTATGTAGCTTTATGGGTTGTTTTATCAGCACAATATGGTTTTAGGACTATCCCAACCGTTTATGCTGTCTTTTAACTGGTTTCAAAGGGATGGATGTATGCCAAGGAACTAACATCAAATCACAGCTGCAAAACATCCCAGGGTACCAGAAGCATCATTAAATAATAGTCTAAAAGTCAAAGCAAAAAAACTCAGTTGTACATCTGGAAATTCATAGATCCAAACATGAGCACAGATATTACTCTGCTTTTATTCTCAATTTGGTGTGAGCTTACTTTAGTTTATATCACAATTTCAGGAAGATACTCAGGGGCTTGTTTGCTTATTTGTTTTTAAGTTTATACAGAAAACTTCAACATCTGCACTTTTTACCAGACCTTTACATTTTTTTAACTAAATTAATTCCAAAGATTTCATAATTCCCTTCTTGATTGCCACGGTAAGGCATCCTCCTAAGCTTCCAGTAGCCACAACACTTGGCAGCTTTGTCAACACTGACCACTGGAAAATATTCTCTCCACCCATACACCTACAAGAGCAGTTCCCAGAGCAGCCAGCACAGCTCAGCAAACTACTGGTAGTCCCTGGAGCCAAATATAAGGCCCACAGCAACAGCAAGGCTGAGTTCCCTCCTTAACCAGTTACCTTGAAATTCCTGTTAACTCAAGCCAGACTGAATATCTGTTTACTTACAGATATGTAAACCAGACATAGGAAAGGTGACCAAAACAGGATCATAACTTCTCACAGAAATCAGTCTGTTAGATCTCTCTTTTTCTTCCTAAGTCTGTCCACAAGGCTCTTAGAAACTGCTGGCAGTTCTGTAACCCTCTGCCCTCACACTGCAGTTACAGAAGATGATCTGAATCTTGAAACCTTTGCTTCCTGTGGGCCTCTACACCACATCAAAAGAACTGACCCTTTCCAGGGATGTAGAACCTCTTTTGTAGTTGGATCTTTCATCTGGTGGCAGCTTTCAAACTATTGCATAAGTTAAGAGCTGCCTCCCCCAGCTTCAAGGTGTCTTGTGAATATAGTCTATTGAAATGGTCATC
Organism: Pachyramphus minor; assembly: GCA_013397135.1. NCBI lineage: Eukaryota > Metazoa > Chordata > Aves > Passeriformes > Tyrannidae > Pachyramphus > Pachyramphus minor. The sequence continues at coordinate 433,371 of VYXB01002417.1, forward strand.
TACCTATTTGGACCTGGATTTTTGTTCCAGTGTGTAAATAATTCGTAAGAAATCATTCATAAAAGCTTAAAATAAATGCTGTCTGCCATACCACAAGAAAATAGTCAGACATCAGTGTGAAATTCTTCAGTCACTGGACCTTGTGTTTCACGTAAAAAAATACATTTTTTATTACATGACAAAACAAAACAAAAAAACCCAAAATCTTTTATATATATTCCACATCAGCTTCTTTTTGGGAATAAAATAGGCAGAGCTCTTGATTTTGAAGCATAGCAATGAACGCTTCACATCCAGGAAAACACACCACCTTAGACCATTACTATCACATATCTCTCCTGTTCCAAACTCATGCAAAGGAAACAAAATAAACCAAACCAAAATAAAACAAAAAAAGAATCACAATGAGTACCTTGTTGAATGCTTTCCTTATGATCTATATGGCAGAAAATAGCTCTGAAATGGTACCTTCTTAAATGCCTCTGCTGGACTCAGCACTCAACAGTTGGATTCAGACACAACTTAATTAAAAAAATTATACTTATCAGAGATTTCTCTTCTATGTAGCAGCATGGAGACCAGAAGAAAAAAAGTCCTCCCGAAGCACCACAACACTGAGAAAAGGCAGTTTCTCTCGAAGCAACTTCATACTAATGCCAGAAAAAAATCTCCTCTGAACTTGCTAAAACTGCATCTGCACAAATAGAAAAACTGAAATATTTTCACAGCTCTGGTGAGCCAACTGTATTCAGTGCTGTATTTCTGATGTTTTATGAAGTAAATCTACTCCGTTTAAAAGAAATCATACTGATTTTTTTTCTATTCCCTGGTGTTTTCATTATGTTATCTCTTAGCAGACTATTGAATCAGTTCAGGGATATTAATATTAACAGATGTGTTGCTCTCTTTTTAGAACCTGTTCATTGCTCTTTATTGATCCAACAGTTCATGATTACAGTGGTAAAATGCTGCCAAACAATTGATATTGATTATAGAGATGAAGTACCCCACACAGAAAGGACATTTGCCAGATGAGCTTTCAGAATATTAAAATTTCAGGTTAGTTTCTAGTATATGTTATCCATAATTAGAATATCTGATTTATTGGGTCATATTACTGTATTTTATTTTCACCCTTTCTTAGTCTGATCAGCCTGTCTGTTTCTATAGTTACTGATCTGATTTTCTCCTTTACAAATAACAAAAGAAAATTTACAGGGTTTTTTGGAGGGAAGAGGAGTTACCCCTTCCCATAGACAGAAGGCAGCATCTTCTTATGGAACTGCGGTGGACGCTCTGTGGGGCTTGGGCAGCCTGCAATTCCCAGTCCAGGCCAATAAAAGGGCTGTGTCTGTATGGAAACCAACATGTAATCCAAAAGTTCAGACTTCTTTGTGCTACATCTCTTGCCCCAGAGCCAAAACCCAGTTCTCTAGAATACATGTATGTAGTTACTGTCCATGCACTGATGTGACCTCAAGGTAGCTTCACATTCAGTGAGACTTCTCAGAGACACATACCCTTCTAGTTTAGAGAAATACCTCCTAAAATTACATCCTCTAAATCCTTTATATACTATAAATTCAAAGAAATTCAACTCACTGCCAGCCTCTGACTTCACACACTTGTCAATTCTTCCCTGACAGTGAAATAAGCATCCAGTGATAAGAGTATTTCTTAGACTTCATCTGAAAAGACTTTCACATTTCCATCAGTGTATATATTGCAGTGACCAAATCACAGATTTTTACCCAGAAAACACACCTGATCCATTGCAGTTTTCTGCATTGATTTCTGTGACCTTTATCAAAAAGTTTTTATCCCATAATTCCTGTGCCAAACCTAATCAAGTGGAAGCTAATCTAGTCTAGGTCAAATCCGTAGAAGAAGAACTACAGCCTAAACAAAGCATTCAGAGAGGTATGTGATATTTTATCAGCATGATAGAGATTATGTAGCACAAGAGAATAACATCCCTAGCTGTCATATCGTTTATGTCAGTATTCAGTGTTTTATAAATACTTCATTTCATAGATAGAGAACCTTCAGACACGATGTGAAACAGCTGTGCTGTAGTTACCCACATGCAAAGAATATTAACAAAATACTAGTTCTCTGAGTCTCACTATAAAGACTCCATGTATTTATGTCTGGCAACATTCCTGTCTAGATATAGCCTTGCTGAGTTGTCTCAGGTTCCAGAGTAGTAAATGGATTTCCAGAGTATTGAGAAAATCAAGCAGCAGCAGCCCCCCAAAACAGCCTTTCAGTGTTGTTTGGAGTAGTACTCATTTGTAGTACTCATTTTTGTCTTTTACTGAAATAACTGAAATAAATAGTTTTGTGTAATACTCTAACATTTTTTGCAACAGGTTAAATGAAGAGCCTCAGTTTAGGCAATTTGTCTTATTTTCTTGTTCTTTAAATGGTTTTGCCTTGTTCAATACACTTATTATTAAATACTACTGTCTCAATGTTCACTTTGACAGTTCCACATGATTCCAACAATATTACATCAGCATAAAAAATGTTCTATATGAATGTGTAAAGCCTTCAACAGTAATGCTGTTTGGCACCAAAAGACTTGCATAAAAAAATTTTAGTGAAAAACTTACCACAAGTCTGTACTGTAACTCAGATAAGATGTACGGAAAATAACATGTGACACATATTACATATGAAAACTTGATCAAATAAAGATATTCAAAATAGTTTCTGAAAAACTTATATTTAGGTGTTTACATATAAATTGTGGCCCAAAAATATAAGGAGAATACCTTAGCTAACAGTACTGCTGTCACAAACTCTGTGCTGTTGCAGGTGAAAGATACAACAGAACGGGATTCCAGCAGCCTATTTCTGACACTACCTTTTCTGCCTGCTCAAGTCCAGGCTCTAACATGATCTGTTGGAAACAACATTAATGCTGTTGAGTTTGCCCCCAACAGCAGCACAGAAGAGCTTCATCTCAGTTGTGGATGCTTAAGAGGATGAGTCTCAAATGCATTCCACATGCTTATGGGTCTTTGGGTTTCCCAAGGCCAGACACCTGTGATTTCATCAAACAAATTCTACCACCTCTGCATTTCACTAAAGCACTAATTCCTATGTTTAACCCCTTACTCCTACCACTAAAGCAATGCTTCCCATTTCTGTTTGGAAAACTCAGAACATAAGACTGTCAGACCTACATTTGTAGTTCATTCAAGATCATTTTTGTACTCTAGCAGACATAATACAAAAAGAAATATTACCTAAATAGCTATCAAGGAAAGGGACTTACAATAAAAAGTCCTAGTTGGCTGAAATAATGTATAACTCCTAAGCATGAATTTCTGATAAAACAAAAAACTGTTTCAGTTGCACGTTGCCCTTGAAACTGTGCTTGTTGTTAATAGATTAAAATGTAATTTCTGTGACCTCGAGTGAAATTTAATTTTCATAATTCACAAATGATGAAAGCTTTGTAAACCACTGGAGAGGAGAAAACTAATTTGCATCCTATTGTGACTTAATATCATTTAACATTCCATACATTTCTGGCAGAGCTGCTTCAAACACTGGTTATGTCAGTATTGCAACAAGCCCCAAGGGGAACAATATTATTTTTTACTGATCAGTGATCAATAACATTAAAGATATGAAGAAGACTGTGAAAATAAAAGCTAAAAACCTGCATTTTTGTAAATACTTATGGCCCAGTTCTGACCTTTGTTAATTAGCCCAGGGTTCTATCACAACTCCAAAAGTATCCATAGTTTAACTTCCAGTGAAAACCTTACCCAGTACAGTCTTAATGGTTGCTTTGTACACAGAATCCTAGCCTAAATTTTTTACAGAGCTACATTTTTGGATGGCACCCAAGAGGCAGGTATCACACAGCCCTCATTTTTGCTTCCCCCATTAGCCTTTATGATGAATCTCTTTCTTTTACTTAGACACTGAAAAAGTGAGAGATCCTGAATTATAATTGTGATGCGTTGATAAGGCCAGCAGCACCCAACAGTATTTTGGGAATATGCTCTCTCCAATCCCAAACCTTATCCTGGTGACTTTCTCTGTTGTATAAAAACTCCCTCCAGACCTTCAGAGATTCTTCTCCTTTGACATTACCCATTTATCTGACTATTCCTCGTTCATTTTTATACTGTGGCATTTCCTGAAATAACGCTGTGCTACATCACTTCTAATCTAAGTGTTTACTTCGCAGTGCACACACATACCCCCTAAAGGACAAAATACTCAAACTGTACCACCAAATTACACAAGCTGTCTGAAACATATCAGGTATATGCATGCATTGCAGATAAAGCATCTGTTCAAGAAAACAGGTGAAAAAGTGTTATGTACACTTTGTTCTCATCAGAAGGGATTAGAAATGGATTGCTAAGCATCCATGAAACACATGAATGGCGAATAGTTGAAAGCAAGGAAGCAGAGAAAGGTGCCAACTTAAGCTCCCCTTTGTTCTTTTCCATTTACCCAAACCACCCGGTACACATAAAAAACAGTCATGAATGTTTGATTAGTTTTGATTTGCACCAAAGTATCTGTTATATTTCTTTGAAGGCTGCTTGTTTACTTAGTGTTTTTACAATCGCAAAGCTAACAAAAGCTTTGCATTAGCCTCATGCTAAACAAAGCTCTAAGTAGTATTATCATTTGCAGGGCTGAAAACTGACAAGGTTTTCTCACAGTAACTTTGCATTTTCTCTCTCAGCTCTCTCATATAGGAGGAAACATTTCTTGGTTTTTCCAGTATAAACTACAGGTATTCACTTGCATTTTTAGATATGTTTTAATTGAACAAGGTTTAATAAAACAATACTTGCCTTGCTTAATTTTGTTTCATAATTGTGTTTCCACTCTAAAACACTGCAGGACTGTTTCATTCACTTCCACAAGTACTTTGAAATCGTTTCTCTATTTCTTTGTTGAAACCACTAATCTCAGATGAAAGGTCACAGAACACTAATTGACATAAAAATGCAGGTGACCTTGCCTTTGTCAAAGGCAGAATTAAGACTTCACTAATAAGATTAAGTAGAGAAATAGTGTGTCAGAAAGGTACAAAGAAATAAGTATAACTACATTTGAGGAAAATCCATGTCTAGTATGAACAATCAAAGAAAAATGTAGAGACTCAAACTGAGTAGGCAGTTGTCAGAAAGACTAGAAACAGTTCAGAATTTATGAAGGGATATAAAAATAATATTCCCATATCTTCCATGTGGAATTAATGTCATATAGGGATGTTATGTATACTGCTGATAGTTTTTAGACTTTTAATAGAGAGAACTGGAAGGAAAAAGTGACCCTAAAGTATTTATACAGATCCTGCTTTATATCAGCAGTTTCATAGATATCATTCTAGTATTTGCAATCAGAATTATTCCTTCAAGATAAAAGATTAACACAGTAAGTTAAAAACATTTCTTTTAATTTCTACCATTGCTGATTAGGTCAAGCATTGCAACACCACCTGCAAGTTTCAAGATTTCAAAGCTCCAGGCAGCCAGCAAGATCAATTTTCTATGCTACTAAAATCAGTGAATTCTAAACTATAATAGTTGAGTATATAAATAGTTTGGTGCTATTAGTCTCCATCAGCACCTGCTATGAAATATATTCACAGGGATCTGCATGCACTTTTGGACATCTGCAGTATTGCAGCATGTCTCTACCACCTGCAGAGGTTATAAACCTTGAAGAATAGATTCCCAAACAGGTGGAATTACCCATTGCATATAGTTGGTAGTGAAAACCTTGTTCAGAAAGCATTATTCTGTCAAGAATTTGAGATTTGTAACACTAAATGATCAGCAGACGTAATTAGACTATGAAAAGTCCTGAATTGATGCAATTTCCTGCTACTTTATGTGTCAGCCCATCTGGGTGAACCTCAGGTCCCTATTTAATAAAGTGTCCCTACATTTAAATCTCCAATTCACTTAATCATAAGGGTGGTGATTCATCTTGCCTTGATACAAAAGTACCCAGCGACAGAGCAAGTCCTTTTCCTTTATATGTTGTGAGCTCTTCAGATGTCAAGTATTCCATTTTAATACTAACACTTGATATATGCATTGACCATTAGACAGTGAAAGTTTCTGTCCCCTCTTTGTAAACATTAAGAGCTGTCTATTTGAACAAGGTTTGCCAGACAAGAATATAAACTAATCCACTGCATACCTCTCTCTACTCTACTGGTGTAGATACAGAGAAGCAAGCAAGGCTGGTATATCCAACCCCACTGGAAAAACTCTGATATCTAAGGGCACGTGGATGTGTGAAATGAGAAGAGCATTGATACTGATTGAATCTGTAAAACAAAAGGTTTAAGTGACACTGGTTCAAGCTAATTAAGTAGGTCCATATATTTAGGTTGACAGAAGAGATCATGCTTCTCTGAGACAACACAACACCTTTTTTCTCTGACAGTCAGAACAACACAACACTGGCCCCAACAAAGGTAGGATATGGTCACAGCAGCATTGAACCAAAAACTACACTCTCATCTGAAGAGTACTGGGATTTCAAAACACATTTCAAAACAAACCCAGGATCTTTTCTCTCTGTCTGTAGAGATCCAACTAGATGGGTCATTCTCCTCACCCAAAGAGACCATCATTGGTCATTTATTTATCTGTTATTCCCCTGTGTGTGATCCAAGTGTCCCAGGCATCAAGATACTGTCACATGGGTGTAACATCATTATACCCATGAATCATTAGTAGAATCATTAGATTTTACTGCTCAGGTTTTACTCAACATCTGAAAGAACTGAAGTTCTGCCATAACTATGATGTTTTTACTGTTGTTGGTATTGAATAAGATATCTAGAGGTCAGATTTCTGAAAGGCAGGCCCTTATTCTTCTGTTATATAAAGTTCTTGTACTGTAACTCTGACAAAAGTCTAAGGCCTTGATCCCTTGAATGACACTATGTCTGGTCTCAATTTCTTCAGGTTTTCCTTTTAAATTTAGTTGAAAATATCTATTAACTAAAAACCTTTATTTCTTTCCCTAAAGTAGCCACACTCTTATTTTGTAATAAATAACTTTTCCTTACACTTTGTAGTATAAAAATATAGGTAGTTGCCTGGTTTATTATATGTTTAATTTCAGGGAAACCTAACAAATCCTACTCCTAAAGCTAGATGTACTCTTCATTACTGCAAATGTCACTTCTAAATAACACGGGGTAAAAATACAAGCAGGTGTTCACCCTGCATCTTAAAAAGATGGAAAGGCAAGACATCAGTGATTTACTAACAAACATTACACAACAGCATCGGACTTCTAACCTCTTTCTCAGCTTGCCACAACACAGACAGCAACAGTATTTAAGACTAATGTACCCCCAGAAATAGTTCTACTCACTGGTGGGTGTCTTCCCCACAAAAGCTGGTACAGTAGCAGTGATATATACTGAAAATAATACTAAATACCTACTCTTCACTCATTAGGATATAATAATGCAATTCTTTTTCTTTACACACCTGGTCACTACACATAAGTCCAAAGTACCTCAAGTGTCTGACTTTAGTTGCTGTCAAAAAAAAAATCATTTAGCCATTTAACATAGCACACAGAATATATAGCCTTAGTAAGCTTTTTGTGAATAAATAATTAAGATGAAATATGTCATTTATATGAGTAAACATTGAAACTATCTTATTAATAAATTACTTCACATCTGTGTCTAGATACATCCGTATCTAACAGCAAACATCGAACACCGGTACTGATGGTATTGGTGCAAATAAATTGTAGATGCATTTCCACTGGAATTACCGCAAAAAAGTGCTAAAACTTCAACATTTCATAGGCATGTAAGTATTTTGTTCTTTTCCTTTCAGTTTTAATAGCCAAAGTCTTTTTTCAACTACTTCCTTTTCCAGCATTCTCCACACAGAAAAAAAACCAACAAACCTTTAAAATACAAGAAAGCAGCCCACAGTTAGCTCACAACTATTAATATTTTAAAAGTCAGCATCATATTATGGCTTTGAGTTTCTGTATGCATGGAAGTATTTAAATGCTTTAATATTAAGGTGAATGTGTGAGCAATTCCAAGCCCTTTTTGGATTAGGGATATGCAAGGAATTAAAAATAATGACAAGACAGCAGTGAAATTAAATTATTTTTTGGCACAAGCCTTTATCATATGGGATAATGAGGAAATTTCTATTCCAAGGGCATTTCTTATAGGAATTCAGAGTGTGGACTTAACAGAGATTGAACACTTTATGAAGGAAATAATGGAGCAGCCAGAGAAATGCAAGAGCAGTGAATCGCCACCATATGGTTCTTTTTCCAGTGTTCTGGAAGAAATGAACTAAGGAAAAGCAAAGTTCCTGAAGAGTAATTTAATGAAATTAAAAGTATCAGCACTTCTTGAGTTTAGAGGTCCTCTTATTTAACCTGAGTCTTCCAGCAGAGCCAAGAGAGATCTCAAAATACAGAGTCAGGGGAATAACCTTAGCCTGAAGAAGCTACTTGAGAGTCTAATTAAGCATAAAATAGTGTAATTATATTTTAATTGGTTCAAATTAGAGCAACTTGTGCAAGAAACAATAATGTCTTTGCAACCAATTAGGCATTATTTGAGTATTTGAGTAAAGTTAAGAACAGCAGAGATGTAACCAAACAGCCCAATACGAAGCCTGTCTTGGCCTGTGCCTTGTCACCCACGCTGAGGACCAGCAGAAGTACCTGCAGAACCACAAAGAAAAATGCTACAGGTTTCTTGCTGGTGTTTTTTTCCAGAAAGTGACAGATAACTGATCCCAAGAAATGAGCTAAACAATAAAAAAAAGGTAAATGAGAATTCTATATTGTTAGTTTGTATATTCAAATCATTTTCAGATCCATTTCAATTCAACCCACTCAATCAGGTGCAAATTTATCTTGCTTTGTACAGCAAACATTTACCTTGGCAGAAGGGGAATGTGTGGTCAGGAAGAAACCTGCCACTGTGATACACAGCAGGAACAGCACCCACGTTCAGTGTATCAATGCATCAGCACCAACTGATGGGTTTTCCTGCAGGTCATGGAACATCTCCTCCAGACCTCTTACTGCACCCATTTATCACTTTTTTCTAAATCTGGAGGTGTAAAGATTCTGGTCATTCTTATTATATATTTCTGTATCTTCTTGTGTAGAATAATTTTTCTTCTAACTTCCTGATAGTGACCCATTTTATTCAGAGAAACACTCAACTATTCACAGCTCCCACTGCATGGCTCTGGTAGGTTTTTTTTTCCTTTACAATGTAATCAGCTCATGCTGTTGACATACTCCATGATTTCATAGACCTTGTGTGCTGTGATATCAGTAAAATAGTCAAATCACAGGAGAAGCCTCAGAGAAATCTCTTCTTTAAATGTTTATTCTGCTATAGCAAACTACGTAAAGGGAGGGGGAAAATGATTTGACAGCCAAAAAATTCATAAGGAGTTGACTGATTGTAGTCTTTCAAAGGAAGCATGAAACAGGTAAATTAAGGCTTTGCTTTCAATGGGAATCCAAAATAACCTATGAAGCTCGTCAGGTCTATGAGGTTGACAGGACCAACCTTCAAATTCCAGATTGTAGCTGCTGAAAACCCGTCTGACAAAACGATCTGAGTTGAGATCAAGCTCAGCAGTAATCAAGATGTCCCTGGAGGATGGAGAAATGAGTTATCACCCTTGTTCTTTTTCAAAAAAAAATCAAAGATGATATTTTGATCTTGATGCTTGGATAGCATTTTTTAAAGTATCTGAAAGTTGCAGGTTAGAAAGAGAGAGAGGGGAAAAAAGTATTCTGAAATACAATTAGTCAATTTCCAGACCAGTGGAATTAAAAAGGATGGAATCAATCTAAAGGAACCAATCTGCCGCTGACTGTTTCCTGTACAGTCCGGCTACCTTATGAAAAGTGTACTAAAATACAAGAATCTATTAAAAGGAGACACTATAAAAAAGTACATGAAAAAGTTAAGGAGCGAAGAAAGTAAAAAAAAAAATTAAAATATATAAAATACTACAGATTTTCATTATAGCAGTTGTAAAAGACTAGAGGTACATGATTCAGGCTGCATAAAGCAAAAGCATTTAAATCAATGAAGAGTTCTTGAACACTGTTATTAGTATCTTTGTACCTGCACAGGTTCAGTTACAAAAATGTCTGCAATGAAAGGTTATTTCACTGCCTGAGAACAATCCTAAGGTACTTTTAATAATGCTTTTTGGAAGCTTCAAATAGCACTAAACGTGCAGTGGAAAAACAGCTCTGCTAATTTGGACCTACATCTTTTACCTTTTTTGTCTGAGCATAACTTATATTAACATGAAAGACAAAAGCCTTGTTTACTAAACTGCTAGAGAATGAATGCAAGTGAGAGCTTTTACTTCCAAACATCTGGTTTGTATATAGCCACTAAAAGCTTATATTGATCCACTTTGGGTATATTGGAGTACTCTTCCAGACCTTGAAGGACTATTGAAAATGCATGTTTGCGTATCTTTCCCAACAACATAATAAAATGAAGTAAAAGGGAAAACAAACTTTTGTTATACTAGAAGGAAAAAAATAATAAAACTACTACAGTCTCCGCAAGAGGAATCTGACAACTTACATTTTTTGTACAATTTAGAGATATAAATGATACTTGAAATATTGTCTTGAATTCCAATTATTTCACTGGCAGAATTGCCCTTAGGAGGGAAATCAGGGAAGAACAAATATTATTCAAGGACTGGTGACACTAGCTAGGGCAAAATTACAATCCCAAGAGAGAAATCCTGGCCCTACTGCAATGAAATAATAAACTCCTACTGCTTTTGTTAATTTAACATAAAAAAAACCCTCAATTTGAAAAGCATGAATGGCAGCAGCAGCATGGAACACCCTGGCCAGAAAGAAGCCATCTTCTCTGTAAAAGCTGCCATTAGGGAAAATTATTTAGCTTATAAATGCATTGCCTTTCATTGCAGTTTTGTATTGAAGGTTATGCAACATAATTCAAATGTAACATTAAAATCCTCTCAAAAGAGCACAATGATCATTCAATTGTGCCTGCAGCCAACAGCAGGAAAGCCAAAGATTAATATGTTGTAAATGTTATGAGAAGTTGTTCTGAGTTGTTAGTGAGAATTTGACCAATTAGGGTTCGTTCTGGAAATCAAATGGTTATTTGAAACAGAAAATATTTTGAAGCTTAGAACTAATTTCCAAAAATCAGTAATCAAATTTGTGCCCCAGACTGTGTGTAATCTCACTAAAACCCTTTTTTCTGCCTACTATCACACTTTCTTGTACTCAGTTAAAAATCACCCAACAAAAAACACTGCATCAAATTGAAGACCTGGAATCAAACTATCAAGGCCCAGGTCCCAGGGCCTGCCAAGGAGCATGGTACTATCCCAAGGCTTGGACTTGCACTGCAATCCTTCTATCACCTGTGACTCTTTACTGCTGAGCCACAGAGGGCACAAACTCATACCCAGACTTCACAGAGCTTGGAGCCTGTACAGTCCTCCCTCTCCAAGCTAAGGTTCACCAGCTGTTGGTCAAAGGGTCCAAAATCCATTCCAGTATTTGCCTTTCCTTAAGGAGGCAGAGAGTACCCTCTGAGAAGAGCATTATTTCTTCTATCCATCAATTATTCTGCCAGATATTGCGCACAGTCCCTGGTTTTTTATCCCCCTGAAAAGTGCAGAGTATCAGAAAGCAGCAATGCCTGGCCACATTCTCTCAAACATTGGAGCAGGCTTAACAGGAAAATTTGATTGAATTCCTCTTCAGCTTAGCTCCCCTTTATGCTTCTATGCAGTACCACCTACCATACTTTCCCTAGGAACTAATATTGTAACTAGAAGCTAAAGTATTGTAGTCTGAAAACAGAAATAACACGTTTAACAAAAATTCTGTACGATGAATGCTATTCAATGACATCCATCTACAACTTTTGTAATACTTTGTTCAGAGATTTTTGACAGGGAATGAAAGAAAAACTTTTCAATAGCTCCAGCAGTTGTAAGAAATTGCAGATTGCTCGGGAGATAATATAGTGCACACTTACAAAAAGCACAGCTGCTGCTGGGGCCTCTGAACTGCCTAATACTGACTGCCCCAGTGGTCTGTACTGTTCCAGCCCAAAACTCAGATGCATTTATTATTGTACACCTTCAGCCAACAGAATGGCTGGAGGACTTTTGTTTGGTTTTGGGTCCAGTTTTTCCACCCTCAATGATGAAATGGCACAAATCAATGTCCCAGAAGCATCAATGCACCCACTTAATGGCCAACACTTAGGAAGTTCAGCTGGAAGAAAGACCCACATTAAAAATCACCCCTATGAAGTCCTCAGCTGAGAACTTAGTAGTTTTTTATTATTAATGTTATTCATTAAAGCAATCAATTCACTGAAACAAATACTCATGAAGTTTATAAAAATACACCCTTTTTATTTTCAAATTTTTCATAAAAGTTGTAACATTTTTGATAACTCTCAGCTCAAGCTTTAGGAATTGAAATTTTCAAAGTTTTGACTCTTATCTGCAAACAAAGCATACTGCCAAAAAAAAAAAAAAACAGAAAAAATTTGGG